>JALXJV020000019.1:3468214-3795130 GCA_024633595.2 Lepomis macrochirus | reverse complement strand
TGTGTGTGTGTGTGTGTGTGTACTGCCTTATCATTAAACACTGATACTGTTAAAGGAGAGATCAGACAGCTGACTCAGGCTTTCTATTTTTTCTTCTCAGTCTACTACAAAAATGCTGATTCATGTTTAAAATAGTCTGAAACAAGTTGCGTTGGGAGAGCAAGAAGCAGCGCGACCACAAATGACAACAAAACGTGTCCCTGTCTGTTCATTCTGGCATCATGTTATTGCTTATGTAAAAAAAAAAAAAAAACATACAACAGGCAATACTGAGGTCAGCAAAATACCATTCAATACAAAAGCATAAGTTGATAATGTAATTATTGTGACAGGACTAATGCCATTGTGTCTGACGCACAATGATAAAAACGCTGTTTAATTGGAAGTTTGTCACCAACATCAATGTCATGCTCAATGATGTGTGTACACGATGGCGTGTCATTATTAAGCAAGACTAGACATGTATCAATCAACTGGACAAACTCTGCTGCATACAACAGGATCATCAGGTGCTGTAACGTAAATGTAAAGCAGGAACATCAGGACCTGAAGACACACAACCATCCATGAGTGCAGGACTAACATTTGCTTTGAGTCATGGAGTCAAAAGGATCAACAGAGTCACGAGCATAATATGGCTAATCAGATTCACGTGACGCAACTGAGATGATGTTCTCAGGTTTGGAAAAGCAACTGAATAGTTGTGTCAAAACAAGAGTCCTCTAAAAGGGGGTCTTAAAAGAAAAGATGTCAGTAGACTTTTTTTTTCCTCAAAGCAGACATTTTGACTCGTAGCAGGAAAAGCACAGGTGTAACTTGAGTTCCATAAAGTGCCCCGCTTTGCCGCGTCCCCCGGTGAGAATGCAAAATACAAGGAACCTGGGAATGGCTAACACAAAGGGAGTGCAGCACTGTTTTTCCTGGGATGACACGTTAAAATGTCTTCTGTGAAAAAAAGTATTAATCTGAGTTTATACATGGTCACACAGTCCTGAAAAGTGAAAACACCTGTGTGGGAAGACGGAGTGGTCTCTTTTCATCTGCCACACACTGCAAGTTCTACACAAAAAACAATATAATACTTGTTTTACTAATATGTCTTGTCAGTAGATTTTAGGGTGACTCCAGCACACTGGTGACTGTAAACATTTCATTTATTTACTGATTGATGATATTATTTGTCTTCAGGCTCGTCCAAAGTACCTACGCTGCATCGCCATCACCTGCTTTTTTCTGGCTGCTAAGACCTGTGAGGAGGACGAGGTGAACACAAACACCACGACACACACAATCAGACAGACACTGAGGCCAGAGCCACGTGATTAGGTTTTTCTTTTAAAACATAACTTTAGCTGCCTTTTACACCTGGCGTCCACACTATTTCGGTGTTTTCGAACCCCTTTTGAAAATGCTGCTGACACTGTTTTAGTTTTAAAACTGAAAGCTTTGGTTTTAAAACGAAAACGTGTTGGTGTGGAAGTAGCTTAAAGGTGCAAAAAAAAGAGCATGGAAAGAATGCATCTTTAAACAAGTGTTGGAAAGTTGAGTTCATCACATCAAGACATTTCTTGTAATTGTGTGTGTGTGTGCATGTGTGTTTGTGCATGTTTGTGTGTGTGGCTCAGTGTGTGCCTTCTCTGAGGGAGCTGGCTTCCTCCAGCAGCTGTGGCTGTTCTCCATCAGAGATCCTGAGGATGGAGAGGATCATTCTGGACAAACTCAACTGGGATCTGCACACGGCCACAGCACTGGATTTCCTGCACATCGTACGTCTGTCACACACACCCTTGCTTTATCTGGCGTAATCTGAGCTCCATTAAATCCTCAATGAATTATTGATCACTACTAATCACTGTAGATCTGATCCATCCAGTGGCCTGTTTATGTTATAGATTTCTCATCAGTGCAGCTAGAGATACCTGCCTGCCTTTCAGATCCTGCTGGATGATTTTTCTTTGCTTCACCTCCTGCAGTTTATTTAACTTAAATAGATTTTGCTCAACTCTGTTTCATCATTACTTTATATTTTTAATAATAGTTGTCTTGATTTTCACTTGGAGGTGACATTACACTGCTCAGTGTTATTGTATCAATATAAACATAGTGAATAACAATTACAAACGCACCACCTGGTATCTTCCCTTCCGTCCACCACTTCCCCACATTGACCCATCTGACATTGTTTATAAATAATGTCCTACACAAGTAAGTTATATGTAGCATGTGAAAATAGAGAAGGAAGAGAAGTAACAAACAAAACTAAAACAAAGAAAAGATAATAATCCGCAAACATCATGTTTCTCTATTGGAACAACATCACATTCAAGGTTCCGTTTTTACTGAATTCGCACCACATCACTAAACATATTACATTCTTTCTATCCATCCCGAGTCTCTTCTAGCTAAACAAGCTAAACAAGCTAATCGTTGAAATTTCCATTTTCGAAATAATGTATAAATGGTCCCCACACATTTTTGAAAAAAAGTAATTTTTTGCCCTTGAGGATATATTTGTATATGTTTATATATATTTTCATTGAAAGACAGCAGGACATTTTCTTTCAGCCACTGACCTATTTGAGGACTGAGAGGGCAATTAGATGTCTTGCTTGCAGTAAGCACATATGAAGAAGCATTTGTTTCTCTGTATATACAGATGTGGTGGCTGGTGCACTCCCAAAATAACATTTTGAACAAGGGGTAACTTGAGAGATAAAATCTTAACAATAGCATTGTTCATTTCCCCCCAAATAAACTTATTTTAGCACAGTCCCCAGAGACAGTGGACTAATGTCCCCCTTTTCTGATTACGCTTGATGCGTGTATCTGGATGATTGCTATTAAATTTATGCGATTTAACTGGAGTAATCTACGCACACATTAGCAAGTGACATTGATAACGACATGTTTCTAATATTAGCAGTTTGGGTTTTAATACAAGCATCCTGCCATTTATCAAGTGTAATCTCTGCTCATGAATCCTCCCTCCAGGCATTTAACCTTAATAAACTTTGCTTTTGCCATAACAGTTATGCGTTATGATTTTCTCTAAAGCAAAGAGAGATGGCCCGATGTCATCGTCCATCCTAATGTTTCATTGTAAACAACGTCCAATGGAAATTTTGTAATAATAAATAAATAATGAATACAAGTGGAGATAAAGACCAGGCTCTAAATATTGTGATGTGTTCTGAAATATTATTGTTGGTAAGACTCTCAGCAGTGGGGGTACTATAAAGCAGTTGTAGTAGTATACGCAGTACTGTGCCAAAGTTTTAGGCAGCTCTTGAAATATTTTAAGTAAGAATGCTTTCAAAAATAGATTAGTTAGTCAAGAGAAGAAACCCCCTAAATCAAAATCAATATTTGGTTGATTTTAAAATTGTCTAAATAATAAATAATTATATTTATTAGATTTATTTACATATAATTATATAAATAAAATTAATTAATTTACTTTAAAGAGGTGGTATTATGTTTTTTGTGCATGTAATAGAATTGCAAAGTGAAAAAGCCAAACATACACAGCTGAACCAAAGCCCTTTGTATGGATCTCACTGACCTGCCCTTCTCTGCTTCTGATTGGCTAGTAGTCCTTAACTAGGATCTGCGCATGTGCAACTCCCAACAAAGATCACGTAGAGGCAAGATGTATCACTCCGTAGCTAAAACGAAGCCTTCAACACAGGGTGACTGACCTGTAAACCTGTTCTGGCACAACGACTGAATAAGATTTTGAACCTGAAAATGAGCAAAATATGAGCTCTTCAAAAAAATTCTTCATCAGTCAGCTAAATATTGGAAATAGAATAGAATATGCTCGTAATGATGTTTTGTTTTTTTTCTCCAACCCCTCCTCATCTGCTTCTCCCTTAGTTCCATGCGATGGTGTTGTCATGTCGTTCTGGGTTTTTGGACTTCATGTTGGGGCTGAACCGCTCTGAGCACCTCACCCTGCTCACACGGCGACTATACCACTGTCTGGCTGACCACATACTCATACAGGTACACACACACACATACTGTACACTTACCTGCCAATTTATTCGGTACACCTTGTCAGTACAGGGTTGGAGCCCTTTTTGCTGTCAGAACTGCCTAATTTTTGGTGGCCATACTTTCAACAAGGTGTTGGAATTGACATGATAGCATCACACAGTTGCTGCAGATTTGTCGGCTGCACCTCCATGATGAGAATCTCCTGTTCCACCACTTCCCAAATTGGACTGAGATCTGGTGACTGTGGAGGCCATCGTAGAACACTGAACTCATCGTCATGTTCAAGAAACCAGTTTGAGATGATTTGAGCTTTGTGACATTTATCCTGCTGGAAGTAGCCATCAGCAGACACTGTGGTCAGAAAGGGATAGACATAGTCAGCAACAATGCTCAGGTAGGCTGTCGGGTTTAAGCGATGCTCATTTGGTACTAAGGGGCCCAAAGTGTGCCAAGAAAATATCCCCCACTCCATTACACCACCAGTACCTGCCTGAACTGTTGATACAAGGCAGGACAGATCCATGCTTTCATGTTGTTTACGCCAAATTCTGACCCTACCTGAATGTCACAGCTGAAATTGAGACTCGTCAGACCAGGCAACAATTTTACAATCTCCTGTTTTCCAGTTTTGGTGAGCCTGTGTTGAACTGTAGCCTCAGTTTCCTGTTCTTAACTGACAGGAGTGGCACCCGGTGTGGTCTTCTGCTTCAAGGTTGGACGTGTTGTGCGTTCAGAGATGGTATTCTGCATACCTTGGTTGTAACGAGTGGTTATTTGAGTTACGGTTGCCTTTCTGTCATTTCGAACCTGTCTGCCCATTCTCCTCTTTCGTTCACACAACTGCCGCTCACTGGATATTTTCCCCTTTTCACTGTGCCATGTCATTTTGCTCCGTCTCTGTAGTTATGTAACAGCGCTGTGAAGCACATTCTGTTTTCAAACTCAAGTTGGAGGCTAATCACCTTCTGAGCCTCAGGTTTTTATGCATGTGGACACTGGACCTGCATAAACACTAACAGGTTCAAGGGTTCATTTAATGTATAGGAAAATGTAAGTTTGAATGAAGTCTCGTCATTCTTTTGGTCACATTACACTACCGTATGCTCAGCAGTAACCCAGAGATGATTGTTTGTTCCTCGTGTGTTTCTGTAGCTCAGAGGATCCATGCTGGCCTTGGCCCTCATCACCTTGGAGCTGGAGACCTGTTGTCCTGACTGGCTGGCTCTCACCATCAACCTGCTGAGGAAGGCGCAGGTACAAGACTGACTCTGTTTCATTATTGGGTACAACTTATGGCCAATCAGAAGCTCTAAGTGTTAAGTGTGGAATGGAGAAGCGGCAGAAAGCTCTGGTTGAGCTTCTGTGAAAAACCAGATCAACAAGCAAAGAGGGAAACTCCTGATAAGTTTAATTTAGTTCCTCAAAATGGATCAACATCTGCCATCTGTAGACAAAAACAGAAGAGCACTGATGTCAACATGAGTCTGAGCAAATTCAAACTGAAACAAGCGGGGGTTTTACAATCACGATGCCGGCTCAACGTCGGGATGTCTGTCGGCCATCACCGATGGATGGCATAATCTTTCGGCCCAACCCCAATTCAAACTGCACTAAAAAAATATTTAGATGAAATATTACAATATCTTCACTCCTTGTTAGTTGTTGTTAATTGTTGTTTTCATGATGCTGACCAATGTTATCAGCTGATCTTCCACCATGTCCAATGAACACTGCTGCCTGTAGGGGATTATGTCTTTCTCATTTAAATCTCCCTCTTCTTCTTCTTCTCCTCCTCCTCCGTCTCTCTTAGATCGACAGCTCCGAGTTGATCCGGAGTCGAGAGCTTGTGGCTCGTAGTCTGTCCACACTGAGAGCTTCCCTGCCTCCAAACACTGTCTACATCTACCAACCCCTGCAGAACCAAAACAGCCTGCAGCCTCCTGCACAGGACCCCACTCTCCCCTGCTGCACACTGGGTAATGCGTTAAAGGGGAACTTCACTGCGTTACACATCACAGTCTGTTACAGGTCTTGGATGAACTGTATGTGAAAGTTGAATAAAGCCTTTTGGGGCTTCAGAGGGCTGTGAAGTTAGAACGAAGTGAGTATATCAGATCCGAGTAGACCGCTCATTATCTCTGCCTCAGGTTAGTGGCACAAGGCTACATTAGCAGCTACTGGCATGGTGTGCCAGCGTCTGGCCTATATGCATTGTGGGTATTGGTATTGTAGGTACTTTGACAAGGAAGAAGAATGTGTGGAATCGGTTGTTGTTTTTTAATATTATTTGAATACTGACCTTTACTTGACTTTTCAATAGTTCATCCAGAAAGGTATTAAAAGTACTTCTGTAACTTTTTCTTTTTTTTCCAGGGACCATCACCTCCACCAACGAGTCTTCCAGGGAGCACGCCTTCGCCCCTGTCCAGCAACATCCGACACCTGCTGGTGGGGTAGGGAGGAGCCATCAGCCCTGGAGCTCTGTCTTCCCCTCCTCCAGCAGCATCCCAGCTCTTCTCTCCCCACCCAAACACCTCCGCCATCTTAACCACCTGCAGAAGGTCACTCTGCGCTGCAAGGCCTCTGCCAAGCGCAAGGTAACGCTATCTCTCAAAACACAACAACTTCACGCAAGGGCTTGAGCAGGGCAGATAAAAAAAAATAATCGTTTAAATTATCAATTGTTAGTTGCAGCCCTACAGCTCAGTCACAATCTAAGTCTGTCTGTTCGCTCAGGTGGAGGAGATGGAGGTGGACGACTTCTATGATTGCATCAAACGCCTCTACAATGAAGATGTCACCACCGCCGTCGTCCAGGAGGGTGCAACACCTGCAATGGGGGCAGTAACAACAGGTGGAGGAGGAGGAGGTCTGGGTGTTTGCAGTGTCCTGTTGTCCCTACAGGAAGGCAGCTCTTCCCCCTGCCCGCCTCTGCAGCCAGTCAGTGCCTCCTAGAGACCAAACAGGAACCTGTAAACCAAAACCACCTTCACACGTTTCAAATTATACTTCTCAATTTAAGTATTCAAACGTTATTCGTTTTTTTACCAAACAGTGACATTTAGGCAGTTCTTTTGGCAACAGTGATGGATAACTCCCTCAGCAACAGGGAAGTCATGAGAAAAGTGTTTCTATTTGCAGAAAAAGCAACTTAAAGGCAGCTCCTCAGGAAATGTTGCCCATCAGAGCTGCAGAAATGTGTCTATTCCAAGAAAATATTGACGTATAATAAAAATGAAAGTAATTTCAGTGGTTAAGGTGGTTTTGGTTTCAGTCAAACTGAACGTCAGCTGTCCTGAGGTCAGTTCCCATCATCCCCTGCAGCCAGAAAACAGAGCCCAAAAAAAATTTAACATTCAAAAACTAAAAAACCTGCTGCTACTATCTTATTAATTCTATTTGTTGAACACAAATACAATATTACAAAAGTTTAAAAAAAAAATTATAGATAGAAAAGTGACCTTCAAAAAAAAATTTGATTTCTCGACCCCTGTGTCTCTCTCTCTCTCTCTCTCTCTCTCTCTGGTCCTGTCATCATTTGTCAACTTATATTTGTTCTTGTTTCTTTCATGATACATATTTATGTTTTATTCTGTCTCCTCTCCTTCATCACTCTGCGTGTTTTCATCTCTATTTATTTATCTTCACAGAGTCTAAATCAAATTTGAAGTTTCTGTATAGACATTGTCTGTATTGCTTGCCCACATAGAATGTGTTATTTTTTTGTGAAGCGCAATTTGATTGTTTATAAGATGCTAATATAAATATCCCTCTCATAAATCCCTCCCTCTTCCCCTTTCCTCTCAGCTTGTTGTGACGGCTTGACTGAATGAAAGTTTCTCAGGTTGTTTTATTTACCCACAAACTAAAACAGGTCTCTTTGAACAGCATTTGGTTTTTCAATCAGGGCCCTGTTCTTTAAACCTCGCTCACGTTATCCAGGCCAACAATGTTATCCAGCTAAAATGACCCTGTTAATTCTCATCCAGCTAACTTGGTTCATTGAACGCAGAGACACCAAGGGATCTTGATTATTTCCCAATAACGTACATGCTCTCATCTATAACCTTAAAGAATCTTGAGAACTTGGTGTTAAGGCAACAGCTCCAGTTAAATTCTATAAAACTGCATCTTGCTTTACAATAAACCTAACTTTGTTGTCCTTGTAAAAAGAAAAGGGCCCTGGTGAAAGTCTGACTGCATGTGGTTTCTGTGTTGAAGCAGCCAGAGGGAATTAAAGTTATAGTTAATATATCCATATGTAATAAAACAACATTGAGTTATTAAAAGCATTTTAATATTAAGCTAAAAAAACTGCTTTTTTTAGTTCAGCTAAGCTTCACAAGGACACAAGTGACAATCTTCACTCTGATGTTCTAAAAAAAAAATATGCGACAGATTCTGTTTTTATGTCTTGACGTTCAGTTTAATATATTTTTATTCCTGCAAAAAGCTCTGTTGTTCCTGCTGCGGGAGCTGCTGGTGACTGCTCCAGGTCCCTGAACCGGCACCAATAAATAAAGAGATAAGAACAAAATCTGAGCGGACTCTTTGTCTTCATTGTATCACACAAACACATTCATGTTCTACATTTTTTCCCCGACAGAGCAAAATTTCAGTTCATGGATAAACATTACACAGATGTGGTCAGGGGTGAAGGGTCACAACAGGCAAGTCAACAGATCAGTAGTGTTACAAAAGGGAGTCAGAGCTGAGGGCCGCAACAGAAATTGTTATTTCTATTATCCAAGTAAATTCTGCTTTTTATAGTCAGTTGTAGAAAGTGAAGGGACAGGAAGGCAGGTACTGACAAGAAAAAAGTAAAAAAGGTAAACCAGAGCGAAAAGGACAGTGAATATTGGACTTTGATTCATCTGATGGACACGAGGAAAACTCCAATGGGACAATTTTGCTCTGTGGAAGCAGCTGTTCTAAAATATGTTAGCTGCAACAACTTTACAAAACTATAATAGTGTGTCAGAAGTTATTCAGCAGTTTTGTGACCAGCCTTCACATCTCTTTACAGAAACAATATGCCTGTTATCTCTGTTTAGTCCAGACCAAAAAATAGGCAATTGCCTTCTTTCCCTCTGTTTTCTTCTGTAGATACGCGTTCATTATTTTTGGCTGGTTGCTATGAGGGCTGGATCAGTAATCTATTTGGGACGTGGTTTGCCCACGCTCTAATGGTGTGTTCCCAAACAATGCAAAGTGATTTTTTCCCTCAACGTTAACGTTACTTGCGCTAGTTTGACATTTGTTTGGAGTCTTTGTGTTTACTGCTGTAACTTGCAGGAGTATTGCGAGTATTGTGATTTAATTGTAATAAAGTGATCAAAGTGATTACGAAATAACTACATCATGACGCCAACATGATTTTAGGTTTGTCCGCATGGTGCTAACTTTTAAAATTCTCGTTTTTTTAAGTGGTGTTTGGATCGATCAGGGCTAACTTTTATGCTATGCTAACTGGTTTCATAGTAAAGTATAACGATAGCTGGAATCAATTAAGAGACACACAATTTCTGAACTTACATGGTAGTTCAACTGCCTCACTTAATTTTGTCAAAGTAATCTCATGTTTTGTCTGGTTTCTATAAATATGAAGTACTTATAGAAAGACTCGTCACAGAGCTCTGGACAGTAACGACAGTGGAGGTTGGAAACATGGCGGCTCGCTGCTGCAGACAGGTTGAGAAGCAGAGTGAAGATAAATACACTTTTTAATCCCAACAATTTAAATCTAAAAGTTTATTTAATAAAGATAAAAAAACTTCTCCCTTCTCATTCCGGTAAATACTCTGGACCAGTCAGAATCCGGTGCTACTCCGGGTGTTTATTTTTCCAGCACATTCTGTGCTGCCACACCGCGAAGCCAAGCGATAAAAGTGAATTATTCGTTCAAGTTGAACACTTTCAGCTCGCACCATTTGCGTCGCCCAATTTGCGTCGCCCGAAGTGGTTTTGCGTTTATTCAAATCTTTGAATTGAATTTAATCGTCCCGCGCTGTTGGTCACATCGCTATGGAAGCCCATTTCCGCCAGTAAAATAAAAATAAAATGAAAACTTAGCCTGGAGAAAAAAATAAAATATCAAATTAAGTCAAAATTATGAGATACTAAGTCATAATTATGAGATACTAAGTCAATATTATGAGATACAAATTCAAAATTATGAGATACTAAGTCATAATTATGAGATACTAAGTCAAAAGTATGAGATACTAAGTCATAATTATGAGATAAGTCAAAATTATGAGATACTAAGTCAAAATTATGAGATACTAAGTCATAATTATGAGATACTAAGTCATAATTATGAGATTGTAAACACAACAGTCAAAGTAGCAGCTCTTTCAATTCTTAAAGGTTATTAAAAAGTTTTTTATTTTATTTTTTATTTTACTGGCAGAAATGGGCTTCCATACATCGCAGAGATCATGTCAGGTGGCATTTGACACACTGGGGTGCATGAATATTGATACTTTCCACCCGTCATAGACCATTGACTCTTAAAGTGGGGTCTGGGGACCCCAAGGGGTCCTTAAGGGTGCTCCAGGGGGTCCCTAGCAAAAAGGTGAATCATTTATTTACCACTATAATTCCATCCAAAAGTAACACAACAATAGAATGTATGGCTATTTTGGTCATTGTCTCATTCACTTTCTGTAATAAAATATCTAAAAGTAAAGATGCTATGGGGGTCTGTGGTTTAATTTGTGTCAGTTTAGGGGTCCCTGACATGAAAAGAGAACCACTGTCATAGGCCGCAACAGGGGGTCAGGCCTACAGCTGGACTGAGTGATCTGCTACCCATTTTGCAAACTGGCAAAATAGATCTGTGACGTGTTCTGTCAGCTCACTCTCACTCTGTATCATTGATGTTTATGGTTTAATAGCACCTTGCTAGGCAGGTGACAGGTGTGCTTATAGTGTTTCTGTAAAGTCACACAGCTGACGGGAATAAGTGCGTCCACCCTCCTGTCATGTTTCAATCACTGCCAATTAGAATTTGAGCCAATAAATAGCATATCCCTATGACCACTGCAGAGTCATTTGACCCAGAAATGAATGCCAGTTTGTACCCTTTTCTGCCGAAGACAAAAGACAGACGTTAGTGGGGTGTTTTATCCAGTGAGTCTACAGCCATGCTACAGCTCTGTATGCCAGGCCAAGCAAAAATAAGTGATTTTTTGTGTGTCAAGAACAGATTAATGTGTGATCTCAGACATCAGGTGTGATCTCAGGTTTAGGATAAAGACCATTGTAATGAATATCTGTCTTTGGAAAATAAAAAAACTTTCTTGAGTATTTTAATTTAATTTAGGGCTATGACCAGGAGGGGGCACATTCTCACTATCATATCTCAGTTGTTAAACCCAGACCTCTTTTTGTGCAGAGATTAGGCATAGGTAAATATTTCATATTACCCCTTTTGTCGGAATTTACAGCCTTCCAAGGACTTTCAGAGAGCTTGTAATGTAGGTAAGATAGTATGTGATTTGGCTTTCCTGAGAGGAGATACTGTGCAAAAGTCCTAGGCCACCCAAAAATTCTCAGTAAAGCCATTTACCTGAGAATACATGTTTAGCCAATTAGTTAAATTTACATTTAGGTAAACACAAAGATACAAAGAAAAGTAGCTTCTTGTTGATTCTTTCTAAAACCAGTCTTTCTAGAACCATTGTGTTATCTGTAAAACCTGCAAATAGTCATGTAGAAATTAAGGGACATGACACTAAACCAGCCAGACTTTTTTGTCTGCTTTTGTGACAGTTTACAGCTGGTTTACAATGTTACAGACTCAAAATTGCTTACTGACAGTATGAAAAGGCCAGAACTGAAAATTGGACTGATTTGATACCACTGCAAAACTGCTCAAGATTCAGTGACTAGAAACAAATCATGCATTCATTTTAAAGCCGTTTTAATTGGTCCAAGATCACGAAATTGGTCTGATGGCTCCTCAGCAGCAAACTTCTCTCATTATTTGACAATAAAATTTGACATGGATCTGGCTATTAATCTATTAACTTCAAGTTCATTTTATTAACTTTAAGGTCAAATATATTGTCACAACCCGGCACATGTACTGGACAAAAACGGGAGACACACAGGTAAACTAAATGACAAAGTGATTTATTATTAAGAAAATAAGCAAAACCAGTGAGTGGGAAGAATTTGTAAAGTCAGTAGTGTAGGGAGTGGATGAGTGAAAATGTGCTGTAAAAACAGAGGAAGCTGTGAGATGAGGAGGTCTAATCCACGACTAACTGCTGCTCTGGCTTATATGCATGGGGCACACCGGGCCCAGGTGTGTCCCATGCCGCTGATTACCCTGCCAATCAGGTCTGCAGCCCTGGAGACAGAAAGCACACCAACAACAGAATGAACCCTGCAGAGGGGCCCTTCACAGTATGTATATTTTTTTCATTTATTTAATCCACAAAGCTCCTATTGAGATACAATGGGCCCGCAGAATGCGAATGCAACATTGACGGACAAAAACCTGATCTAAAGTCAATGGCGCAGTACTTTCCTGCAATTTAGAAGGGCACATTATTCAGATAGCAAGTTCCAGTGATGAGCAGACCGCAGTTATCCACGGACTGGATGGATAAAGAAGAATATTCTGGTTAATAGTGGATGGGTTGAGACGCTGTGCACATTTACGCATGAGGCAAGCGGCGTAACTCCAGTTTTTATTTAAATCTCAGGTCACACATACAGCCCAGGTTCATACAGCGAAGTTGTTTGTAGTAAAGCTGCCATCCTCCTGATCAATCCTGAGCTCCATCAGAGCTGTATTTAAGTTCATCCCTTTCCAGGAAATTGAACAAACGATGCACACAGTGGTGGTGCATATTGATGACCAGGGGTGTAGGACAGGTGGGGGGCAGTCTTGTGAGAAGGGCCAACAAAGATGTAAGAATATATACCTGTGGATGTGGGGAGGGGCCCATTGAGAATGCCGGGTCCAGAATTTTGTGCTACGCCCCTGTTGATGACTGTGTCCTGCCTGCAACTAAAAGTGGGGTCATATTCATATGCTTATATGCACTTTGGGGGCTAATCGCTAATTATCAGTGTTTTTGTAGGAATGTGGCTTGTGTTTGCTACTGAAGACTGCAACCAAAACTGTTGGGTCTCCAGAGTGTTAAAGCTGTTTTTTGTGGTTCTCCTGTTTGGGCAGCTCCACATTGATACAAGTTTATGTGGGCTGCTTGTGTCCTGTGTTTAAAGCTAGGTTAAGCTAGCTAAGTTATATTTGTTGAAGTTCTCTTTACACCCAGACAGCAATCAATTAATCAAATGCTCTAACAAAAATGAAAAAAGTCCACTATCTGTGGCTGTTGCAGGACTGTATTAAGCAGTAATGAAATGCTTGACCAGACTACCTGCGTGCACTCTGCTTGTGCATTCACTGCACATTAAAATGTGTTTTGAAGGAGTGGCTTTGGAGGGAGGCCTGAAGGGAGGGGAAGGGATCAGTTGGACACTTTGAAAATCTCTATCTGGTTTCTCCAAAGTTGCCTACACAAGCTTTAATGTGAGCGCTGCAGGTGACCACAAAGGACATGTTGCTCCACTCCTCCAGCCTGGACATTCGTCATGTCATTGGGTGGGTCATTGTGATGGGCGGACACATTGTCCCAGGCTCCCTCACAGTACTGCCTCCTGTGTACACTTATTTGCTTATCTTCCCATCTTCCTTGTTCTCTCTCTTTGTCTTGAATTAGCTTGACGGATCTGTACCTGTTGGTTTGTGTGTTGCAAGATCTTAGCTGGACGGAGGAGAGGTGCCATCGTGTTAACCGGAACCCCTGGCCAGTGTTGCTGGAAGTTGTTTAAACCCTCCTGCTCAGATGCTTCACCATGCACCTTGTTTATTTTGCTTTGTCCTTGTGCAATATTCAATAATATGCCATTTAGCTTTGTCAATATGTTTCATGGCAATAAAGCGTATTATTTTATTATTTTATATGAACAAGGAAGAGAGACCGCAGAGTATTGTGTAACTCTATATACACTACCGGTCTAACCGGCTGTTGCAGAATGTAAACACTGCGCTTGTTCAAACAAAAACTAGCCTAACCGAAACGCACACACATTTTTGCACATCTGTTGAGAAACCTCAATGACATAACCTAACCTTAACCCCCAAGACCAGGTCTTAACCCTTACACACCCCTTTGAAGAAGTGACGACAAAACAAATTGGTTAAAACTGCTTTTTGCAGTTCCAAGGACAAGAGCACACAAGAACACATGCTTACATACACACACACACACACACACACACAGTCATGTGCTAACATGTCGTCCAGCCTGCAGCGTTTCTCCACACAGATTGAACATGTTACTAGTTTCAAAACCACTTTAACAGGACACAGTGGTGTAACCAGTCATGATTTGGGATGGCCCAATGGGAGCACCCCACGGCTACACGTTGCTACTTGTTGCTTTGATGATGGCGGTGACACTACTCTATAGAGTATATAGGCTATAATATAGTATAGAATTAAGTATTTATAGGATATAATTTAGAGAATATTTTAGATCCAAGATGAAACAGGACTGCGGGACTGAGAGAAAAACCTGTTTGCTACTTCAGCACTACGGACAGCGCCATGGATTTAATCAATACACACAGAGAGTTATGCTCCTGATATTTCAGAGGCATGGCCTGGGCCACAGATTCTAACTCACACCAACTAACATATTGAACTAAACAACCTCTGCTCCTGAACCTGAGTAGAGTCAGGTTTACAAGGGGGATAGATTTTTGTTATTTTGCTAACAAGGGGAATGGCATCCCCCCCTTAAACCGCCTGCTGGGTGCAACTGCTTGGTGGATATATAATGAAACAATATGTAACCACACTTCTTCCCTTTGCAGTCCAGAAACCTATCATACCCAGCCGCCAAGTTTCTGTATGTCAGTTCACTTACTGTAATTTGAATAAACACCATTTTATTTAGGAATATGCACCATGTTAGCACAGTAAGATCTCTTTTGAGGCAAACGAGGAGCAATTTTCAGGCAATCCAATCATGTACAACTATTCAGCACACAGTGACTCTGGAGCCTCGGTGGGGTCGGGGCAGTTGGCTATTTTTTAAAATTATGCATTTTCTGCATAAGTTATTTTTTCTACCTTTGTCTTTTTATGGGGCTCCATAAATATAAGAGAAATGGATCTGAGTGGAAAACCATCCATATCCATGAAAACTGTCCGCAGTGTTCCAAGATGTTAAATTAAAAAAGACAACACCAACTATGAAACATATTTAATATTTAATGCATAAACTTTAAGTGGTGGTATGAAGAATACTGTTCATCTTCATTGTAGAACATCAACATCAACTGAGCAAACTTCAGACCAGGAGGCTAGGCCTGGCTCTGTCCACAGGTGACAAAATCTGTCTACCAGTGCCTCTAAAACTTCCTAGTAATACATTAGATTTGTTGGTTTAATCCACACATAAAAGTGTGCAGAAACATCACATTGTGGTTATACAAAGTTAAAGTTATACACTCTATAGTAATGTGCCCGCGTAGACAAAACTATGAAAACATAAACCAAAACATACCCAATTTGTAATAAACCGGACTTACCTTTTAAAAATCACCCCACCAACTTAAAACACCTCTCTTTCAGTGCCAGAAAAAAGTGAAGCTTCACAAAAGTAGTGCCTACTGTAAAGTGATTTATCTAATTAAGCTAATTTGATCTATGTGATTTGAATTTAATTTAAAAAACTGATGATTTGGAAACGTTATGAGGGAGTACACAATGACAAAGGTCAAATGTGTGTGACAAGTGGTGTCTTTGAAGTGTGAATGAATCTCCGCCTCAGACTGAAACTGGAGCTCACGTTGCCCACGCGGCTTCTACACTTGCAGCGTTTGCCGCCCCCCCCCTCTCCCATCTGACAACAATGACAGACAATCACGCTGAAAACTGACCTGCCACATGTTTGCTCATTCACCTCAAGTTATCACACGTCTCAGATCCAGCAGTGTTTGTGATACACCCCTTTCTTTGCCTTTCGTATACAGTGAAACTGAATCCTCAGGCGCAGAAACTAGTTTTCTATGAGAGCTCTTAGTGACGCCAGCAAACATAAATGTACACGTGAAAAGGATTAAAGTGCAGCATGACCTGCTGTCATTCAACAGAATTTGACTACCCTGTCAGCGTGTATGACTTAAATGTGTGAACACGAACCCACCAGAACTAAAAGCTATTTACTTTTTCCCCCTTGGTCTATAGGTGTGAAAGTGCTCTTTACAGCAGCAGTGGGAAATGTCAGTCATCGATCAGTATACGCCTGTGGGGGTTATCAGACAGTGGATCATTTGTGGTACAACATTTGATCTTGTTGTGGTCAGGCAAACAGTTGTTCAGTCCAGTGGTCAGTAAACCAGGTTAGAGAAAAACCAAATCCATCGGTTGAGGTTTTCTAAATAGAGGAGTCAGACTGATTTCCCTGAAACCGTTGCAGCGATTTGTGTTTGAGTAACGCAGCGATCGACGTCGACCGTTTGACCTTCGATGTGGCTGAAACGAGCAGCGGCCTCTCGCCCGAGGACGCCATGGAGAGGTGATGCCGCCGGCGCTGGCGGCGCGGCGTCCGCTGCTGCTGCTCCCCTTTCCAGTTGGAGTCTACGTTCAGGACTCCTCCCTGTTCTACCCAAGCAGCCCGCGGTGGAGCTCCCAGCAGAAGGAAGACGTCTGGAGGCAGAGTGCGGCTCAGGTACTGCCAGGGCTTCTTTCCCGCCATGTCCCTCAGCTTCACGTTGGCGTTGAACTTCTTAACCAGCAGCTGAATTATGCTCTTGTGTCCGTGGATGGCCGCAATGTGGAGAGGCGTGTGGCCGCATGTTGACCTGGCGTTTATGTCAAAGCTCAAACCAGCCTTTTCAACTCCATACCTGAAAGCCCAACAGCAGAGAGCGGATCAGTGCCCGCTCACATAAAGTATCTTCAGATATATTTGCCTTGACAGCCTTCAAAATAACTGAGTTTCACTCACTTATTTAGTAAACATTCAGTGCGTTTCTTTCAGTTTCTGCTACACAGTGAAAATATTAAGCAATAAAAAGGAGAAAACAATGAACTTTTGACAGGAACTTCTCACTGCTTGAGTGGTGGCAGCTCTTTTTAAGCTGTTAGCATGTCTTTAGAGCAACTAGCAGGACAACAGCTCCACTTGTCAGCCTCAGCTATACCTTACAAGCTAAACATCATCATGCTAACATGTAAACTGTAATATATCAGTATCAGCAGCTGAGCTTAAAGCATTACATTACATTAAGCTTACAATTGCTATACCTGTCAGAGGTCACACACCTCTGGAGCAACCAGGGGTTAAGTGTCTTGCTCAGGGACACATTGGTGGATGGGTCACAGTGGGGAATTGAACCCCGGTCTATCACACCAAAGGCATGTGTCTTATCCACTGCACCTATCACCATCCCACAGCTGAGCAAGCACATCTGAAGCTGAATGCATTGTAACAAACAAAAACAGTTTGGCTATATTCAATTTCTATGGGGCAAGTGTGAATCCACTCTCAAAGCATCCCCTTTTGTTTATGAGGTAGATTCATAAAACCCAGAGTTTTGAAACAGCTTCATACTGCAAGGACACACCTTTCGACTTTGTAGTTGTGTAATTGTGCCGCCTCTAAAATTTGCTTTGTTTTCAGTCTGAACCCACATTTCAACGAACCAATAGTGGAGGAAAAATGTTTGTCCCAAGGGTGGTATTAACACCTAAAGGGTTTATTCTTTGTGGAGCAGGAATGTGGTCAAAACATTTCAACATTCCTCTGATTGATTTTGAGGTTTCTTGTAGAAATCAAGTTAGGTTAAGTTAGAAATGTCAGGAGTTCAGAGAACTAATTAGAGATTGTGCTCTGGGGACCGAAGCTAGTTTTTGAAGTTAAGCCACTTTCGGAATGCAATGGAAACCTTCCACAAAGCTAATTGTGTACCATAAGGTGTTGAGGACTCTGTGGTCACCGTGTTTGGCAATCCAGTGCAGCACAGTGAAGCCCGAGATGAAGTCTTGTCTGTTGAGCAGGGACGAGTCCTCTCTGAATAGGGAGTAGATGTCGGGCCAAGCACCCGCTGCCCCCTTCACCAGCCAGGCGTGCTCCCTGGACTCCAGAGGAACCATTGACTGATGACAGGAACAAACATCAGCATCAACTTAATCAGCGTTCCTCGTAGGAATCAACTGGGTGTTCAAAAAATCATAGCCTTGGTGTTTTTGTTTGAAAGAGGTACAGAAGTTGAGAAGCAATTGTCCTCACCTGTCTCACCTGCCTCCCGGGGCCCTCATGATGAGCAGTTGAGTTGGAGGTGGAGGTGGCAGTGGCGGGAAGGCTCCTCCTCCCTCCTTTCCTCTCCGCCCCCTCGACCAGGTCGGCGAGGCTGCGGCAGCGAGGCGGCGTGGAACAGGACGACAGCGAGGAGGACGACAGGTTGTGGCGAAGGCTGAGCGAGGAGGAGATCAGGTGGAGGCGGTTCAGCCGGGCCGCCTCGCTTCCTCCTCGTCCCTCCTCGTGGACCAGCTCGTCGAGGTCGGCTCCAAGGCTGCGGCACATCCTGCTCCTCAACCTGCTGCTGAGCCTTGTGACCGTCGAGCGATGCCGCAGCGGCGGTGAAGAGGTGGAGCCCTCGCTGGACTCTACCTCTCCGCGGTCGTCATGAAGATCCCCTACGGGGTGGAGGAGCGGGTTTAGTATGCTTTAAACAAGCTGGTCCGGTGAGATCAAAAGAAAAAGTGGTCATAGCAGTTCCGACTGGCCACAACTGTAGGCAGGCGTAGACTTGATGGATTTCACAAATATGACTAACGGAGGACAGACTTTGGGATAGTCACTCTCCTTTAAATTCCCCGGTGTTGCTCTCAAACTTCACCCGTTTTGTGTAAATTAATCTTATTTAGTTTTTTTAGTACAGATGTGTGTTCAGTTAGTTTAGTTAGCTGGTCCCATGATGTTGTAGGAAGTTTTCAGCGCATTCTTTGCCAACAACATGGCATCAACTGTTCACAACAGAGGTCTGTTGTTGAGAGGGCGAGACCTGAAATTCCCCCGGAGTTGTGGAGGAGGAGGAAGAACAGGGGAGGGTAGTATGCAAAACACTAGGCAAAGGAGGAGAAGGAGGTGCTGTATCTGCCTTCCATCACCATGGAAAATGTGAGATCGCTAGATAAAAAGACGAGCTGGCAGCCCGGGTGAAGAGTCGGGGAGTACCAAGAGAGCAAGAGTGTTTTATGTTTCAATAACATTGTACTTGTATAGAACCAAAATCATAACAAAATGTTTTCATATAGAGCAGGTCTGGGTCGTACTATAATATTTTTCATGTTCCACAGAGACATGATTACATCCCTGACTCCAACCTCCAGACTATGTGGATGGACAGGAATTGCAGGGAGGTGAGGGGCTCGCTATTCTCGTTAACAATGCAATGCAGGTTCAATCCTGGTCATATTACGGATTTAGAGCGTCTGTGGCTCAGACGTTGAACTGCTTGCAATGTTATTTGCCAAGAGACTTTTCCCATACCATCCTAGTTGTTTACATTCCTTTGCTCGGCCAGTGCGGCGCTTGCAACTCTCCACTCAAGTCATATCGAGACTACAGACGCAGCACCAAGACAGCTTCACTGCGATATCTGGGGACTTCAACCATGTCATTCTGTCCACAAACCTGCCCACTGTCAGGCAGTTTGTGGACTGTCCGAGCAGGGAGAAATTAGACACTGGACATGCTGTATGACAGTGTTAAAGAGGACAGAGCCATAGCCCTCCTTAGTTGTCTGAAAAATTTAAAAGTGTGCCTGAATGAGAAGCTGAAACCCTGTCTACTTTCCCTCCTCCGCACACCTGGCATCGCTGCATGAACTGGAGCGTGTCTTTCTATTCCTTTTGGTTTTTTAAGTTAACCGACTCCTTTGATGGTTTGAAGAGCAATCAGTTCTCCTCACTCCCCGTTTCCCCTGTTATAACAGACTGTACAGCTGCTTTGCAAGAGATGAAACCAGAGGTGGACCGCTCGCTACGCATGCTGTGTAGGGCCCGCAAAGGTGCCAGTGTTTACAACTAAGTCCTTGTTTACAACAAAGGATGAAGAGGCACCATCATTCTGTGCACACAAAGAGAATGTTGAATGTGATTTAAAATAAAATGATTCAGATTAGCTGCGATGGACCGGCGACCTGTCCAGGGTGTACCCCGCCTTTCGCCCAATGTCAGCTGGGATAGGCTCCAGCCCCCCGCCGCGACCCTGTATGCAGGATAAGCGGTTGGCGATGGATGGATTCAGGTCAACACGACAGCATCAGCAAACATACGTTTTGTTTTTTTATTTCTCTACGTCAATCATGATCATTCAGCTTAGTTCCACTCCATATTTTCCCCCTAGTCATGCACTGTAATGAGAGCACCGCACTGACAGGTGTGACTGCGCAGCAATGCCAAATTGTTAACATTGCTCAGATGTCAGGAGAATGTCAGCAGAATTTTGCTCAGGGGCTTAAGGAGGTCAGGGCCAGCTCTGGATTTAACAGACATGTTGCAACAGCATTTACTCTAACAAACATAATAACACAACATACTGTTAACATGTTGCAGTAGGTAAAAAAAAATAACAGAAAGGTTCATTCTTAAATATAATAAATAGCTCACGTTCTGACATGTTAATGCTAACATGCTTTATTTACAGACATATTAATGTCAACTGTTATTCTATTGTTAGAATTAGCTTGTTAAATGCTAGCTTTAGTGTGTGAGCAAATATATGGTGACTTGCATGTAGCCTAACAAACTGAACAGCCACTGCACTTTATCTGGCACTCTTTTCACGGATGTAGCTAGTTAGCTAGGTAGGATGCGATTTGTTTGTCTCATTGTTTCACCAGACAGGAAAACAGATGCCGATAAGCACAACCCAGACACATGTGAATCGCTGAACCATTAGAGATGTGGGCAGCAAGGTGATTTTGTCTGGTTAACAGGCCAAACCCAAAGTTTACGATGGCATAAGACAGAGAAAAGCAGCTAATCTTCACAATGGAGCTAGAATCAGAAAGTGTTTGGCATTTGTGTTATTCATCAATGATCAAATTGTTTTTCAAGTTTCTGTCAATCAACGAATCAATTAATTCATTAATAGTATGAGCACAAATAACCAAACTTATTTCCAGACTGTCCCTCTGCAGATAAGTTTAGTCATGCAGAAAGATCTCTTCATATCTAAAGCTTATTAAAGACTGAAGTGTGCTGCTTTATAAGCACAAAGATGTGACCTGTCAGACGTCATATTCCACAGCCAATGACTTTTTATATAAAAGATCATAACAGAAAACACCTTATAAACTAAATGTTCTTAGTTGAACAGTCCTACAAACTTTAGCTCTGACCTTTAGAGAGGTGCCATGGCAACACACAGGCTTCAGAGTCCTGGTTAGAAAGGGGATTGTCGTTGGAGTCGTGCCAAGGTGCCGGAGTTTTACTGTTGGCACAATGCGTCTCAGACTCAGACGTAGTCCTTTGGGCTCGCTGAAGTGCTTCCTGGATTTTAGACCCTTTACCTGTTGACGCAGCAGAGTTAAAGAGACATGTGTCGACCTATAATAAAACACAAGCTCTGGACTCTATTGATGTTCGGTTCAGCTTAATATTTATATATTATTATATAATACAGGAATAAATAGCACAGTTTTGGGGGACTATTTTCAGCTGCGGATTAATACACGTTTGTTGCTCTAGTGTGTGTTTAAGTCAGCAGGACAGTGTATGTGGGATTGGGTCAAAAATAACTCTATTGTGTGTGTTCATGGTGATACAACAGTGTGGCTCACTGGTGTGTTTTTAATTGTTGTTAAACTGTTAAATTGTTGGACAAAAATGGAGTTCTATGGCATCAAGGACGAACATATATTGGGCTTTGGACACAAATACAAAACTTGAAATAGGTTCATTGTTGATTTTGCTCCCTTATGAGATGTGTTGACTATATTAATATCAAACACAGAGTTTAATCTTACCCTACCTGTTCTGGCCCATAGATCTTCATAGCTGCTGTTCAACTCCGATCCTCCAGGGGAGCCTGACGGCGGCCAGTCTCTGCTGGAAATGCCTGTGTCAGACGAGGGGGAGAAGACGCTCCTGGGGCTAGATGACAGCGACTCCCTTTGGCATTGGTCGGGCCCCTGCCTCGGCTCCAGCTGGACACCTGCAGACTGGGAGCATTGGTGGTCCGTGTGGACACCACGATGAGGAGGCACTTCTTTAGCTCGATCTGGGGACGGCTTGTGGCGCTCTGCCTCCAAAGGCAGGCTGCGTCTGGTGGGCACGGACTCCCCCGGAGCAGACCCAGGCACCAGCCCGGGCCTGGCCCCCTGTCCTCTCAGCCCAACCCCTGACTCCAAACTCCAGCCTGGGTCACCAGGGGCCAGCATTTCCCCTTCCACATCCTGGATGTAAATCCCTGGGAGCTTCTTTTCTGACAAAGAGGAGGAGGAGCCCGGCAAGAAGGCGGATATCCCACCCCCCATGTCTCCGAGAGGAGCACTCAGGGGCCACGCTCCTGCTGCTGAACCTTGCCTCATTGGGGCCTCTTCCATCTCATCTTTATCGTAAGAGACAGCAGACTTGTAGCTCTGCCTGTATCTTCTGTGGGGTGGGGCGACCTGAGGAGGAAGACTGATGTGATTTTGAGAAGGCTCCTGATGAAGACCTCCCTCAGGCGCCAGAGAGGCTTCCCTCTGTGTAATGGTTTTTGGGACAGGGACCTGTGGCTGGCTGGCTGCAGCAACCACAGCAGGAGGTGGGCCAAAACCTGACTTCATCGGGGCCTCTTCCTCCTCATCGTCATCGTAAGAGACGGCAGACTTGTAGCTCGGCCTGTATCTTTTGAGGAGTGGGGCGACCTGAGGATGAAGACCTCCCTCAGGCACCAGAGAGGCCTCGCTCTGTCTGATGGGCTCTGGGACTGGGACCTGCTGCCTGGTCTCTTCATGATGTCTGACTGCAGCGACAGCAGGTGCGATCGCAGGAGGCGGACCAAAACCTGGTCTCATCGGGACCTCTTCATCTCCATCGTAAGACACAGCAGTCTTGTAGCTCGGCCTGTACCTTTTGTGGAGTGGGGCGACCTGAGGATGAAGACCTCCATCAGGCACCAGAGAGGCCTCACTCTGTCTGATGGGCTCTGGGACTGGGACCTGCTGCCTGGTTTCTCCATGATGTCTGACTGCAGCGACCACAGGTGCGATCGCAGGGGCTAGGCCACCACCTGGCCTCATCGGGACCTCTTCATCTTCATCGTACGAGACAGCAGTCTTGTAGCTCTGCCTGTATCTTTTGTGGACTGGGGCGACCTGAGGATGAAGACCTCCATCAGGCACCAGAGAGGCTTCGCTCTGTCTGATGGTTTCTGGGACTGGGACCTGCTGCCTGGTTTCTCCATGATGTCTGACTGCAGCGACAACAGGTGCGATCGCAGGGGCTAGGCCACCACCTGGCCTCATCGGGACCTCTTCATCTTCATCGTACGAGACAGCAGTCTTGTAGCTCTGCCTGTATCTTTTGTGGACTGGGGCGACCTGAGGATGAAGACCTCCATCAGGCACCAGAGAGGCTTCGCTCTGTCTGATGGTTTCTGGGACTGGGACCTGCTGCCTGGTTTCTCCATGATGCCTGACTGAAGGGACCACGGGTGTGATCACAGGAGGAGGGCCAAAACCCACCCTCTGCTGTCCCTCTTTAGTGCACTGATCTCGGGCAGGAAGCTTAGAGAGACCCTCTGAGGTCTGACTCACAGCCTGAGCTGCTGCTGGTCTACCAGAAAGTTCAGATGTCCTCACTACCTGTTGCTGCTTCAAGTTAAGATTTCTTTCCACATTGTTGTTGTTCAGTTTGATCCCAGCCGCAGGTAGGACTGTTTTCCCGGCGGGCGGTGTCACCTCCCCCAGCTGTGCTTTCTGTCGAGACTTCTCCGCGCTCTCAGCCGGGCTCAGCGTGGCGTTCTGCGGGCGGTGCTCGGTGTTCTTCCCGGCGGGGAATCGCGGCGAGGAGCTCCTTTCACCGCCGCCGGGGACATATCCTTTGAATTTTGACCTGAGAACGACATGAGAGACGCCGTCGACCTGTCTGACGGTGGCCACGGAGTTGACAAACTTCTTGAAGAGCTCCCGGTTGCGCGCCCGGTCCTCATGTTCCTGGAGGAAGTGTCTGAAGTGCAGAAGCAGATCCGAGTTTTTCACCGAGCCTCCGCCGCTCTGGATGAAATATAACACCGTGTCCTGGGTGAAATCTGTGGCCATTGCGGACTTCACTTTTTATTTGCTTTCGGTCTCTCTCTCCCTCCCTGCAGCTCTCAAAGGTCGGGGAGCTGTTTCTGTCAGTCAGGAATAAAGCTCCGCCCACCTCAGGTATTTAGGGTCAGCCCCACCTGCTGCATTCCAGCAGGTAACCCGGATGCGTCTGATTGATGGATATAAAATTTAAAAAAAGAATTTACAACTTTCTCTGCAATAAGGGCCTAATCCTTAATGGATTAATGGACCACACAATACATCATTGTGGAGCAACAAATGCCTGCTGATCTGAAGTGTTGATTATTTAGTCTGTGTTTTTTGTTTAATAACATTTTTACATTGTTCAGTCAATCCCAAGTAGGCTATGCTATGCTGGAAGTTATCCCTGCTGACACACTGGCTAAATATTCCTTTGGTTAGAAATAAGCTATTTAAGTGCTTATTGGCGTAACAAGGACATAGGCCTACTTTCCACAGGAGAATGGGCAAGCAGATCAAATGAAGTGTAAGGACTGGGAACAAATGCTCACAGACTGAAAATAAAATTAAAAAAAACATTTGAAAATTAACCCCACAATGCTTGTGAAAATGCATCTTGAACCTATTGTGAATCCTTTCTTATTTACTCACCTTTTGTCATCATTCCGTTTTATCCCTGCAACTAACCTGCATTTAAATTAATTAATTTCGATGAGCAGTAACGCTCTTGCATTAGATGTTTCTCATCTGATTAAGTTTGGAAATGTTCCACAGTATGAAGATGCTTGTTGTTAATGTAACACTATACCCTGTGGAGTTTTGATAGCCAGTAGAACAATGGAGTAATGGTTATCTGTTTTGTTTGTAACAGGCTCTCTAATATTGTATTCGATTTGAGACTGTCCTATCTGTGTTGGAAGTATTCAGGTAGCAGGGAATTTACCAATTAATGTGTCAGAAAAGTATTACTCTGGTCAGCTGAGAATAAAATACATTTAAAGAATACAAGAGAGAGCTGCAGTGTTGGTTTCAAGTCTCTGTGGGGTCAGAACTACCATCTTTCACATTCAACAGGTCCTAGAAACTTTATCTGTTTCAAGCTGCTGCCCTTTGCTGCGTGTCATCCCCTCTCTCCATGCACCTGTCCTGTCTGAAATAAAGGCAGCTTCCACGATGTTTCACCAGCTAGTTGCTAACTTTGTCTATCTGCTGTTGGATTTAGAGATTTTCAAGCTGAAAATAACGCCATGAGAGCGGTGAAGTTGTGTGCAGGAAAATCAAAATAGTGACCTAAAAGATGCTTTAAACTGAGTAGAGCTGAAGGAAACTACAGTGATAATTCCCTGTGGGTTTGTCACTGAGTGACCACTTTCACCGTCCACACTCATTAATCATTTAATCGATTGTTCTAAGAAAAAAAATAATTAATTATAGCTGCTAATTTAGCTGTTAAAATTGATGGTGTGATCAGGCTTTATATCAGCCTGGTAATGGCGAGACAGTTCTATCCCATGTGGTAAATATATAATTAAATGTGTGTGTGTGTGTGTGTGTGTGTGTGACTCTCACAGTGAGAGGGACAACTTGAAGAGTCATTCACAAAATACATTTATTTTGCAAAAGGTTTTTTTTTAATCTTTATTATTTCATAAAGCAAACATTGAATTTCATTCAATGATAAACTAAAAAGGTCTGACATGTTCTGCTGTGCCTCTTCAAATAACAAGAATGAACAAACAAACAACAATCAACAGTACAATCTGGGTAACTGATGATGACATAAGGCAAATTGTGTGCTGTAATGTTTGGAGAATATGAAAAACTGAATATTTAAATGGTGCTCTAAAAAGAACAACAGTCAATTGAAAGACGTCCTGTAAATAGAGAATGAAACGGTTCAGAGTGACCACAGGTAAAAACATGCACTGATCACTACTTATACTCTTTGAAGACCCTCTCTGTATTTTAGATTCCACATACTGCTGCTGTTAATGAAACAATAAATATGGATTCTGTAGAACTGACTTGACTCCCCATGAACTGAACTGAAATTGAGATTCAATATTTAAGCGTGATATCTGAGTGAAATATTTTTAAAAACACGTGACTATAATCCTGAGCCTTCATTGGCTGATGGAAAACGTGTTCTGTGAAAGACTACAGTGCAAATGAAGGTAACGAAGGCCAAGAAAATTGTTTGATCTCACAAAACGATTCTGCTGTGATAATGAGAAGTGATATTTCATTATCGTGAGTAGAGAGTGCAGAGTAAAAGAAAAGAAAATTGTGCAGCAGTTTACATTTATGTTTAATTTATTACTATTTCGTTATTGAAATGTTGGAATGTGTTGGAGTGTTGCACCTCTTTTCCTTTTTTACATGTAATTCGCCTCATCTAAGAACACATTTGCAACATTTTTGATTTGCACATAAATAAATACTTCATGGATGCACCAACAAATCCTTTTTGTTAATGTTACCTTTTCATGATAACAGAGTCCAGCAGTTTAGGATTAATGACGCTGGAATAAGATTTTCAGCCATAAATATGAATAATGAACCAATTTTACACGACCATGAGCAGAACTCCTCAGCCTAGAAAACGGTTGTAGTCTGAGAAAACAATGCTGATGATGTCATAGCGACGTCATCAGGGTTTAGTTTCCTGGACTGAACTATAACAGAGAGTCTGAGTTATCAGGCAGGGAAGGTCTAATCAAAAGATGCTTTCAAGTTGCATTATGGGAAATGACTCATATTAAGGACGAGAGGATTAAGGATATCTCTGCTGCTTCAATTTGGATTTTCATGCGTCTCTCTCAAGCCCAACTTAATGGAGGTGCAGCACTAAATCGCTGGAGTCCTCTTTTAAAATGTCTTCTAGCCTTCATCTTCTGTGGGTTTCAAACATCGTGTTTCCTCAGGAAACATAATTTTTGATCAGAAGCAAAGAAAAGAAAAGTAAAGAAACAGTCCTCTCGCGTCTTCGACTGATATCAGTAACTAAAACAAACAATGACAGGCAGAACTGACAAAGTGCTAATACTTCAACTGAATAAAAAGCTCCAGGCAGAGATTATATGAAGATTTTCAGCTTCTTAATGCTTGTCTGAGACAGATGTGATATGCAGTTTTATAAAAGTAGCGTTGATTTCCTCTCAGTGGGACAATGTGCAGCCTTCATTTCTCTGACTGCTGACAGACAGTTTGATCAGAGCTGGACTTTCTCAGAAAACTCAAAAACTCAACACTCTTTTATTACACAGATGTCCATAAGGAGGGTCATTGGAGTAAAATCTAATTTGATTTTAATCCTTCATGTATCGTAGGTTTCAGCAGCTGTTTACAAAACAGTGTGAGCAGCTTGCTGGCAATCTGGAAAATGTGAACTAACCATATCGAAAAAAATTGTGAGTAGTTGTGCCTCGAACTCGTAAAAAGGACGTTATCTGTAGCGGATACTCGTTTCATCCAAGTACTTACTCAACCCTACTAGCCAGTTTACTTAGTTAGGTGATTGACAGGACATTTTCTAGCAATTTTAATGACTGATTCATTATTTACATTATTTATTAATTAAAAAGATTTGCTTCTTTTCTTGGTCAGGTAAATTGGGGCATTCCACGTTACTCTTGACATTCAGTCAGTCAATAATCTGTCAGTAAAAGAAATGAATTCCAGATTATTCAGTAAGGAAGGTAACTGTTGCAGTTGCATCAAACTGAAAAATAATTTGATCAAACAAAACAAAAAACTCAAATTCAAAACAAACAAATAAGAACCTGGATGTCTGCAAACATTTCATCCTGTGAAAATCTTTGGAAGCTGAACTTTTCCATTTTTTTGTCATCAAATGTTTCATCACATCAACTTTTAAAGAGGCATAAGCAGATCAGTGTTTATCATTCAGTGTAAAAACTGCTAAAAAGTGCTACATGTCCAGGCATATAGACGGCAGTGACAGTTAACGGTATCATGTGACAGTGATCATAACAGTTCTCTCAGAGCAGTCCCCCCCGTCAGGATCTGTGCACTCAGTTTCTGTTCATCTCAGAGTTTTGATTCTTTTCATCGTGATAAAATAAAAAACAGTGTCCCTCCTTGGTGGTAATTTATTATTGTAAAGAGACCGCACATGTGTGAAAGCTGAGCAGGCCTTGTGAAAATCTCTGGAGGGGTTTGACAAAAAGACAAAATTATATTTCATTTCAAAGATGATGGCATTTTGTCTTTGGGAAATAACACACCTGCTCTGTCTTGTCATCAGAAATAAAGAGTTGCAGGAGGCACGTCTGAATGTTTGACGGTTCCCGAAAACACCGTCAGTGTTGTTGAAAAGACAATTCCAGAGTGACTTTTTTGCCGACTTGAAAAAATAACTTTCTATCCTTTTCTTATTAATTCATGTTGCTATACACGGTAGCTCTGCTTTAATCTTGAGAAGATGCAGAGCTGCAGTCCTTATTCATTAGTCAGTTCAACTTACACTGTACATTTCCAGCTAAACGGAGGCTTACTGTTGACCATTTCCCTTTCTGCTCGCCTGCCATTCACCAGTCTTGTGCAGAGTTTTGCATGCAAGCCGTGCGGCCGACAGCTGCGTGCACGTTGCACGGTTCCTTGTGGGTCAAGTACTATTTCAAAACAATATAATATTCTTCGTGGTGATAAATGACACGAATGTCCCACGAGGTGCGAACAACTCGGCACAACACCAGTGAAGCTGTGGCTCGGCCTCTTCAGCAAGTGTTCCTCTTCTGCCACTACATACACGCTGCGCCTACACATGCGCACTGACCCTCCTTCCTTAAGGGTTAGGGTTATACGATTGGATTTATTCACGCACTTTAAAAACATTTATTAAATGCTTTTTTCTTTTCACATGTTTATTTTCAGAATTAAATGTTGAAATGTATATTGTAATAGGCTGTATATTAACTTATTAGAAAAAAACTGGTAGGGAAATACCCGTCACACTGGAATTATCCTTTCAAGCATTTGATGAACGTCCAACCTTAACTCACCTTTCTGGGCAGAGGATAATTAGATGCTGGCAGCAGTCACTTCAGTCCACACGGTGCTGCTTGGTGGCGTCGAGGTGAACAGAGGCGTAACGTACAGTCAGTTGTGAATAGAATGAGGCACATTAAAGGCTTTTCTTCGACATGTGTGAAGTCTGCATAGAAGTTTCAGAGTGAACAGGCCAACTCTTTCTTCATGTAAAGCTTCTTCAATTTAGAACATCTCTCGAGTTTCGAGTTAGTTTTAAGAATCCAATCATCTCTTCTCTATCACATCCCTCACTGCCACTCATAATAGCGGCCTGTCCGTTACATCACAGTGATGTCACAGTGGTGGACCGGACTAAGTGGGCTGGGCCTGGTATCACAGGGGGAGGAAGCAGCGGCGGGAAAGGAGAAGAGTAGGGTGCAGGGCTTGGCGAAGAGAAAGGACAAGCTCTTGACCAGCCGTGAGCCTCAGCCAGCTCCTGCGGCAGGCTCTCGGCCAGTCGCGTCAGCTGCTCCTCCCCCTGCCGTATGTTGTCGTCAAGGCGCCGCTGGCAAATCAGGAGAGAGGGTTTGGTGCTGATGAAGCGGCGGTAGTCCTGAAGCTGCGCTTCGGTGAGGTAGCCGGACAGGATGGCGTGGACCACGCGCTGCCGCCGGTCCAGGTTCTCCTTCAGCTCCCGGGCGTCTTCAGTTTGACAGAGGAGCAGAGAGCGTTTGTGAAGGAGGGAGTCCTGAATAGGAGGAGACAAATAAATAGTTAACAGTTTGCACAGAATTGTGTTTATCATTAGTACTTTAACTGTGCGTGTCAACATCCAAATGGAAACTAAAGCTTCTTGAAATTGTGTATTTAAAGCTCAGCACAAAATAGATGGTTTTTCACAGCTGACATGTCAAATAAGAGTAAGAGCACCCGTATAAACAAGAAAATCAATGATGGTCCATTTAGATGCTTCAGCTTCCTAGTATTGTTCATGCTAGCTCAGTATCGTGGTATCATGACTCACCAAAACTAAGCCCTCATTGATGTTTTCAGTAACACCTGGGCTCAAATGTCTCTTGGGAAAAATGCACATTCAGTACAGACCAGACGTTTATGTTCCCCAGAGGATGAATCCTAATGACTTTGGCAATCCTCTGACTTCAGACTGCAGTTCATGACAGGATGCCAATTGACTGGATTCCTTAGTATTAATGCTGTCAGCAGGTTAACATTCCAACAAGCTTAACATTAATGATACACTCACATGCTAATTAATACGCATTTAACATGTTCTGTTCCTATGGTAACATGCAATGGTTGTACATGTCACTATATTAACTATGCACATGGTAACATGTTAAACATTAGCATGTTAACACTCTAGCTGGAAGTGTATTGTTGTTATGCAGTTAGCATGTTACATTACATTTATTCATTTAGCTGACGCTTTACAATTGCTATATATGTCAGAGGTTGCACGCGTCTGGAGCAAATAGGGGTTAAGTTTCTTGCTCACATTGGTCTCTCACAGCAAAGGCATGTGTCTTATCCACTGCCCCATCACCAACCATGTTAGAAATTGACTTCCGGCCATCACGCTGCTGCTGACCACAACTCCAGTCACTGAGAGAGGAAGACATCTTGCACCATATGTACATATACTTTTGTTTGTTGGAGATGTCATTTTTCCTCACCTATAGGTTACTTTCACTAGTGTTCCTGCAACATATTGTGTGAGTAACTCAGTGACTGAAATGTCACTGTTACTGAAGATGCCAATCCATATACTGTGATTTGTGACATGACAGTCTTGGCATGTGTAAAACTGAGCTTGAGTCTGAAACCTCCTAAATGGCCACCGCACAGAAGACTTCAGGTTCAGGTAACAGCATGACCTTTCCTTTAGTGCCAGCCTCAACACAAACATGCTTTTCCCCTCTAGTGGTAAGGATGTACAAATAGCAAGGTGGTTGCTAGCATAGTTATCTTTGTTCTGAAAGCTCAAATATATTTTGCAATACATAATACTGAAGTATGTGAAAGCAAACTACCATTTATGGATTGTCCAAGAAAAGTCCACCATTCAGGGTAACTGCTGTAAATTCTTACTTCTACCAAATAACCAAGCACCAGAAAACTGTAAGTTAACACTAGACAAATTCATTCAGGCATTCTCAGTCAGTCTTTATGATGTCGGTGACATGAACGTTAACAGCATTGTTACCACGACAATCTGTCCCACTGATACCTTTCAAACCACATGACATAAAATGCGATCCCACATGATGAATTTATTCTTTATTTTGAGCGCCTCTCCTCTCTTTTTTTAACCATTTATATCAAATAATTGTTTTATGTTATCAGTTACAAAAGTTATACATAATTAGCTGTAAATAATTCCCAGCTTTATGGATAATTTATAGTATGACAGTGTTTTATTTCATTAACGTGTGATTATCAGATTATCAGCCATCATCATCATGCTGTCATCATCACTAGATGTGTTTGAAAGCTAGTATTTGATCAGTGAGTTCACTAACAAGCTTCAACCTTGTGATTCATGTCAGTTTTTTAGTGTCATACAGATAAACAGGGAGACAGGGGGACTAATGTACAAAACTTAAGACCTCAGAATTTACTGTGATCGTATTGGTAATAATAACTATAATACAATTTATTTATCAAAAACAGCAGATTTGCAGAGTCGCAAATACACAAAGGAGCTGCAGTTGTTAAAGCCACAGGAGACCTTAAATCCAGATAATTTGAGTCGTGTGTAGACGCACTTACAGATGGACGAGGAGGTAAATAGGCACACGGGTAACATACACAGTACAAAGACAGATAAAGTGTCACACAGGTAGCTCCTGTCCTGTCTCACCCTCTCCTCTGCTGTGTCCTCCTGCGTCAGATCCTCTCTCTCCAGAGCCAGTAGAGATCTGTCAATCCTCGACAGCCGGCTGCACAGGGACAGCAGCAGGTTCACGATCTTCTCCAGATCCCCTGCAAACACAACCAGGTCACATCTCAGTTTCTGACGCACTGCAGGTACATCACCAATGCCTGATGGGAACTCCAGTTGAAGTAAGTCATACCAATGAACATGCTGTACTTCTCCCTCTCGTTGGGTTTGAGTTGTTCCTGTACCATCGTTTCTATTCTCTTCCCCAGCGCCTGGTGACATTTCTGCTCCTCACACAACGCCTCCTTCTCCTGCCGCAGAGCTGCCACGCTGCACCTCAGAGCCTCACACAGCTCCATCTGGTAGACGGGGCGAGAAAAACAAGAATACTCAGGGATTTCACTTATTGCTCGGATGTTTTAATTCAACTATTGAATCAGAATGTTAATAATAATAATAATAATAATAATAATAATAATAATAATAATAATAATAATAATAATCCAATGAGTAAAGAGTTAATAAAATCTGTATTTTACCTTCCTGGTGTTGAGGTCTTTCTCATCCTCCTTCCCATGATCTGTCGCTGTGCTCTGAGATGGATCACAGACGCCATCTTGGATCCTAGGAAGGCAACACATTATTTAAACACCTAAATTTCAATTTTAAGTGTTTTTATCTTTTCGAGGGCCATTCCTCCAGATCTGTCATTCTTGTGCTTTATTCATTTGACACCGCTGACACTGTTACATTGAAAATGATCAGTACACAGAGCGAGAGGAAAGAGAGAAAGATACAGAGAAAGAAAGCAAATGGAGTTATAACTAAAGTTTAGGAACAGGACCACGCCTCTCCCTCACTAACTTCGTATCCTGCGCCTCATTCAACTCCTCCAATCAACCACCCGTGCGTCGTTCATTTCATCCACCTGTGCCTCTCTAATCCAATCATATGCACTCACGTATATAAGCTTGTCCGACCCCTTTTCTCTCCCGTTTCTCAGTTCTCACATCCCTCCCACCCAAACCCTGTTTTCTCATCTCTTTTAACGGGCAGCACGGTGGACAACACTGTGGCCTCACAGCAAGAAGGATCTGGGTTCAGACCACAGCTCAGCCCAGGCCTTTCTGTGGGGAGATTGCATGTTCTTCAAGTGTTTGCGTGGGTTTCCCACGGGTGCTCTGGTTTCCTCCCGCCATGAAAGACGTGCACACTAAAATCCATCGTTCTGCCAAGTAATCATTTTTGTTTTTTCTACAACAAGAACCACAGGGGGGTTCATAAGCAAGCCGCTTATCGAGAGGGCCATTCCTCCAGACCATCCTGAGTCTCGTCCCCCAGGTTCTTAGCTGCTCCGGCCACCGAACAGTAAACAACCTCCTTCATCCTTGACCCCTACATCCCTGTCCCCTCGACCCCCTTCATCATAAATACTCCTCATTATCCAAATAAACCACTCTTTTTATACCTCGGTATAGTGGTGTGGACCTTGTTAGTGAATGAAGATTTAAAGAGAAAACTAGCAATATAAAAAAGGAAAAAACAGAATGAAACAAAAACAAATGAATAGAAAAATAACTCAGAAAGCCATGCGAACACATGCCAAAAAAATGTAATTTATTATTTTTATGTGTGACATCTTAACCATGTTTCATGCTATTTAATATTAATTAGAGTTTGACTATTGTAATATACAATAAGTTAAAGTTAAATAAAAACTCATCCAGAGTTTCCATCAAGCACAGCCACTAAGACATCCTAGCAGTAATTACAGTATGCACTATTGCCCAACAAGGATTATTATACCTCGGTCTCACTGTACCAAGAAGTATGTGCCTTGATCTGCACCTGCATCTTTTGCATTTTGTTCTGTTTTTTGTGTATTTTTTGTTTGATGTCTTCCGGTTCTGCAGTGCCATGCACCCTGTTTCAACTTAATCAACACACACACACACACACACACACCCCCCTATACAAGCATCTACCAGAAATAGATTATAAGAAATTAAAATCATCACAAATCATCACAAAAAAAAAGCAATAAAGGTCTATGTGTTTTAATAAACAAAAAAGTCTCAGTCACACCACCATCCCAGATCCCGAAGGACGTGTAATCATCATGTCAATCAACAAAAGCACAGTAACAATCAGTAATGTTTACGGCCCAAACACAGACAACTTAGATTGGAGATAAGAAAGGGAAAGGTCAGCTACAGGAAAATGTTAGCGGAGCTTCTGTTACATAATAACACAAGGGAGATCTGAAGAGGAATGAAAAGTCATAACAAGGACAGTGGAAGGGCCGACTATCTGGTGACCAAGAAGGAAGTAAGGAAGATCAAGGCAAGAAAGGCCACAGAAGATGAGTCTGGAGAGAGTTACGGTCCTCTGGAAAACTTCTGTGTCGTTCCAGTGCCAAAAACTGCACAGTGCTGATGAAGACCATGGAGAGGATCATATTGAACCACCTGCAGTCCCTGGTGAGCTCAACGCTAGACCCCGTCCAATTTGCTTACCAACCAGGCAATGGGGTCAATGACGGGTCATCTACCTACTGCACAGATCCCTCTCACACCTGGAGAACACTGGGAGCGCTGTGAGGGTCATGTTTTTTTTTTACTTTTCCAGTGCTTTCAGCACAATACAGCCAGCACCGCTCAGGGGGAAGCTAGTAGGAGCTGGAGTTGACTGCCACCTGGCTGCATAGACCTTCAACTACGCCAGGACTGTGTGTCTGATATGGTGGTTTGCACAGGCTAAGGTGCTCGCTCCTTTTCGTTTCATTCTGTTCACATCAGACTTCAGACACAATACAAGCAACTGTCACCTGTGATGATACTGCCATTGTTGGACGTGTATCAAAAGGGAACGATCAGGAATACCGGGAGGTCGTTGTTAACTTTGTTGACTGGTATGAGCTTAACCCCCTTCACATTAACACGAGCAAGACAAAGGAGACGGTGGTAAGACTTCTGCAGGAAGGCACCTGAGATTACATCAGTGAAAATCCAAAGTTTGGATACTGAGATGGTGGGAACATATAAATGCCTGGGTGTTCAGGTATTCAGGTTCAGGATCAGACAGGCTGTTCCTCCTAATCACCCCCTCCACGGGTCCATCCCATTGCCCGAGTGCACCTTGAAGTCTCCCAGCAGAACTATAGAGTACCTAGATGGAATCCCTTTCAGGACACCACCCAGAGACTGAAAGAAGGCCAGGGACTCTGATCTGCTGTTCAGTGCATAACCACACACAACAGTCAACTTTCCCCCCATCAACTTGCACTCACATAGAGTCGGCTCTCTCATTGTCCGGGGAAAGCCAACACAGTGGCCCAGCCACCAGATCCTCACAAGTGTCCTCCCCTCCTAGGTCTGGCTCTAAGAGGGTGCCCCGGTTTCCCTTTTACGGCGAGGTGCTGCAGCTCCTTCACTGCCAAATCATGTAGGGTCTATGAATCGCTCAGTCCAGCCCCTCCCCTGCCCCAGATTATTATTATTGTCATTATTATTATTATTATTATTATTATTATACAACTTCTAAAAAAAATACATTCACAATTTCACAACTTCCTTTTTTTCTTTCCCTACTAAACTTCTTCCCTATCACCCCACAATAATTAAAGTGCATGGGAATTGTCAATGTAGAGGCCCGTCTTGTGTGTCAGTGTGTCAATTCATTCTCTATAGAGTGGGCGGCATGGTCATGGAAGGCTGGGTCAACTTACTCCTCTCCTCACCCACAACCATATCCAAAGTGCTAATCCTATTAAACAGGCCCCGCCTAGGAGTGGTTAAGGAAGGGATCAATCCTACAATGGACCACAACCACAAATCAATAAAACAATAAACAAAATTACTCTGATAGACATGGTAGTCACAGTGCGGAGATGATATTCAGATTAAAAATGACAAAAGGTAACAATAACAATACATCTGACCCCTGCTGACCCCCTCTGGAGCTCCCTCATGGTGCCTTGTTTCTACTGTCCATTATTTTGTTTTCCTTCTGTTATCCTGTTAGAAGTTTTGTCCATTCTGTTATGCAACTTTGGCCGCTAGGTGTCAGTGTTGTTCAACTGTTAAGACTGCAGGAAACCATCTTTTCGTCTGTCCAGATCAGTGTGGCCAGAAACTAGAGGAGGAACATTCATATGCTATGGCCAAAAGGAAGAAAAAAAAATCTGTCTTTTTAACTGCAACTTCAGCCATTAACTCAATGTAATGTAGATATTTAAATATTGGTTGGTTTTTTTGGTAATTTGTCTTCTTATTTTTATTAATTCAATGGTTTCAGTTCTCCAATGATCCATCTGTGTAGGGAGGTTTAATGAAACAGTCACTGTTGTTGGACACTATTTTCACACTGATATTGAGAAACATTTATGAGGTTTTTCTTGTCTTTCCTGTCCTGGCTGACAAGGCCAACACTGTGTAACTTGCCTGCCTGGTTCCAGACATCCAGAAATTCAAAAAGATCTGGTGCTGTGTTGATTAAAGCCACTCTCTCTGGCTGGAGAAGCAATCGATCAATTCCATCTTTTTAGGCTGACTTTAGAATGGGGACGCCATCATCATACACAGCTAGCAAGCTATCCAGCTACATCCAAGGATGAACCAAGGTCAAAGGTCAAAGCATAAACACAACCTTCCTGTGACTCTTGACTGACCGTGTGTAAGATAATGTTTCTAAATTTATGTGTGTTTTTGCTTTCTTTTCCGTGAGGATACATTCCTTCCCTGAACATGTTCACCAACAAAAACCCATTAAAGAGGTCTGTGACTTTAAAGTTGACAACATGCAGAGTTTTGTAACGTTTCTTCTCTGTGTCAGCAACAGATGGAAGAACGAGGCTTTGAGACCCACCCTCCTGTATTTCCTGCACCTTCCCTGAGAGAGCAATAGCAGAGAGATGTATGATTTTAAAGTTGGGAAATCCATCTGCACGTCTGCATCACAAACAAATAAGCAAGATTAAATCAGGCAGGGCGGACTGGCCATTGTGGCGTTCAGGAGCAATCCCTTACGGCCGGTGGATTTCAGGCTGAACTGGCCAGGAGTCTTTATTTTTCAGTTTCAGTACTTTATGATCTGCGACCGTGCCGGCCAGCCAGTCTGCTGCAGCGATCTCTGTCTGTGTGTCTGACTGGGCCAAACCAATACTTTCACAAGCGGCCCCTCCCAACTTGGACCAATCTTCATTTTTAGCCCTCTGACTGACTCAGGCTTGCCTGACCTGGCCCCTCAGCTGTGGAACTAACTGCCTGGAGATTTCAGGCAGGCAAACCCAGTGGCCTCTTTTAAATCTTCTCAAGTCTCACTTTTATTGTATGGCGTTTTTATAAACATTGTATTATTGCTGTTTTTGTATTACTTAATGCTGATTTTATTGTTGTTTATTATTTATATTAATTCATATATAGGTTTAAGTATGGATCATGTTTGATTTACTTTACAGCACTTTGTGTTGGTTTTGAAAAGTTCTATACAAATAAAGTTATTATTATTATTATTAGTAGTAGTAGTAGTAAAACACATGTCAGAATTACCTGTCATCCAACTGGCTACTGCTCCTGCGTTGCCATGGTAATTTCCCCACCGTTTTGCTGTTTGGAAAGATCTCCTCCATGAGCTCTACAGTGGATTTACCCCCCCATGTGTCCAGGAGGGGTGCCAGAGAGCGGTCCTGCAGCACCTGGATAAAATAAAAAAATGAAGAATCAAACTATGTACAATTATTTGATAAAATAACGAACCGTCTCTGACGTGTTGTCCACATGACCTCTTGGTTATGAAACAGACTCTGTTAGGACTTACGGGTGGACTTCCCCTAAACAGTCTGTCTTCACAGGACCTCTAGGTCACAGAATAGGCCCTGCCAGGATTCAGGAGGTCACCGATTAGGTCACAAATGACTAGTTCACTAGCTAAGTGACTCTCTCGATTTACAACAGTCCTGCTTGGAGAGCTAATCTGATATATCCCATTCATGCAGTTACTAAAAGAAATTTAGCATTAGGTCAGGAGGAGAATCTCTCTTCAATATAATCCTGATATGGAATAAATTATTTCACTCTGCTCCCCACAAACCTCTCAGCTGCAGACAGGCGCATTAATTACCATTCCATTAATTACTGATATCTTAGCATCACCTACAGCTTTACCTGAGTACAAAAAGGTACAACAACAAAGACAGAGTCAGAACTTTGTACGGTGACAAAGATTGTGTCAGAAGGGATAGAACCTAGGTTGACTCTTCATGGTGGAGTCAAGAACAAGGAACAAACACAAAGGTAGAGTTGAAGCTATGTATGATGACAAAGGTAGAATCAGAAGTAGGGACAATGCCATGGGTAGTGTGGGAGCTAGGTATGATGGCACTGGTAGAGTGAAAAGTAGGTACACTTATCAAGGTACAGTCAGAACTAGATACACAGAGCCAGAATCAGAGGATGTCAAAGGCGTAGTAAAAATGTGTCAAAGACAAAGATAGAGTCAAGACTAGTTATTGGAAAGTACAGTCAGAACTCGGTACGTTTACAACAATTAAGTCAAAAAAAGGTGTGACAACTGTACTTAATGCTAATGATGAACATGTAACAAAGAGTCTGACATGATAACAAGTCAGAACTAGGTACAATCACAAAGGCAAAGGTACTCACCAGCTGCCGGGCCAGCGCCTCTGCTCGCAGCTCCTCAGATGTCTTTTCCCTCTTGGGGATGGGCTGGTACTGAAGACTTAGGCTGTCCTCAGAAGTGGTGGATGTAGTGATGGAGGGCGTCAGGGAAGGAAAGAGGCTGGCCATAGTTGCAGGAAAGATGGCCGAGGAAGGAGACATTGGAGGCGAATGGTGGGATGACTTCCTGGTGGGAATGATGGGGTTGTTTAAGAACTCCATGCCAGAACTAGAGTACAGGGGAGAGAACAGAGTTGAGAAAAAAAACAGAAAGAACAGGTCCAAAATTATAATAAATGCAGGTGAATATAAAATATTGCACACAACAAACCTTCCCACAGTCTGGTTTCCAACTTCTGGCACGAACTCCAGGGGAGGCGGAGGAGGAGGAGGAGAAGGAGGAGGAGGGAAGTCTTCCACCAAGCTTGTCTCTTTGACTGGCATAGAAGGTGACAGAGGGGCGGGATTTTGGAGGAAGACCTCGTCAAAGTCAAAATGCGATAGGCTCGTTTCCAGTGGTTGCTGCTGGTCGATGGAGCTGAAGAGGCTTGACTCGGAGATTCGCAGTGAGGACAGGCGCTGGGAAATGGATGGACGGGAGAATGGGGAAAGAGATGACATGGGGCTACCGCTGTCCTTCCTGTTTGGTGGGGCTGCAAGCTGGAAATGGGTAAGGGGTGTTGGCGTCACCAATGAACCTGGATTGGTGTTTTCTGCAGAATGCCCTCCACTCATCTCTAAACTGGAGGCTCTCCCTCTGTACACGTCCTTTGAAGTGTCTTCTAATACGCTGGTATCACTCAAACTGTGTCTGTCCGTCAACTGGGTTTCACTGGAGCCAGTAGTGTTAAAGCCATCGCCTGTGCCGGTTGGTGGGATGCCTGGGAAGCTGATATCATCCAGGTTGGCCTGGCTCAGCCTCTCGCTAGGATGCCACTCAGCGTTACGTTCGTCCTGAGTCCCGGATGGGGAAAATGGGGAGGGTAGACCAACAGAGGCTGCCAAGGTGGAGGTGCTGTTGGCTCTACGAGACTCCCTACGAGTGACCGGAGTGTGGGAGGAGCCTGGGTCTAGGATCAGAACGCAAGGAAGAGTGAATTCAATGGCGAATCACATTGCTACGACATTTTCTCATGTAGTGGTCACAATGAACATTCACAGACTCTGGGGCATTTATGACCCTGAGGCCCCATCCACATTACTGCCTTTTCATTAAAACGGAGACCTTTTGCTACGTTTGCACCTCCCGTCCAGGCTAAAACTACGAAAATGAAGACCTAAAACAGACCCCGTTTTGCGTTTCAAAACTCCGGAGGGCGTTTCAGTGAAGACAGGCCAAATCGGAGGACTTTGAAAAACTATGACATAGCTGCTCACGCTCGGCTCTCTGATTTTGTCTTGCAAAGCAGAATCACGATGCTACTGACCGGGTTTATTAAAATATTATGTACAGTGCAAATAACACTAATCTGCCTACAATTGTGCCTTGCATGTCAGCGTTTACTTTGCAATGACTCCCAGTCTGTGTTCCCACCGGCACACTCCCGTGTTCCATTCATTAACAGTCCCAGCTCCTTATTGGTGCATGCAAAAAAAATCTGGTTTGATGCTTCGTCTGTATTCATTTATTCTTTTGCCAAATCTCCTGTAACTACGGAACAGACCATCTGCTTCTTGTTTACACTGGCACGCGCATGCCCAGTGTACCTGAACGGGCCCTAGCTGTGCGTTTTCAGTCGTGTAGACGGAGATCAACTCCAAAACGCAGCTAAAACGCTGGTGCGGACGGAGATCGTATTCGTTTTAATTTTCTGTTTGTAAACTACAACGGAGTAGTGTGGATGGGGCCCGAGACCCCTCCGGATCTGCACTTCTCCTTTCTCATAAAGGTGTCAATTTGGAGACTTGCCATACACAAACAAGTACTTCTAACCATTTGTCGTTCAGATAACAAAGTGAATAACCATTTTTTCATTGAATGTTTTAGCCAGAGAACATACTAAACACACACACACACACACACTTCTCCCCCCCTGATGTGGTCTAAGATAAGATTTGCCATATGCATGCCATAAAAAGGGACTGCCATATTCTTCCTTTTTGAGCCAGGTCGGGATAATGTTAGACAGCAATCTATCCAATCAGTAATCAAACTAACCTTTCTAAACACATGCTGTCTTGATGTTTAACCTAACTTTTATATTTGTACAAAATGAAATGAGCAAATTATTAATTCACAGAATTAACCTCTTGTCTATCATGTGACAACACTAACATCTGCTGACTAACGGATAGAAAAGTTTTTATGCTGTATTGTACGAGCAATACTTGGGTTTATCTGCTTATTAGTATAAATAAAATGCATGTTTGACAGTTGAAGTAGTTAGAGTCTCAGGAAGCCATAAGATCTGCTGAAATAGCTGTTGGTTAAACTGCGTTTCCTGGATGTTTTCTTATAAACAATGATCAGGACTGAGTGACAACAGCAAGGAAGGAAAGTATGTGAATTTCTGCACATATAACTTAACTAGTCACAAAACTGGAGAAAACTGAGTGGTTTCCACATGACGTGTTCCTTAAAACAAAAGAATTTCTGTATGTTTTCAGTGTGATGAGCTTCCTCCACACCTAAAACTCCTTCTCTTTTGGCTAGTTGACAAAAAGAGCTCCACCTTCGTTTTAGCTTTGGGCTGGCCCTAAACCCCTTAGTTCACATCTTTGTTTTTCTTTCTAGTTTTTTTTGATGTCTAAAGTCACCGAACCCTTTAACTATTTTCTATTTCCTCCTCAATACTAAACTGAAGACTTGTTTCATTCGACTTTCTTTTTGTACCACGTAGTCTCTTTGAAGCAGAAGACAAGGTCAGTCTCTCAAAATGTTTCAATCCCTGCTTGAGGCCGAATTAATAATCAAGTTTTAATTTAATTCTAGCGTTTATCACAGTAGTGTTTCTCCTTTGCAGTTTGACTACAGGTCCACAAAAGTCAAACTAGGACAAGCGACCAAGACGTCAATGCCAGATAATGATAGTTTGACCCCAAACTAGGCAAAAACATAACATTTCAAGCACTTTTGTGGATGCAATTCCAGTACATTTGGGCACTAAATCTTCTCAGTGTCATTATTTTGGAACTGTTAAATAACACTAATCATTAATATCAGCCAAAGCTTGAGAACGGCCTTGAAAAACATTCTGACAGTCTCCCTTAGACAACCAGCTAAACTAGTTTACAATGTTCACAGACACAATTCTTCATTCACAATAGACAGAAAACTAAGGTTTCTACTTTCAGCCTCAACGGTCCGAATCCCTAGAGGCTTTAGCTTTTTTTAGCTTTACTTTTGGAAGCAATTTCCTGCAAGCAAGTACATTAGTGTTATTTATTTTCAGTTTTCATACTTGATCAGGCTGCTCATGTCATTCTTAGCTGATTAATCAAATGAAAAGGCCTGCTGAGGAAAATCGCTTATAAAGTAGTCTGCACACACTTTCTTTCAAAGAGCTGAGAGAAAGCCACAAGTTTGATGGCTATGGTGGTGCAGTGAACAGCATGTTTGCTCACCTTGCGATCCTGCAGGCTGGACGGTGTTCAGACTGAGGTCCCCTGATACCTGGGTGTCTGCAGTTCTAAGAGACAGATAGACAGGTAAAGAAATAATTAAAGAAAGGGAGGAACACACATTCAGTCAGATTTTCAGACAGTTAAAAGATAACATAGGATACTTTGTTGATGCCACACCGGGGAAATTTGCTTGTTCCGACAGTTCAAGATTCAACAGGATTCAAGACTTACAGGAAAAAAGAATGACAGATAAAAAAAAAATAGACATCAAATAGAAATAGAAATAAGCTGTGTATACACTAAATACACCTCTCACAAAAAAACACATTTGAGGATGTCTTCTTGGGCTTTGGGAAACTCTAATCGACACGTTTCACCATTTGGTGACATTTACAGACCAAACAACTATCAATTTTATAGCATCAAATTTGCACACAATATACTTCATAATCTAGTAGTCTGATTCCCATGTGTCCTGGTCACAGAGGACGACCTTTTTAGATTTTAATGACCTGATGACTTTTGCACTAGCCTCAGGACAGACTCAGGCTCTAAGAATGTCTTTCTGTCTGTTGTTAGTTCTGCACAACACTTTCATTTTGTGGCTTTAATGAACTCGGCAGCCTCGAAGGAAGTCTAGCGGGACATTACACTGCATGGTTAGAAGGAAAACAATCTAAAAACTGATGGGTCACTTAAAAAATATAAAGTACATTCTTAGATTATTATTAGTATTTGTCTTTTAGTTGTTTCTATAGTCTTGTAAGACAGCGACTATTACAATTTCCTGGTTATATTCAGACACTAGACACATATTTGTGAAAATACACACACACAATTCTTGAAGTGACCTCTAGCCTTCATATTTTCAGAGCAAACATAGTTTGAGTTTTAAGTTAATAAATCCCTTTGGACTGGAGTGGATAGTTTGTTTATTTTTCTGTCTCTGTGACAGGGAGTTTTCTCTGCTTCCTTAAATTCCTCAGTCCCTCCTTTAACTCCTCCCATTCACTCCTTCCTTTTTCTTTCTTTTTTAAAATTTCTGCTAAAGATGCCGATGCCACACAGAACTTTCTCTCCTCCCATTAACCTCCTCTAAACTCGTTTTCTCCTCTTAATGACTTCTCTCCTTCTTTCCTACCTACCATCTGAACCCTCTCATTTCCTTCTGTCCTTTTCTTTTCTGTTGTTTCACCTTCTCCATCCCATCTCTTCTTTCCCTCCCCCTACTTGTTATTTAGCCTCTCTTTTCCTCTCACCTCCTCCCCACTTTCATTCCTCATCTCCTCCTTTCCTTTGCTCTTTTCCTCCTCGTCTCCTTTTTTCACCTGCTTCCCCTCACTTTTTTCCTCTTTCCATCCTTCGCTCCCTTCATCTATCTCTTCTCTTTTTCCTCCTACATTTCAAATCCTCTGTGCACCCTCTTCTTTCCCTCTCCTTCCTTGTTCTCATTCCTCATCTCTCTCTCTCTGTGGTGCCAGCAGCAGGGCACATGGACTCATAAGGCCAGAATTGGTGTGAAAACAGCAAAGAGCCTAAAGCGCACACACACACACACACACACACACACACACACACACACACACACACACACACACACACACACACACACACACACAGGCTGGTTTTAACAGCCTATTATGGAAGAGAGCTAAAATATCTGCTCAGAAATGATCTGAATTCCCATGATCCCTTAGTTCTCCAGCAGGAAACAAACAGTCTTGACATTTTGGTAAAACCAGTTAAAATTAGTTGTGTTTCATTTTGTAAACACAGTAACATGAATAAATCATCAGACATAAAACAACTGTGATAAAAGATGATGCAGAAGAGGTTTTTAGTGTTGTTTGTTTTGTCTTTTACTCTGAAGTGATGTTCATTTATGAAGATTCTCTTAATGTATTATACACATGCTAGTTAAGGTTACTAAACATAACTGGGAGACACCTTAAATCAGGTGAAATGGGACATACGGTTGATACACTGTGAGAACCCATGAGGAAAAACCTGGTTTGGTATTTGAACCATAAGCTGTTTGGTCACATGATCACATGGTTTGAATGCAGCTGTTGTTTACCTGTCCTCAGCCTCAGAGTGGCGTCCAGGTCCAGAAATGAAAACACCAAGTGTCCTGACATCACTTGGAGGGAAGTCCTGCAACACACACAAACAAAGTCTTTTAGGCTCTTTTTTCTAATTCCACTATTGTTCTCCATCTCTTCTTTCATAACGGCTGTGTCTCGTTTTTGCAGCGATAACAGCAGCCATCTCTGTGCAACACTTGCCGGTTTGCACCTTCCTTTCAAACGTATTAAATACAACCGCTTATATTGCGTACAGGGTCGCGCAGGGGCTGGAGCCAATCCCAGCTTACAGAGGGTGAAAGGTGAGGTACACCCTGGACAGGTCGCCAGTCCATAGCAGGGCCACACATAGACAACCACTCCACACCTCACATCCACACCTAACGACAATTTGGAAGACACCAATTAACCTAGCCTGCATGTCTTTGCATGGTGGGAGGCAAACTCCACACAGGAAGGCCGGGGCAACTGGGGTTTGAACCCACAACCTTCTTGCAACCACTGCACCACCGCGCCGCCCTAAATACGGAGGCTGTTGCACTCAAATGAAATTGCTTTTAGCCTTGGTAGATCACATTGCGTGTAGTAAATCAATATATTTGCATGCTACCCTCCCATTGCTTTGCACAATAAAATTGAAACGCCCCAAACTGCATATTCATTAAGGCAAAAGTCCTAAATGAACAACAGGTGCTGCTATGTTGCACTTTTGAAAGACGTCATTCTGCATTAACACCATTACTAGATCAGCTAACGAGTTAATTTGCTGGTGATGACAAGTTTGCACACGTTTTCACTCACACAAACCTTTAATAAATCTGGCCCTTACTAAGGTAAAATTATTGTGTTCCTATGAATCACTGAGTGTGTACATTAGCCTTATCCTTATCAGAATCTTTCTCATCTTTAAATTCTTTTTTGGTGGCCTTCCAGACTACTTGTACCAAATAAAGTGTACTGAACTTGACAATGAACACGTATTCCTGTGTCTGTGTCTCTGACTTATTTTAAACACACACCCATTGAAAACACAAGCCTGAAGCCTCCTGATTTACCAGTGAAATGAGTTGTGGGAGCACATGTGAGAGGACAGAATCAAAGTGTTTTTAGATTTACATTCCGAACAAACTCAACTTCCAACTATTCCACTCATTACTGATTACAGTGTAAAATTACTAGTGTCACCACCCTGCAGTGAAATCTATTGTTCAAAGTAAGAGGACAGAATGTGTGTTGGTCCGACTGAACTGTAATGATGTTACTGTGACAGCGGCTGCTCTGATCACTGAAGGAGATAAAAGATAAATTCATCCTTTACTGCATTCTTAAACGCTCTGAAGATGTTTGTATGATGTAGGGTTATGTATACAAGTGTGTGTGTGTGTGTGTGTGTTATCTCTGCCATCATCCACATCGGACAGCGCCCAGCCACCGTCTCCGGCTCTCTGGCACCTCACAGGAAACTCTGAGGATTCTAGGTATTTCCTGTGTGACCCCTTTCCAAATGTCCCGTAACGGCAAAGGGTCAAATAAATGGTAATGAGAGGAGAGGATTCTTAAAAAAAGGTGAGATGTCATTTTTGTATTGCCATTGTAAGAAGCAAATAGCACATTATGATTGTCTCTCCTTATTTGGAAAACTGCTCCTGATATTTTAATTCAGTGCACACTGTCATGATAGTTCTTCCAACTGTTCCACAGTGTTGGATTGAGCCCTGTCACAAGCCTGAAGCTTGCAGGCGTGTTTACATAGTCCGCTCTGATAGGTAAGTTACTTTCTCACATTGCCCCACATACTGACCTGCAACAAAGAAGTTCACTTTCCGAGCCATGTGTTTCCAAAACACACAATTTTTTTATCTTCTAGTACAATGATTGAGAGGAAAACAATAGAAATACACCTTTCATTTTAATAACTAATCTACAAAGAAATGAGTCTTGACTAACACAGCCTTGTGCTCGATGAGGTGACGTTGCAATGTAGGAAGAGTGCACGTTTTTTCACGCCGAGCTAGCTGGTCTGTGTGATCTATGTAATTGTAATATTGGCATCATATGCAAACACTGTTTTAGTCACTCTATTTAATTGTTGTTTCTTACTTTCTGACTTACTCTTTCTGTAGCCAACTGATCAAGTTATTCAATCAAAGAACCACCTTGTTGAGCAAAGTTTTTGTAATAACGATCCCCCCTCACCACCCACATACCCACACACAAGCAATGACAGATGAGCTTGTACAATATGCATGCTGCAAGTTATTTGTAAGCAATTATTTAACAACCTTTATATTACATACACCTTGGAAGAAAATACCTCCTCAGTGGTGGGTACGACCATGACTGCGGCGTTACCTGGTTCAGTCGCTCTACAGTGGGCGAGGAGCGGTAATGTTGAAGATTTGTTTGTCTCTCCTCAGATCTCTCCAGGAGATCCTCAACAGAGGCCGACGTCCTGGTGCCCTGAGCTGACCCGGCCCTCTGCAGGGCCCCGTTGAGCTGCTTGGAGAGTCCCAGGTTGTATTGAGGCTCAGCGGCCAGCTGCTGTTGGTCCAGCCCTGAGTCTCTGCTGGAGGACTGACTCTGTCTACTGAACCCTGTTGCAGGGGTAAGATTCTGGATGGTCTGCGCCTGGGACTCAGGAGAGGAGCCAGGAGGAGCACTGGGAGGAGAGACCGGGATAGGAGTTAATACATTGTAGCCTAATAACAAAGGAATAAATGTTATTCCAATTCATTTGGTGCTGGACATGAATTTTTCCACCATATTTTGTGGGACTCCATCAGATAGTTGATAGCTGATTCATCCTCTGGGGATAAATAAGATATTCCAGTCTAGACAAAAGTGGTGGACCAACTAACAGGCCGATATCCCTAAAGCCCCGCTCCTAGTATGGCTAAAAAAACAGTGTTAGATGCAGCTCATGTCTGGTTTTGGTTACCTAGGAGGTGGGTGCACCGGAGGCCTCGGAGTGGTCACCCTGCCCGGGTAGAAGAGATTGGACTCGAGGCTCCGCAGGTCGACACCAGGAGGGAGAGTGGAGCAGAGACGCCTCCCTTCAGAGGAGAAGCTTGGATCTGTGCCAGAGTCCTGGAGGGAGAGCAGGCTGGAGGTGGACGAGATGCTGAGGGTGTCTGAGTGACAGGAGGAGAATGGAGAGAAGAGAAGAGGAAGAAGGGGAGGAGCCAAACAGGAGAAGGAAGAAGAAAGGAAGGACGTGATTAATCTGTTAATCTGTTCCGCCTAAGTCTTTCAATTTAATGTTCACTTTGCCCTCTATCCTTCATCCACTCATGAAATCATCACCCCTCACTAATCCTCTTTCTTCCCTTCCTCCCTCCACCACCCACCTGTATGACTGCTGTTTTCAGTCTGTAGATACACACTGCGAGACCTCAGTCCACTCCTCTGTTCTCCCTCGTCTCTTTTCATGCCTCTCTTCCTCTCTATATACTCAGCCAGAGCGTTCTGCTGAAGCTGCCGTAAGTCCGGCCTTGACGTAGCAGTTTGAGAAGCCCTGCTCCCGACACGGCTTGCTGCAAGCTCGAACATCTTCCGCCGGTCTGCCACGCTGGTCTCTGACAGACAGGGAGATTATGGTCAAAGCCCATGGTTAGCCACATAGCCTACACACTCACACACATGTTTCAGACGCACAGATGTTTTTAAATGCTATAATAGATCACATTACTGACATTACGATCAAGCTAAGTTGTTTTGTGAGCAGCTTCCAGGCAGATCCTTAGAGGTGGATAATGCGATAGCAGCGAAATTAGGATTTAAATCAGAGTTTTCTAAACAAAGAATGAGACTGAAACTTTTCATTACCCAGTCTGATTCTCACAAAACTAAGCCTTAGTGAGCACAGAGCCACAGCTGGCTTGCTGGTGATGTTGATTCTAGGCAGAATCAGCCCCAAGTTATTCCTGGATACCAATTGTCGTGACTGTCATCAAAAATTACTCTTTAACCAGCAGTATGCCCCCTCTCGTGTTTTTGTAAATGCAAAGAGATTTATTTTAAAAGGCAGATTCTGCATCACCAGCAAGCTAGCTGGAGTTATTTTTTGGGCTAAGGAACTGTTTCACAAACAGATGTTTTTTTCCGGGCTATGAGCTTTTTAAAAACATTTATAATGACATAAATGTTATGTAAATTTAATTTTTATGTCATTAATAGTATGACATGACAATTTAAATTAATTTACACAAACAATGGCTAACAACACAGTAGATTTATCTCAATGCCTGTCTAAGCATTACAAATGTATCAATCAGCTGTTTTAGGTTGGCCTGCCATTTTCCACAAAACAATTTTTTTTATTACACTTTGTATGATGTCTTTATATGTTTTAATAACTTCTACGATGTCATGTTGAGACTAATTTGTTTTATTTTCATTAGTGGTGTGTGCATTTAACAAGTTCTGTATAACCCAAGTCATTTTGATCACAATCACAAAAATATTGACTTGATTATTTGAAGATCCTGTGGCAGGTATTGGGAAACTCTATAGAGGGGTGTAAGGCCCTTTTTTTGTTTACCTCCTCCACGCCTGAAAATGGCAGCAGTCTCGTCATCCGAAATCCCGACCTCGTTCATGTTCTCTGGCTCTGAGTATGAGCGCTTCTTCTGGTCCGCTCCAAGACGCTTGCGGCCGCAGATCCGCATCAGAGCAGGAGGTCCAACAGGCGGGACTTTGGGGAGCGCTGGGGGGCTTGGCCCTCGAACCTCCGGGCTAACTACATGCCGCTCCTTCGGGGTGTGAGGGGAGGTGACCAGTGGTGCAGACTGTGGTGTAATGACAATGCCCTGTGGTTTTGGCATGGTTTTTGGGCCTTTTTTCTCCAGGGTGTGGTGCTTGGTAGTGACGGGCGGAGGCTGTTGGCTGCTGGAGGAGGAGATGGGAGGAGGAACTGCAGGAGGTGGAGGGCTGGTCGAGGAGCTGAGATCTCTCCGTCTGAAGGAGGTGGATCGCAGGACCTTAGACTGGGCATCTTTCAAAGAGTCCCTATAAGATCTGATTAGAGACAAATTTCCAACATCAGAATGGTCCCGTCTACACCTGGAATTATCATGTGTTTTTTCATGATCTGATTGATAGAGCTGAAGCGGAAAGCTCTACGTACCGGTGTGAATGCACCCCGGACCCAGATAGCATAACTTGTTGCTAAAGTAACAACTAGCTGCACGGCTAACAGTAAACAGTTAGTGAAGTTAGCGTTACCATTAATGCTAGCTGACTTGCTTGGACTAGGATGTCAAAGCACCAGGGGGAGTGTTGCTGTTTACAGGAAGAGGAGGCTTAACTTAATAAAACTAATACAGCTTTATTTAAGGTTTAAAGGTAATAGGACTGCTAGTCGCATGGCTTACTAACTAACCACAGCTAGCAGGTAACGGAAACCATGTACCAAATACCAGCCAAATACCTACAAAGAGTGAGGCAGATCCTGAAAAGTCAGCTGAATGGGAAAAACAAGATCCGAGCCATCAACACATACGCCCTGCCAGTCATCAGATACCCCGCTCGTATAATAAGCTGGCCAAAGGAGGAGATAGAGGCTACTGACATCAAGACGAGAAAGCTCCTCACAATGCATGGAGGGTTTCACCCCAAATCCAGCACCCTGAGACTGTACACTAAGTGTAAGGGAGGCCGAGGGCTAGTGAGCGTCAAGACCACTGTCCAGGATGAAACGACGAAGATCCAGGAGTACATCAGAAAGATGGCCCGCAAAGATGAAGGGCTTAGTGAATACCTCAGGCAGCAGAAACCCGAAGGCGAGGACAAGGAAGATGAAGAACCGTCATGGAGGGACAAGCCGCTGCACGGCGTGTACCACAGACAAATAGAAGAAGTGGCTGATATCAAGAAATCCTACCAGTGGCTGGAAAAGGCTGGACTGAAGGACAGCACAGAGGCACTAATCATGGCAGCACAAGAACAGGCACTCAGTACAAGATCAATAGAGGCTGGGGTCTACCACACCAGGCAGGACCCCAGGTGCAGACTGTGCAAGGATGCCCCTGAGACAGTACAGCACATAACAGCAGGGTGTAAGATGCAGGCAGGGAGTGCGTACATGGAACGCCATAACCTAGTGTACAGGAACATCTGCCATGAGTACGGGCTGGAAGTCCCAAGGTCAGAATGGAAGACACCTCCTAAGGTAGTTGAGAATGACCGAGCTAAGATCCTGTGGGACTTCAAGATCCAGACTGACAAACTGGTGATGGCTAACCAACCAGACATCGTGTTGATCGACAAACAGCAGAAGAAGGCAGTAGTGATAGATGTGGCAATACCAAGCGACAGGAACATCAGGAAGAAGGAACACGAGAAGCTTGAGAAATACCAAGGGCTGAAAGAGGAGCTGGAAAAGATGTGGAAAGTAAGAGCAACAGTGGTGCCAGTGGTAATCGGAGCACTGGGGGCTGTGACCCCCAAACTGGGAGAGTGGCTACAGCAGATTCCAGGTAAAACATCAGAGGTCTCTGTCCAGAAGAGTGCAGTCCTAGGAACAGCTAAGATACTGCGCAGAACCCTCAAACTCCCAGGCCTCTGGTAGAGGACCTGAGCTTGAGGATGACACATACCACCCCGCAAGGGGTTATATATACAACTGTGTATATAGGGATAACTCGGCCCTGCTGACTCTGACCCGGACGACTCTGACCTGGATGATTCTGACCCGCTGAAAGACTCTGACCTGGATATCTCTGACTTGCTGAGGACACTGACCTGCTGAAGGACTTTGACCTGTTGGAGGACCACAACCTGGGAGAGGACTCTGACCTGTGAAAGGATTCTGACCTGTTGAAGGATGTGTCCTGCATGGAGCCCAGCATCTCTTGGATGTCCTGTCTCCAGGGGAGGTCTTTGCTGTTGTCACCCTCCCTGGATTCATCCAGCTGGAAGCTGCTGCGACTCCTCTGGAGGGCTGAACTGGGATCTGCTGGAGTCCTGAACAACACACAGAAATTTAACTGCCTTTCGAAAGAGAGTAGACTACAATCCAGTATATGTGACTGAATTTGACTGATGTCAATCTGAAAGGACTTAAGACACTAAATCTCATTTGGAATACATCAAACAGGTATGTAATATTGGCTGGGTAATAATTTGGAACAAAATAAAACTGGACACAAATTGAATATAGGCTGAAATTGTGATAAACATAGTTATCAAATACATTTATTTGGATAGTATCTTGGCACTGCAAAAATGTTCACGTTTTTAGTTATATATATATTTATATATATATATCTTTATCAAATACCCATCCCCCTGTTTACCTGTATTTTATGTGTTCGCTGCTGCTTCCCTTGCAGCTCAGAGTCCTGTGGGCTCTGGTCCCATTGGTGCTTCTCTCCAGCATGTTTCTGAGGTCATCTGCTCCGCAGACGCCACTGCGGCCTTTCTCAGACATCTGATTCAAAATCAGAACACATAAAAAGTGAAGCGGTATCACAAACAAATATGAGCAACATTTTCAAATTTAGCTGGTAAGTTTGTGATGAAGCAAATCTTGCCTGCTAGGTCAAAATATCCATACTATTGCATTCTGTATTAAGTAGTGCATTTGTGTGACTGACCCTCATTGAAAACTTTCTCTGTTGAATCATCAAAAGAAAACATGTTGATCACAAATGTAAAGTTTGGTTTGAGTTACCCTCCGATGGGTAGGTTTGCTGTGGACGTTGGTGGTGCTTTGACTGCGCTGCTTTCCGGTGCGATCCCGACGCTCAAAACGGCTGACCTTCTCTAGGACAGAGAGGCTACGGGCAGGTCCCTGGCTGCCTTCACCAGAGCTACTGTTGCCATGGCAGTTGGCAGAGGTGACACTGTCGGGGCTGGCGCATTGCTGGACCTCGGCAAGGGCGATCTCCAGGCGGGTCAGTGGGTGTTCTCTGTCTTTGTCTCGCTCTCTGTTATCCCAGTGCGGGTACTGCAGAGCTGCCGAGTCACTGAGATGATGGAAAGAAGGCTGGGAGGTAGAGGGAGGTGAAGCCTGAGGCTGAGATTGAACAGGTAAGTGGGTAGGTGGTACATGTCCCTGGGTGAGCTTGGAGGACGCCACTGAATCAATGCTGGTCTGGTCCATTGATCTGAAAGGAGGGAGGAAGGAGAAGAGAATGCAGGGCAAGATGTAGGAAAAAGGGGGAAGAAAAAAAGACATCAACTGACTTCTACTGATACATTAAGTATATCCAGCAATTAAATGAACTAACCAACCAGTACCTGTCAGAAAGCTGCTTTTCTAGATGGAAATTTGTTATCTGGCAAAATGATATCAGTTTGTGTTGTTGGGGATGTGTCTGTTGATGGGCTCAGTACCATGATGTTAATGTCAAACCAACATCCTCCCCAGTTGTTTCAGATTTGATTAGCTCTCAGCTAGCACCCAAGGGTAAACCAGTCTCAGCATTTTCTGGTAAAGTTATTAGGTTTGCTTTGCCTGGAGTCCTCTGCTCTAGCAGCAAATGAGGCTCATTGGAACTTCAAGGGAGACTGCCTCTTGAGACTTGGGAGACTTTTCTGCAAAGCCAGTGTCATTCAAAAAGTGTCTATGTTGTTGAAGGACTATGACCAGTTGGAGGACTCTGACCCGCTACAGGACTTTAACCAGATAAACGACTGACCTATGAAGGACTCGAGGGACTGCTGTTTCAGTAGTTTGTTTATTTGTATGGCCCAGTACACACTCACAAACAATATCATGTGACAGTCTGGGCTCTCTAAAAAGAGGAGGGAAAAGTCCTCAAAAGTTTCTTCATCCATTTGTTTTTCAGTAATTCTACAGCAGGGAGCCTCACATAGCCACCAGAATGGGCCACACATTACCTTTGACAGACCTGTTGGTGGAAAACAAACATAACTCATTCAGTTTTTTAGATGTTTTTGTGAAGCTGCTGATTGCATCTCAGAAGAGGTTCCCAAAGTGAGAGAGACAGAGAGAGACTCTGAAATCTCAAAATACACCAGCCATCCCCCCATACCGTACCTGCTCCTGCTTCCCCTCGACTGGACAGGTGTACAGGTTTCCCTCCACTCTTGTGAGGATTGGGGCCTGAATTCAGGAGTCGACTGGATATGGGGAATATGGAAATCCTGGTTCTGTTCCTGGAACACTAGGCTGTGGGGTCCCTGGCTTGTGTGAACATGGGACCCTTGGAAGCTCTGACCGTGAGGTTCCTGGTGGTTTTGGGACCTTTGGGCCCCTGCCTGTCTCTCAGATCCCCCTCCAGCAGTTTTCAGGAGGGGTCTGCAGGGTCCAAAGTTACCCTCATCCTGCTGAGGCCTGGTAAAAGTAGAAGATTGAGTACAGCATTAAAAACCAATGTGAAAAATAACTCAAACTTTTTACAGTTACCTGGTGTGGTTGAATAGAGTCGTCGGCTGAAATATTGCTAAAAAATCACCTGTCTGCCTCGTGTGCTTGAGTCCTGAGCTGTGTAGCGAGAGATGCTGAGGAAGAGGAATATGGGTATGGTGAGGAAGAAGTGTTATTTTGGTATCCATTTTCTGTAGCTATAATCCTTCCATCCCCCTGCCCCTCTGTAGATCCTTCCTCTCTCCCTCCGACGCCATGCAAGGTCTGCTGCTGCTGTCGGCTGCTCTCCTTGGCCAGAGCAGGGTAGACTCCGGAGGAGCCCGGCCTGACAGTGGGCATCTGTGCATATTGGGGCTCAGGCTGGGGAACAGGGTACATGCCGGTGGGAAGAATGAGCCGGCCAGACTGGGAGCTGGGGCCTGCTGGTCCTGTAGGAGAAGGGGGCTGGGGAAAACTTCCACCCTGCCGGGGCTTTATGGTGGGGCTGCTCTCTGGGCTTTTCTCTATAACTGTGTGAAGTTGACCCTCAGCACTGTACGAACCTTTAGCTGGAACCACAGTAATGATGTTAGTGTTTGCATCAGTAATGCAGTGGATGATATGCAGTGTTCCTGCCTTGTTAGGTTTTTGAGACTGGATTATGTTTTTTTCATAAAATAAAAAAAACAGAAAAGCAACAACTTAAAAAGAAAATGTTTTTAATCATCACCAAGAGGATCTTTAGTGAGAAAAATATTGCCTGTTGCCAACTTATTTATTAGTATTTACTCTAGTCCTTTAATTGGTTAAAGCAGAATCAAATGGTATACTGGGATAATATTTTACCTTAAAATTAGTAATATCATTTAAAGGGAATTAAAATATACCTGCACATGAGGCCACAGGGCCACTGGAGTGATGCCAGGAACCCTTCTGTATAGACCTGAGCAAAACACATTAGATCAGATGCAATTAGATTAGAGTATATGATATTTAATTTTACACATACTGTTTATTACACATTTCACTATACAATTTGAAACATACTCTATAATTTTGTACATATACTGTATTATAACATATCTCTTGTTTTGGAAAATACAGTATAATATTGCACCATACAGTTTTGTCCTATGTGTTGGATTGTAGCACAGCTAATTGTGCTGTATTGGATGATGTCATGCTATATCATATTGTATAATATCATAGGGTAGGGTATGGCATTATAGTATATCAAGAGTCACCCAAAAGGTGCAAACAATACAAGATAACTCTCCAGGGATAGAAGAAGAAGAGCACAGCAGGTGCATGTTAGAGGTTAGGAGTTAGAGGTGTTATAAGAGAAAGAGTTCTTGGAAGAGATGAGTGTCTTGAAGTAAGACAGGGACGCCCCTGCTCTGATGGCGTGTGGTAGCTCGTTCCTTCACCGTGGTGTCGCAGTTGAGAACAACCGGGACTGAGATTGCGTTGTGTGTAGGAATGGCAGAGCAAGGCGACGTTCATTGGAGGATCGTAGTGGCCGAGAAGGAACATAAACTTTGCAGACCCAGTCGTCACTCTGAATGCAGCATTAGTGACTTGAATTTGATTCGGGAGGCCACAGGTAGCCAGTGGAGGTCATTGACTAATAGAGTGACATGAGTCCTTTTGGGCTGATAAAACCACACGCGCTGCTGCGTTTTGAACCATTTGTAGGGGGTTCACCACACAGACTGGAAGACCTACTAGAAGGGCATTGCAATAGTCGAGGCAAAAGATAACCATGGCCTGTACCAGAAGCTGGGTGGCATACTGAGTAAGGTAAGGTAAGATTTGTCTTATGTTGTATAGAGAAAACCTTGGCTGGAGTGATGGTTGAGGAGTCAACTTGTAGTTTGATGTTATGGTGGATAGATTGCTTGGCTGGAATGACCAAGAGTTCAGTCTTAGAGAGATTTAGTTGACGGTGGCGAGCCTTCATCCATGCAGATATGTCCGGGAGACGGTCCGTGAACCGCACCAAGATGGTGGGGTTGTCTGGCGGGACAGATAGGTAGAGTTGCGTATTGTCTGCAAAGCAGTGGTATGAGAAGCTATGCGGTGAATGATCGCCCCCAGTGAGGTGGTGTAAACTGAGAGAAGGATCCCTAGCACCAACGGCAGCTAATAGGTCGGAGGTGCAGCTTTCTGACCTTAGGGCTTCTGTCACAGACAAAAGAGACGTTTCAGTAGAGTGGCCTCTTAAAACCAGACTGATATGGATCTAGGATGTCATTCCGTGATAGGAATTCTGAGACCTGTTTGAAGACTGCCTGTTCGATAGCTTTGGGTAGAAATGGTAGAAACTGGCCGATAGTTCTCAGCTTGACTAGGATCGAGAGAGCGCTTTTTGAGCAAAGGTGTAACCCGAGCCCTTTTGAAAGTGGTTGGAAAGGTCCCTGAAGCCAGAGAAGTATTTTTCACATGAGTGATTGCCAGGGCCGCGGTAGGAGATATGGCTTGGAAGAGACTGGTAGGAACTAGGACCAGTGGGCTTGTAGTGGGACGGCTACGGGTTAGGAGTTCTGATACTTCGCTCTCTGTGAGAGGAATAAACGAGGAGAGTGCCATCGACCTGGAAAGGCAGAGGAAAAGATGTAGAAGGACTGCCACATGTTAGCCTTGGTGTCGAGCTTTTAGCGCCATTTCCCAAGAAAGATGGAGAGAGACATGTATAAGGACCGCTACAGGGTGGGTTTTCTTGTGCTGTTCTCACAGAGTGGGAGCTGACTGGAGCGGGAGCAGACAGGTTGATTTTGAGTGATTTAGAGAATTGGCTAGTTATAGCCGCCACTTTGCCTGTAGCAAAGGTATCAGCAGACAGGTTTGTGGGTGGTGGAGTTGGAGGAGGATTTAGTAGCGAGTTGCATACTTATTCCATATATTTGTCAGTAAACAGAGTAACAGAGAGAAGAAGACACACACAGACAGGAGAGAAGCCCTCCCCCTAAATCATCACACAAGGGAATGATCCTTTTAACTTAATTATTAATTAGTTATTGTAAAGATAAGCTCTTTGTGTGGTTAGAAAGGGCAGGTAGGAGGAGTTGGTGAAATGCTCCCTAACGTTTGTTTGGAGCATGTGACCAAGAATTACATATTGTACGTTTAAACAAAAGTAAAACACATTTGGGAACACAAGCTAGTCTGAAAGTGTGGCGGACTTTGTGCTCTTGATTGTACCCATCCTCATCAATATAATCATTGTCACATCAGGGTCTATTTTTGTATGAGTATCAATATACACCCTGATTCCACAGACCCCACTCACCGTAGTGACCGACCGTGCTCTAGACTGGACCAGGAGTTTGGTCTCTCGTGGTTCCTGATGGCTGCATAGCTGTCGCTGCGCCTCGGAGGAGCTGGTGCCCCCTTCAGGTTTTCGTAGGAGCTGCGGCTGGCTGCCGGACCCCATATAGGACCCACACTGTGTCTGTTTGAAGCTGGTACACCACCAACACTGCTGCTGCCGCTACTGCTACTGCTGCCTGGGTAAAAGATCCTGCCCACTGAACCTGGAACCAATAGTACAAAGAAAAACAATGATCGCATCAAATTTACACTAGCAGAATATCATTCCTGACACAGAAATTTTTACCTTGCAGATCGCTTAGGTCTGGCCTCGCCCCTACACCGCCTTTGGAATCGCTGTTGCATAGCATTGCAGAAGAGGTGGAGCTCAGCTCATGTCTTTGAGATAAGCCCGACTGGGAGTTGTAACCACTCTGGATGTAACGAATGTCGGCCTGCTGCATCTCTCCACTTCCTCCTCCTCTCTGAGGGACGGTCTCCAGCGAATAGGAGCGCTCTGGGCTAAAGGAGGGAGTGGAGGCAAGGTACTCTGGAATACTAGAACTGGTGGAGAAGGAGGAGTAGGCGGAGTCTCGTTTGCTGTGCAGGTGGTCAATGCTGTTGGAGGACCTAGAACATGAAAAGAAATTTAATTTGAGATGTTGAGATATTTACAGCTGTGAAGGACAAACTCTATCAAATGGCTAGTCAAGCAGTATTTGTTTGAATCATCATGCATCAGGAGGGTAAGATTCCCATGTTTGTCAAATTACTATTTAAGACTCGTATGCTCCTTCTGTTCTCTCTCTTCTAGTTTCTTGTGGGCGTGTTGGTGAAAATGGGAAACACTGTTTAGACTTGGTTAGTGCTGCACAGAAGATTTAGGACGAGGTCTTTTGAAATGCTGCATGTTACGGGGACACCCAGCTGCTGTTGGTCAATAAATAGCTGTAATGCTAACTGCTGCTACAACCACAATGTCTCCTTTTTTACATTTTTATTTCTGTACAACAGAGCAGCTAGGCTTTCAACTGCTTCCAGTCTTTGTGATAAAACTACGTTAGACACATCCTGAACCTGCCTCTGTACTTCACAAACTTTCAGACAGTAACTGCTTAAGTGTTTGTTGGTATGAACCTGGCGGAGGACAGCTGGTGGCAGGAGGAATAGGTTGGGTGGGGTCCGCTGTGGGTGGGGTTGGCCAGTGGGCGGTGGTGTAGAGCTCCGGAGTGAAGCTGGGAGGACTGACCAGGGTCCAGGCTCTCCATGCTGCCTCTTGAGCTGTACTGGTCCGGACTCTTCCTCAGGTAGCTGCTGCTAGAGTCAAACCCTCCAGAAAGGTCTGTAGTCGAGGCACTGAAAGACAGATAACATTTATTTTTTATCAAGGAGGCTCAGATAGATGCTTGGGGATGGAAATGTGGTTCATCACACAGACCAAGACAATGGAGCTTAAAGCTAACATCAGCAAGCTACAGAATGCTGATGTTTGATTGGTAAATAATATATAAATATACTGTATATATGGTAAATATACTACAGTGGATAGAAAAAGTCTACACACCCCTGTTAAAATGCCAAGTTCTTATCATAAGAACCTGGCATTTTAACAGGGGTATGTAGACTTTTTCTGTATATTCTCCATCTCAGTTTGACGTGTTAGCATGGTAACATTTCCTACTTGATACTAAATAGTAGGAGTAGTAGTAGTAGTATTACACAGGGCCCTCACAGCCAGCTCATCTTAGTCACATCTGCATAGGGGACACTCTCCCCTCCTCTCACAGTTAATCTTCCTGTTATGGTTACAGGTTTTAGTTGAGTTATTTCCTGTTTTATTTTGTAATACTTATATCTGCCCTCAGTTTACTTCCTGCCTTTGTATCCCACCAGTTTTGATTGTCTGCCTTGCTGTGATTAGTTCCACTTGTGTCTAGTTATCCTCAATTCACTAGTGTTTTTAGTCTGTGTGTCTCCTTGCCACTTCGTCCTAGTCCCATCTGTCAAGCGGCGCAGCCATTCCTAGTGTTTTGTCTTGCCTTTGTTTTTCAGATATTTGCCTTGTTTTTTGAGCATTAGCTGTTTCATTGACTTAGGATTTTGCCTGCTCCCTGTTGGAGTTGTTTGTCTGATTTGGATTGTCTTTTCTGGTTGTGACCTGTGCCTGCCTGACTATCCCTTTTGTCTTTTGTTCAATGACTGTGTAATAAATCACTGTTCTGCAACAGCTCTGCCTCTACATTCTACATTTGGGTCCTATTCCTCATGTTACAGGTTATCCTGCTTGCACAACCACAACACTTCTAATGCATTTTCATGTCAGTTTCATAATTGTCTCTGTTTTGTTAAGACAGTGCACAAACATAGACAACAAGACATTCAGTTGGTGTGTATGTTTCCTAGATATTCATAATGTTGTCCATGCAGATGGCAATGAATGAAAGGTAAAACTTTCTATGAAGGTCATCACTATAATGACTTATGCATATATGTATAACACGATATATAACAAGAATCTCCGACCATGTTCCATAGTACATTGTAACCATTGACTGTGCCTCATTATAAATACACTTTAGTCACCATTTAGAATTAGTGATATAAAATGGAATAATAGCTCATAGTAATGTTTAAAGTTATATAGCATTTCTTTGTTTGCTTTAAGTAAAGTGTTAAAATATCTATCCCTGTATAATTTATTACAGGTGAACATGATACCATATGAACTAATTATGAGAACTTATAACATGTAATTGTTTGCTTTAAGTAAAGTGACACACATTTTGCACAGGAAAGCAACTTTTAGTTATGTTTTTTTCACTTTTTGAACAATCTGTATGAATTTTGAAGATTTGCAGTCCAGCACAAACATAATTACATCAAGGACACTCATTCTCAGGGTGGTGAGAGATCGCTCAAGAGAAGACCTGTTGCCGACCATATATATCATGTAAGAGGCTCAGATGTTGTCACAGATGAATGGCGTGCCTATGGACAGGCCCTAACAGATGCAGTGGACAATTAAAGACAAATACTTCACAAAACATAGCCGATTAAAAGATATTTTGCATTTTACATCCAGGTGTGAATGTCTGAAAGGTTTTAGTTAGGGTTAGGGTTTTGTTATAACTGCTGATTGTAAAGATCGGTGATTTGATGAATCTGATGTCACCTCACTGTAGATAATTCACTGGAATGTAAATGTGTGTTTGTGCTTGTGTGTCTACGTCACAGTTTGACCCATCAAGTCCTTCAACTGAACACAATGCAATTACTGCTCTGGAAAAGAGGACAGTCTCTGTCTGTATTTCTCTTTTCTGTGTCAGTAATTTCTCTAACTTTTGTGTCAGTGTCCTTCTCTTTCTGTTAGATGTACCATCCAACTCTGTTTACTGTCTCTACTAACTTTCTCTTAGGATTCTTAATTCCTGTTATATTAAACAGACACTTTTTACAGAGATCTTTCAGATCCCAACTTTATTAACAGGACACAAAAAGAGTATCTGAGTGCCGGAGGGGTGGTGGGGTGGGTGGGCATCAGGAATGCCCCTTTTTAACGGGCATCGACGTCAATGCCCCATCCACACACATGCACGTATGCTCACACTGGTTTGTGTAACAGTATCCATTATTATTGGTTTAGACAAACACTGTGTTTGGGTCGGGTCTTTATGTCATTTAATAAAATCAACTGTCCATCAATTCCTCAGGTACACTGTGAGGCTGTAAATGACATGCTTGTCATAATTTATCCAAAGATAATATCCTTGCGCCGTGCCGTATTGTTTTTTAATTATGACAGAAATTCACTAACCAACATCGGAAAAGGAAGCACAGGGGCTCCACAAGGCTGTGTGCTGAGCCCCCCTGCATAACAATCCACAACACAAACACAATCATTAACCTCTTGAAAACTAACACCTATTGCCAGGAAAAAAAAAAAACTAAGATAACATACCCAAAATTAATCAAGAATAACTCCTCAACCATTAGGCCTAGATTCCAAGGTCAGAAGCTAATGAACATGAATACATCATAAAAGAACTGATTTATTTTGCTATTAAAGACTAAATGGAGATGCAAAAAAGGAAAATATGATATTTTCGTCCTCACCTGGTATAAAATCTATATTTAATATCACCATTAAAACCATCATCCTGCAGATTATAATGCAACTGAATATCTTCAAATACACATGGAACACAACTGTAAAGTTGATGAAAAGAAACTAATATATAGTTATTGCACAATTCTTCAAAAATATACCAAGCGAATATCCATGTTTTGGCCATATTTACTGTACATTTCATCAGACTGTTCACTTGTATTGGAAGTTTTCTTCAAAACACTATTTCTGTCCATACAACCATGTTACAAATAACATAAAGCTTCTAAAACATTTAAATATTGATTAATAAGGTGAATAGTCATCTTTGTCTGAAAGAACTTCAATGCCTTACAGGCCAATAACTTTAGAACAGAACATCCTACAGGGATGTAAGTGTTCTCTATCTCTTCGTACTTACACCCAGCTGATAGAAAGAGGCAAACCATCAGTAAAACAGTGTGGACAGATGAGGCTAGAACAGCTTTAAAGGACTGTAACTTCATATTAGTCTTGAGAAATTTACATCCTCAGCGACATCATACATCAGCAAATCGTTCCCCAACCAGAAAGCCTGGATGAATGGAGAGGTAAGAGCTCTATACAGAGTCAAAGCAGTCTGCCTAAGCAAGACTGAAAGCTGGCACCAAGGAGGCAAAGCGGAGACATCCGCAGAGACTGGAGAGAAACTCCAACACCAACAACACCAAAGATATGTGGCATGCGATAAAAAACACCACAGTCTACAAAAGCAGGAGCATCATGTGCGAGACCACCATATTATGCTCACTTTGACCTCCTCAACAAGGAGTCAGCTGTAAAGTCTACTCCACCTCTAGAGGTCTGGTCACTGTCAGTATCCACAGCAGATATGAGGAGAGTCCTGCTGAGAGTGAATATGAGTAAAGCTGCTGGGTCTGATAACATCCCTGGCTGTGTACCAAAAGAATGTACTGTATTATTGACATTTTCAGCATCTCACTGTCACAGGAATGGGTTCCCACCTGCTTCAAGACAGCCACCATTGGTCCTGTACCTAAAAAGTCTGCAGTGTCTATGAATGACTATCGCCCTGTGGCACTCAACCCCAAGTGCTTTAAGGAACTGGTTCTTGAGCACATGAAGAACATCATCCCAACCAGCCTGGACCCTCACCAGTTTTCAGAACCACCAGATCTACAGATTATGCCATCTCCACTGCCCCCACTCTGTCTTCACACAATAAAAACAACACCTACATCAGAATGCTGTTTGTGGATTTCAGCTCTGCATTCAACACAATCACCCCCAAGATGGGCAAACTTAGCATTCTGGGCACACTGGGAATTGGACTTCCTCAAAAATAGACCCCAGACAGCTCAGATTGGTGGTCACACCTCCTCCACTCTAGCGCTCAACACCGAAGCCCCCCAGGGCTGTGTGCGCAGCCGCCTTCTGTTCACGCTGTATAACCAAGACAGCAATCCCAGACATAGACAGAACTCTGTTAAGATAAAAGCTCTGTCTTTAGAATGGGGTTCTATAAATCTCTAGTTAATTGTAATTTCGTTTGCACTCACAGCACTTTTGGCAGCCACTGCTGGCAGAATTCCTGTTATGACATCCACTTTGATATATAATAACAATGGCAGAAATAGAAAAACATCTATATCACCACAAAAAAAAGATTGATTCATTTGATTGTGCACTGCATCTTCCTGGGGTTTTGTCTTTATTTTTGCATTGTTTTTTTATTTAAATAATGTCCCTATGTAACATAACTGTTGACTGGCTATTGAACAATTGATCCAAAGAATAAAAATGGGAGACAGAGAAAACCCCGACCTGGCATGGTAGCTGGGATGCCAGCCACTGCTCATCGTGTCCATCCCTCCATGGTCCTCTTCCTGCTGGCCTTCAGTGAGCTTCGTTGAGTGCCACGAGTGAGGACGAGATGCCGACTCACTGCGTCTGAGGTTGAAATACAGAGAGAGAACGTTAGAGTACGTGCAACATTTGCGTTTCAAAGGCAACAACAATCAACAACACAATCTGACATCAAATTCAAGTAAAGGGTACGATTAATTATCTGTAGGGGAAATAAAACTCAAATTCAAAATCAAATTAGCTTTATTGGCAAGAATGTATAACAACAATATTGCCATAGCATCAACATGTCTCATCTCTGCCATGTTTGCTATGCCATCACCTCAAGTGACCAAGAAACACAAGCTGAATGGGCGAAAAACAGAGACAGCTTTTAGCATCTCTCCCACACTGTAAAAATATGAATAAAATTAATAAACAAAATGTGAATACTTTGCTGTTTAAGTACTCAGAAACTTTAGATTTGGTTGGTGGTTTAGCAAATATTTGTTGGGTGTATTGGGTTCATCTGTGGGAATTTGGACGTGTATTTCTAAAAAGCTCCACCTGTCCGGTGGCTGTTTTAGGACATCTCAGCTGTACTTTTGAGCTAAATGAATGCTCAGGTACTAATACTAGCATGTTAGCAATTCCACGGTTACCTGAATTGAAGGAAAGCAACAGGTAAGATGCGAAGTATGACATTTTCACATTACAGGTCTGCTGCAGGTCTCTGGTTAGGACGCGTTTACCCATCAGTGAGTGTGAGAATTCCTATATGTGTTTCACACAGGAATGCATGCATCTAGGGGGACTGTCTATGATTCTGATCACCCTTCACAGGCTAGTGGTTCACAGAAGTGACTCTGCTGAACAGTGGTATTTATTCGAGGCCTGGTGTGAGAAAACAAATTTTTTTCCTATCCATGAGGGACCTGAAATGGGAAAATGATCCCTCATTGGGACTATGCTTTGGTTGTAGATGCTGTATGCGATGTGCCTTTGGAACCAGTACAGTCTATCGGTATCGATATGTTCTCATGCCCAAGGCGGCATTCTTATGGGCCCTATGATCAGCAAGATACATGTGGGATATATATAGCCACACTGTTCATCCTTCAATTTGCACTGGATAACTCTAAGATGATGTTCCGCCTTAATACTGCATACATTCCTAAAATACCTGCCTTGTCATATAAGGCATTATCTTTTGAACTAACATCCTTTTCACCACACCCATTTGCATCAGCCAAGCAGAAGCGCTTGCATAATCTATGCTCAGTACGGGGGTTGTTAACTCCCTTATTCACTACTTTCCTTCAAGAACACTGCGATCATCTGCTGCTGGTTTATTGGAAGTTCCCAGAAACAGTTGAATGAAAATCTGAGACACAGATTTTGCCAATTAGGCCCCAAAGCTATGGAACACACTACCTGGAGACATCTCATCTTTATCTAAGTTTATCATTATCAAGTGGGTTTTATTTTTCTATACAAATAAAAGTTTCTTTTAAGCATTAATATTAATTTGATACAAAGTACGGCTGGTTTCTATTAGTGTATTATAAAATAAAGTGTGACCCAACATGTTATTAATGATGCATCATGTTTCAGATACTGTAGATGTCCAAACTGCCTGCTCTCAGAATCAGCAGCTGTCAGTATTTTCTCTGCACAGATTTGTTTTTATCTAGAGAGGGTTAGTTGCTGCACACAAAAGGACACTGAGATTCTTTTTCAAGTCAATCAATCAAAAAGAAACCACTAGATTAACATGCAAAAAGCCTCCAGGCAGAATAAAAAACAGTGTAAATTTTGCTTAAATGAATGATAAAATCAGATTTTTCTCAAATGTACAATTAAATAACTGATACTTGACTACTGGTGACTGATGATCAGAAAGCTGCATGTCATCCAACACTATTTTTATGCAAATATTTTTATTTTTCTCTTTCACCCTGCACAGATCTTCATTCACAGAAACCATTAGATGTCTCAAAATGCTGCAGGGTATCGTCTACTGAACAGACTTTATTATCAGTGCTGGAACCTCAAAAACAGATCACTTCAACATTGAATGTTATTCTGCTGTGTCCTCCCACGGGAACACACACACACACACACACACACAACACACACACACACACACACACACACACACACAGCTGCATGGTCTCATTCCAAAGAGATCTGACTCACCCTTTGCCTATCTCTGCCTCTCCCTTGGCTTCCAATTTTGGAGAAAATAATGTTTGGAACACTTGGAGACTCTATGGATGTTTTAATGTGTTTTTTCTGCCACTGTTCAAATCTACTGTAACCAACATGAATTCAAACTAACCATGACCTCTGTTCATTGTGAAAGAAATGTATGTTTTAGTCATCTGTCCTCATATATAGAAGGTCATTTAATGGACTCTAGATATGTTTATTGGGCATTTTTAAAAGAACAAGCCAGGCTTATTTCAAGTTTTCCAAATATACACTAGAACCTTCCCTGTTTTCTCATCTGTATCTATTTGTACTTGCTCAGCACTCATAACTCATAACACTTCCTCTATATTTACCTGCTGTCTTGATAAATCCAGTATAATGTTCTGTTGCTTTGGGTTTAAATGTTTAACATACACTGTTTTCATTCACAATATATTTCCAGTTACTTCCACTTTGCTGTTCTTTCAATGAATGTTAAGCTACTTTCAATGAAGCATATACTTTATGCACAAATGTTTCACTTTAAAAGCCTTTCAATGGCTCAAAGGGCATAGTGTTGTGTTTCATTGACGATAACTAAATGTCAATTATTTAAAAAAAGCGGCAAAGTAAAAATGACAAATACTAAGTGAATGAATGCAGTGTTTATGTTAATAATGTGGTGAGTATGACATGACTCTGGTCCTAGTTGATTCCTTTTTCACTTGATTGTGTTTTGTTCATCTGAGGCTGAGAACACATGAACAGACTGCATTTCATTTCTTCATGGTGAAATTTCAGGGATAAAATAATGTGTTTTTGTTTGGAGTGATAATCTTAATGACATCGCCGTCATTATTTTTGAACGTGTAATCTCACCAGTTATTATAACAGAGATGTGGCGTGGCGGTTACTAATCTTCCCTCATCCTCGTCATATTTGACATGTTCTGCTGCTCTTTATTTATCCACACAGATAAACAGGAAAAGATCGTATCTCAGTAAGTAGGAGACAGAGACATAAAAGCATGCATGATTCTGAACCACAGGAACCTGGATAATGAGAGGACGTGACTCAAATACCTCAAAACGATATCATCACTGCTACACAGAATATATTCACTCTCCGTTAGCTCTGGGGAAACTGGCTTGAGCCCAGTACGGTATGATTTGGTTTGAGTTTCACATCCAAAACTAAATGTGATACAGCATTAATGTAGATAAATAAAAAAACAAGTATTTTTGTCTTCAACTGACCCTGCATTCACAATATTCACAACAAGCATTTATCAAAGTCACGTCTCATCACCAAACCATGTACGATTCATAAAGTCCATGCTAGAGTCACAAATTCCATGTCTACCAAGATGTTCTGCTAGTTGCCACAGTAATTTCAGGGTCACCAAGGTCACGTCCAAGACATAGATGTCATGTCCGAGTCACCAAGGTTACATTTGAATGTCATGTCTGAGTCAGAAATGGCATATCGAAGTTGTACATTTTACAAATGCTGTCTGAATTTGTGTAAAACATACAGAGGATCCGCTACATATTTAAAGTTAAGCAATTTAAACAAGTTAAACAGCCATAAATCCCATTTTCAAACCTAAAAAACAAACCTAAATCCCATTTTTCCTAAACTTGCAGCAACTTCCCGTCTCTCTAACTGAATAAACTAAACATGTGACCTGCTTTACCTGGAGGTGAACCTGAGGACTTTGGAGATGAGGCCAGTCGCCAGGCTGTTGACACTGGCCTCTGACGGTGACCGACACAGTGTCCCGTCCGACCGGCCCAGCTCTGCTTTCTTCTGCTTCTTCCGGAGCTTCCTGCGGTAGAATACTTCCAGTAGCTCCATGGCCTCGATTCAAAGTCCGCTTTCTTCTAGTTTCTGCTCTTCTTAGCTGCACCCTTCTTTTCAAATACTGAATGTGTTTTCTTGTGGAAAACCTATTTTCTAATTTCAACAGAACTCAACTCTACTCAGCGGTTCCCTTAGATGCTCTCCTGTGTCTTTGTCCTTTCAAAAGTACTTGTCCTCTAATAAAATCTACTCTGTTGCATTCTAATGTACGTCACTACACCTCTTGGACTTGAGCTGTCTTCTTTTGGCATATATTTTCTTAACCTTTGACCTAAGAACATCCTTTCCTCTCCTACCTGCATGTACTCTGGCTCTTCAGTAACTAACACAAATGAACACCCTTTATCTAAGTTTACCCTCTCCTTTGAAAAAGTTGCAACCCAGAGAGACACAACGACCCTGCATTTTCAACATTCATCTATTTCTCTTTTTCATCGAAACTTGAAAAGACTCGCCTACCGATCCTGTCTCTACCACCCTGTGATCTGCCCCTGTCTGGGGCTGCGTTGGTCCCTGACCCCGGGCTTGTTAAGCAAATGAAGCAATTAAGTGTCATTAGGACGCCGTACGATAAAAGCATGAAGTAAACATCCTTGGCCAGGCTTGGTCTGGATGGTAGCAGTTGGAGTGGTGTGTGAGAGAGAAACACTGAGAGTCTGAGGAGAGAGAGAGAGAGAGAGGAGGGAGGTAAGAGAGAGGTAGGGGGAGAGATAGTGAGAATGAGCAGCAAGAAAGGGAGGGAAGATGGAGGGAGATAAGAATCACTACGGAGAAGATACTGAGGAATGGTGCAACTAAAATAATGACAAAGAGAGGTAGAAAGAGAAGAAAAGGTGTAAAGATATAGAGGAAGGTAGGATAAAACAGGCAGAAGGATGGGAGAAGTAACTAGTACAAACAAAGCAATAACTAGCGCAAAGCTGAGAGGGAGGACAGTAAGAAGGAGGAGGAGTACGACGAAGTGGAAGGAAACAGAGATAGCTGTTGATTATTGAGGTAATTTCAGCAGAAATGGAGTTTGAAGCTGCGGGGAGAAAGATGTCTCATGATGCAGCATGTGGTTCTACAGTGAACAATGAACAGACTATTATTGACTGTTAACTGCTAGAAGGATGGCCAAAGCAGTCCAAAAACAAGGACATATTGACAAAGACTCAATGATTTGGAATCAATGATTAGTAACTGGGCAAGTTGCAATAACAATGCATTTAAGTGACTTTGGTGATCCTAAATTTTTCTCTAGCACAACCAGCAGGTTGACATGGTTCGTTCAGAGGGAAATATTTCTACAACTATTGGATTGTTATTATTGTTAACCATATCCATGTAAGCCATGGGATAATTCCAACTAATTTTAGTCATCCCCTGATTGTTCTTGTGGCACCATCATGTGGTTAGCATTTTTGGTTTTGAAAGAAAACAATCTTGAGAACTATTTACTGCTCAGTGGCTGTATACCTCTGCCAACCAGTCAAGTTGTAGTTTACATCCATGTCTGACCAGACTAATAATATATGTAGTGAACACTTGGAAGGAACTGAATCACTGCATTGATGATACACAAGTATGATTCCAGTGAATATACGTCATGAACTGATTAATGAATGATTATTTTAGATATATTGGCTAATCAGCTAAGCTAAACATGTAACTGATTCCTAAGCAAAGATTGATTTATAGAGTACAGCTACACAAAATGTGGTGCTTTTATTTTCTTTTTTTTAAATTTCAAAGAATGAGCGTCTCTTCGAGCTGTGGATGAAACTTACTCACTCATTGGATCAAGAATAGCTAGGCATGCTCCAGTGTGCCGTATGCAGTCACGTGATTAAGATTTTGAAGAAATTCCCTCAAGGCGTTTCTGAGATATTGTTTTCTTAAGAAAGAGACAGGCATAGATAAGAATCCTCCTTCCAAAAACTCTAAACCTGTCTGATTTATGTGTTTTTTGAGCTGGAAATGTGAACACTTTGTGGCTGCCGTAGCTGTAAACAGTGGAGCTATTTGTTAACCAGCCACGGCTGAGAGCAGAGACTGCATGAAGCATCACAAACGTCCTGCCGTCATTGTGGAGTTTCCAGGTCTGTCTTTAATGTTAACAAAAGCCAGATGACAACAGGATGCATTGGTACCTAGCTTGTTAGCTTACAGCCCATGAAACATATAGTAGATTTCACTGAGAGACAGTACACTCTAGTCCTCCAGTCTTCTAAATTGTTACTTTAATAACAGAAAATGGTTGCAAAATAATAAATAAAATAATTAAATTTGCATCTGAATCAAAACACTGAAAAACTGGACTGAAAACAGAATGTGATTGGTGGAGGTATGAGCCATGTGAAAAATATAAACTGATCTGTGTGTGTGTGTGTGTGTGTGTGTGTGTGTGTGTGTGTGTGTGTGTGTGTGTGTGTGTGTGTGTGTGTGTGTGTGTGTGTGTGTGTGTGTGTTTGTTTGTGTAAGGCGTGTCTCTTAACAGAGATCATATCTGTTGCCGTGGGAAACTGTTCATCCAGCCCATAATAATAATCTCTCTGATCTGCCTGAAAACCAAAATTGGAGAGGGGAGAGAGAGAGAGAGAGAGAGAGAGAGAGAGTTGGGTAAAAGAGGATAGTGATACACTTTAAATGTGTGAGTGTGTTAAAGTTTGTCAGAACATGTTTGTGAAGCTATATTAAAAGCTTCTATGTGTGTGTTAGGAGCAGAGGGGCGGCAATGTTGTATTAAAAGTATGTATCATAAGTGTGTCACTACTAAGTCATGCCATAAAAAAGGCAGGCAGGCCAGGTGACTGTCTGCTGAGTCTATTTTTGGCCAGATTGTACTGCCATGACTGGTGCAAGCAGGGTAAAGGGGAACACAGGGAATAGGACTGAAATGCAGACAACAAAGGCAGAGCTAGTGTAGTTCAGTCATTTAATCACACAAAGGTACAACAGACAAGACATGATGCACACAGCAACATAACATTATCTGGCAATGAACAGGTAGTATCTATGTAAGGAAGTGGCTGATGAGGGAGCGAGCTGTAGGTGAGAGGGCGGAGTAGGTCAGGTAAATACAGGGCTGATGAGAGAAGTGGGAACATGTGTGTGGATGAGGTGGGCAGTCAAGTGATGGGGGAAAGGAGGGGAAGTGTGAGGGAACCTGGTGGACAGCTTGAGGATGAAGGGTGAAAGGGGAGTTGGAGGAAGAGCACATGGCTTGGGAAAGGTGAGCAGTGGCTAGAAACAGGGACAGAGAACAATGCAGAGGGCTGGGGATGAGAGAGTGTGGCTGAAGGGAAGGGCTGAAGAGCAAATTGTAAGGGCAACTGATGATGTGCTTCTATCTTGCCAAAACCTTAGTAAATACATAGGGTTGAACTAGATATGAGGACGGAGACTAATGCAGCCTGTTCCAGTAAATTATGAATAAGAATGGTGAGTGACTGGGTCAAAGATAGTTAAGTGTGGACCCTGTGTTAATCAGAGATGCTATTTAAATTTAAATTGGCACAGCAGCACAGAGGGATGGAGTGCAAAGAGTCAAAATAAAGAACAAAATACAACAAAACTACAACCAGCAGTCAGAATCAAATAGATACATATTTCTTTGGTGGATTGAGCAGCATGCTGCATGCTAGATAGTCTGACAGGCTGCTAGATCAACATGTTGTTGGCTAATTGTGTACGAAGGAAGTGTATGCTTTATTGATTGGTGGGGTAGAATGCTAATTAGTTTAGCAGACTAGTTAGCTTTTCAAGTTGCCTTGTTCCTTTGGTTGACATACTGTTAGCCTAACATGATATGGTAGCTAGGAGTGTATACTTTATTATTAGCTGAGGGTAATTACTTGGCTGTTGCTTGGTGGATTAGGCAGCATGCTATCAATGATAACCGGATGCTGGCTAGCTTGACGTGGTGTTAGTTGTGTGTTTTTTTCCCCAGCCACTTTTCTACAAATCCCAACCTACCATGCTGATTGGCTAGCTTGTTACTCTGCCACATCCTTGTCATTGGATGAAAACAAGGACACGTCGGAAGTAACAAGTACTAGCCAGTCACAGGACAGTAGGTCGCAACTTGCAGCAAAACTGGTGGAAACAAAATAGCCCGTGTTGTTCGGTTGTAGTTGGTAAAGAAGAAAAGTAGTAGTTGGAAAAGTGCAGGTGGAGAGGGGGGCTGGTGGTACTGGGATGCTGGAAAACACTGTTAAGCTTTCTCTGTGCGGGCCCAGCTCAAGGAAACACCAGTTATTGAGAGGGTGCCCACCTCATGACCCTGTAGAGTTGCCTCTACTCTTAGACTCACACACACTCATAACATGCTCCTTTATTTGGTAAGACTGGTCAAGGGATATAATTCAGGAAAAGGTTCTCATAGCAGATAGGTTGCTAATTCGCTGGCTATTGGTAAGATATAGCGGAAACAGTTATACATTGATGAGTGAGTGGACATCTGAGTCATGACATTCAGACAAAGTTGCCTATCAAACAAGTTGGAATCTGCTTTAGTATAATCTGAGCACATACAAGATGTAGATGTAGTACGATAGGTCATAACCATAATAAACTATGAGCTATGGTTCTGATTAAATCTTAGAGGAAAAGGGGAGTTAAAAATAGGAAAGTAAAATGATTTATGTATACAAACCTGCTATGTTAAATATGGTTAAATTAATGATGAATGATTTCTGTGTGCTTATGCTTTGCTTCCCCCCTTGGGTCAGATCTGCTAGTGCATCAGTGGTGGTGTTTATTAAATTAAGGGATTATGAGTCACAAAGTGTTACTGTTATCAGTGTTCGGGTACAAGAGTTGATTTTGATATGTGTATAAAGTATCTTGGTTGCATTAGTGCGTTTTGCAGGTGAGATGAACTGTTGCTGTGCTGAGCAGGGTCTAACACTGGACTGCACTGTTTGCTTTTAAAGTGTGTGTGTGTGTGTGTGTGTGTGTGTGTGTGTGTGTGTGTGTGTGTGTGTGTGTGTGTGTGTGTGTAAGGGAGTGTGTTTGTACTGTGCCTCTGTGTGTTTTGTGCAATGTGATGATGTCATTTAAGAAAAATGTGCTCATTCAACTAAAGAAACATCTGAGGAGGAAGAAGCGGAGAAAAAAGCAATCGAAGGGAAATGTGAGGCGAGGAGATGGAACAGGGATGACGAAGAGGAGCATAGTGGGAAAGGAAGAGAAAAAAGGAAAGGAAAGTGAAAAGGGATAAAAGAAGATGGAGTCAGAGAGAGAGAGTTTATAAATCAGTCTGTCCTCTTCCAGATTAACACCCAGCCTCATGGGGCTCTGATGGCCCACTTCCTGTTTTTGGGCCAATAAGAGACAAGTATCCCTCGCCGCCAGCTCCCTCTCTCTCCTCACTGGTATCTGATAACCACGAGAGCCCAGGGGATTGCAGGACTATAGTCATTCTGCCTGTTTATCTGACTGAGACCAACAGTAGAGTACATTTTATCAGTTACCTGCAAACATGTTGCTGCTCAACCGCACTTGATCAGGACACTTAACTCATAACTAAACTTGCAGGAGGTTCCCCTCGCTGCTCAGTTACCCCTCCAAACAAAGAAGAGCTGCAAGCTTACCATGAACCAAGAACATCATTTTCAAACTCGACAGTTTCAAATTCTTTTAGAGCTATTGTATTGTAAGTAAAGAGCCCAACTCTTTACTTACAGGTTTCAAATTTGAAGGAAGGAAATGAGCAATAGGACACAAGAAAAATCAGCAAAGCAGTAAATGTCTGTAGTTACACTAGCACCCCCATGAGGTTGTGATGTTCATTAAATGCTTAATATAATAGCAGGACCTGGACCTGACCTCCATATTAGGATGAAACTGGCTGAGCAGTGAGCAGTGTCAGTATTTATAGACTGTTTGTCTGAGTTTATACACACAACACCGAATCCGTGTGTGTGTGTGTGTGTGTGTGTGTGTGTGTGTGTGTGTGTGTTTATGCACTTGTTTTACTACATTTGTGAGGTGCAAAAATTGGGCTTCCACTATACTTGTGGGATCCAACAGCTTTTTGGTTCCCACAAAGCTGTTGGACCCCAATACAGTATACAGGGCCTTTTGCAGGTCAAGACTTAGTTTGGGGGGTTAAGGTCAGGTTAGAATTAAGTTAAGGTTAGTGTGTGTGTGTGTGTGTGTGTGTGTGTGTGTGTGTGTGTGTGTGTGTGTGTGTGTGTGTGTGTGTGTGTGTGTGTGTGCGTGTGTGTTTGTGTGACAGAGGTAGAGAAGGAAGCTACTGTAGATTAGAGGTACAGGCCCCATAAATTCAGGCTGTATGAAAATAAATAAATATGCAAGTAACCACCTGGTTACTCATATGCCGATACACTTCATGTGATTCTTGCACAGCCACAAAATCACAAAAAAGGCTGCTGGCAGTTAAAATAAATGAAATGACAGTGTCCCCATATAGATCTCAGCAACGTACAGTATAAGCAATTGGTTTAATGAAATACATGAATTGAACATCAGTGTGTCTAAAGCCAACCCTATGTTCAAAATTATCGGTGTAACACAAACACTGACAACCCGAAATGAAAAAGCAACGCTGTCACTTATTCATGCAGATGCAAAGTGGATTTATCAAAGGAAATAATCAATCAAATCAATCATATGCGCAGATTATTCATTGTAATTAATATATATGGAAACAAAACAACATCAAAAGGCATTCGGCATTCTTGTTTGAAGCACACCACAAATTTGGTTTCATGGAGACATCACTGGTTAAAAATACATTATAATTCACCAGTGGCTATAGCTTTCACAAATGGATTAACATTGCAGAGTTTCCCACTGTGCAGAGGGACTAGGCAAGGATGCTAGCTGCTGCAGTAGGTCAAAATGATAATATCGCTTTAAATAGTCTAATATTAGACTATACTATCAACTGGAAAAAACATTTTGCCCATATATAGTAATTTACAAAGTGAGGACACCCCTCACATTTTTGTAAATATTTGATTATATCTTTTCATGTGACAACACTGAAGAACTGACACTTTGCTACAATGTAAAGTAGTGAGTGTACAGCTTGTATAACTGTAAATGTGCTGTCCCCTCAAAATAACACATGGCTCGGGCTTTTATTGTGGCCAGCCTAAGGCACACCTGTGCAATACCCATGCTGTCTGATCAGCATCTTGATATGCCAAACCTGTGAGGTGGATGGATTATCTCGGTAAAGGAGAAGTGCTCACTGACACAGATTTTGACAGGTTTGTGAACAATATTTGAGAGAAATAGGCCTTTTGTTTACATAGAGAAAGTCTTAGATGTTTGAGGTCAGCTCATGATGAATGGGGGCAAAAACAAAAGTATTGCATAATAATTTTGTTCAGTATATATTTGTACATAGAAGCATTTTGCTCTAGAAGGGAGAGCCAAGAGTTCCAAGTCATCAATTACAACTCTATAGAGGAAGGGCTTATATTTTAAAACCATGTAATCAAATAAGCACAAATAGCTGTCCTGAGCTGTGGCGACGCAGCTGATGACACAAGAGACATTGCGAGAGGGTTATAGCAGTCTGAGCAGATTCTGTTTACACGGTTTGTTTTGCTGTTAATCTCAGTCTAAACCCTGAATCACAAATACACAACATGACACTAATAAATCTTCTGACTGTAGCACACACATGTAAACACACGCACACAAAGAAAGCACAAGCAGGACACACTCACACCAGGGGTGATGACCACCTCAGCTGATAGCAGTAAGTCTGTCACTGATTTGACATAACTCTCTGTTTTTACCCACAGGGTTTTTCACCGTTGAACACGGTAAGAAAAATGAGGACAATTTATTGACACTGACAGGAATTTGTTTAATGTACCCTACAGCAACACTATGTCGGCAACCACAGCTCTGAGGAGTCTTCTTTGGTCTGAACCAATCCCGATTTTTTAAAACGTTAATTAAATGAATTGTCATTGAAACATTGGTAACACAACAGTAAATAAATAAATTCCTGATTGAAACACCAGTTTATAAAAGATGGGCAGCATCCAACCTGCCTTCAGACTTTGACAGTATTTGAACCTCAACCGGACTGTGTTCTGAGCTCACAGAGCTCACGACTCCGGGCAAGATGAGAGGAGGTGGACTCCTCCACTTTCCCCCCACTGCTCCAGGGCTAAACTAATGACAGTGTTGAATATGGTTGATGGGCTACTATGGAAACATTTGATGTTTTGGATTCACAGTGTATAGAAAATTACCATTTATAACACAGACATAGCACTTAAGCACCATTCCTAACTACCCAGCACTCAGTTAGTGTAATCATGAGGATCTATGGTCAACCTAGTTAAAAACCAGTTCTGACCCATCAATGTAATGACTAGTAGAGGATTCACTCTCATCTGCGATAATAAATAAAAGGCCTACTGCTTTGTACTTGCATGGATTGTATTCTTTCTAGTGAAGTAATTCATTTCCCATTCAGTCATATTTACTTCTATTTACTATTACATTTACACTAACAACTAGTAAAACTTACTGAGAGGGCTTGGATGCTTTACTGTTGTGAATTATCGATAAGTAGTCAGTCACAATCTTTGAAGTTTTCTTATTGGCTGGCAAAAGGTGAGAGAGGGAGGAAGACAGATTACAATGTTTGTTAAGTTTGGCTTCTCACCAAAATGTTTCTTTTGAGACTAGGCAGTGCGCCTAAGCCTTATAATGGCAGGGAAGCCTGGTTAACCTAAACTCTGTTTTAGGACTGGTTCCTACGTACATAGCGGTGAAATACTACACAGTGGATGTGCTTGTTGTGAGCAAGGCTTTTTCAACCTAACCCCACAAAATAGTGTAGAACAAAATACTCCATGGCCTTGGAGAGAACGCAGGGTTAATATCGAGTTAGTGAGCTGAACATGGTTACAGTTTAAGTTATAGCAGAAAACACACAATCTAATCCATTGCTTCCCCTTTTGCTCTGTATGTTTGTTTTTTGGAGAAAAGAAACCACCATCTCTTATTATACAGTCCATTGCTTCAACATCTGAGGAAATCAAAAGTTTGACAGGCCTGCTGTGTCTAGTTACAGCTGATTGGACAACTAGTGTTCATGTGGGGGGTTAGCAAATGGTCAATTGACGGAGGGTCTCAGCTCTCTCCTACCTGTTCTTGATGCATAGTTGGGCTCCTCCTGCTGAACATGGTCCGCTGTGGTGGGATGAGGGTGGTGTTTGTTGTTGTCGTGGTGGTGGTAGAGAAGGAGGAGGAGGAGAAGGAGGAGGAAGAACGGGTAGAGAGGGATATGAAGTACCAAACTCCTCGATATATCCTGGATCAATCTCCCTGAATAGAGGCAGAGAATTACAACATTATTTTGATGAGAAATTTCTCCTCATCGTGCATGATTTTTAATATACTAATTTATACTGTAATGAATGTAGAGAACTATTTCCATAAGTTAATCATGTAAACTCTCTAAAAGCTTTCTCTGAGTACCCGAGTCAGCCTCTGTTTTTCAAATGTATCTCAGTGCTTTCAGAATGTTGTTCGTTTTGAAACTTTCTTTCTGATTTGCCAGAGCAGATTAGCTATTATAACTACAACCGCCGCACTTAACCACCGGGCTGTCAAAATAAACATGGCCTGTTACGTTCAAGTCCGACCAGTTCAAACAAGACCGTCAGCATGTCTGTCTTCTGTTCCCACTGTATGACCCATCACATTCACAATTTAGTAATTTATCAAACGCTGTTCACGCCGCTGGCCTACACAGCGTGATAAATACGCTGCCGTTCAGGTAAACTGTGGTGTCAACGCCGGTGAGGCACTCAAAACTTTCTAAATATGACTTTGGATTACGTTGTCTGTCTGTCTAGTTTTAGTAAATTACATAATTAAGTTAATTATGCACTGGGTCTTTGAGGTAAACAATGTGACTACTGCTTCTGGTTTAATGAGCCAAGAAAACAGTGAAGTTATTGAACAGAACCTTTAAATATCATAATTTATATATGATGAAAACAAATCCTTTTGCCATCAGAAAACAAACATCTCACTCTTTCATTAAACTAAAAGTTGCAGAGCAATATAAATCTACAATCACACCAAACTGGGAAAAACCATTCCACACACAAACACACAAACACACCCTACCTTATATTATTAACTGAGAACATTCCACTGCTAAAGTATTCAGAACTTTATTCAGCATCTACACACTAATCTGTACCACATGCATGCACACGCACGAACACACACGTTCACACACACACACACACACACACATACACACACACGCACACACACTAACACAGATAAAAGCCCATTAAAGTGAAACCTGTCGAGCTGGTTAGAGGAATTCGTGGCGGCCACAACACCCTGAAATAACCAGAACAGGAGGGACCATGTTGTCACATCCACTTTCCATCTCATTACACAAACACACACACACATAGCTCTATCTGCACCTTTTACCTGGCCTGAGCTCACCTGAGTTCAAATGTTTTCAGGTAGTTAGTCATCCAGAGATAACAGCAGTGTTCAGCCAGATGAAAGTCTGAATGAGACTTGGGAATTGAAGTGTGTCTAAAATGATGTACAAGACATCAACAATATACCCATTCATCACACAATCATGGGACACCTGCCAGAGTTTGTTCATTCCATGACGTTCAATAGTGAAAAAATAGTGGCAAAATCAATTAATTCTAATGGAACTTTCGCAATCAAGGGATTAACTCGCAGGGGTATAGTCAACCCCAGCAAATACTTACACATCAGGTTCAACATTGGTGAATTACATATGCAAATTGCCACCATATTCCAATTGCAAATTCCATAATGAAGGTTGCCATGGAAGCTTATTAGCTGTGCTACTTTTACTTTTATTTAACCCTCTGCTCTATGACTGAACTTTTCACCAAGCTTAATTAAAATGTTAGCTGTCATATTTAACAATACAGGTGTGGTTCTCTCTTAATTTTGAGGTGTAAGAGGTAGAAAATGTACAGTAACTGTACAAAATTATTGAAAACCAAGTCAATGAGTTTTTCTCCGACATGTACTCAGTCAAACAGCCCACAGTAAGTCCAGAGTCCAGCTCCTCCCTGCACAGAATCAGGAACCATAACGGGACACCCAGTGATGCTTTATGTAAGGCAGACTATATGGACCACAAGAAAAGCCAAAATGTGGACTACAACAGGCTACTTAAACCTTGAGACATGGCCTCAACCTCAAGTAAATGGCTTCATTTATAAATCCTAAGCATTTTATGAGGTAAATTCACTCATGCAGACACTCACACACCATTGGCAGGAGACGATAAAGCAGGGTGCTGGCCTGACCATGACAATTGGTGGCAATTTGGGATTCAGGTAACGTTGACGTGTAAACAGGAAGTGGTGGGGGATCGAACCTCAAACCTGGTGATCATTGGAAGACCCGTTCTACCCCCTACCGCGCAGTAAAGCAGTTAAGGCAGGACCAGCTTTGAGGCTCCTGTCATGTCAGTTGATGTGGTGGTGAATCTACCCAAACAAGATTTACTCACAGTAACCCTGGAGCTTTCTGGGTCCCTGCAGTTTTAGGACCACTGGGTTGTTGCCCACGTTGCCTGGTTGGTAAATCAGCCTCAGAATTAAATATATATTGAAGGTATAAAAAAATCTAAAATGTTTTGCCCTCAATGTTGTGTCAGTTTATCCCCGTGGTAAAACACACACATAGAGCAGTTGCCTGGGAAACGGTTTTGTGGTGGTTCATCCATGTAATGACTTCTTCCTGTTCCTTTTTTTGAGCAGAGAAACTCAAGCATTCATTAAGCTCTATTACGTCAACCAACAACAAAAGAGCACAAAGAAAGAGAGTCACTGGTGATGAATGAAGGGGTGGTGTGTGTGTGTGTGGGGGGGTGCTCTAACTGTGTTTCCACCCAAAGTACCTGGAACTTTTAGTCCCAGAAATAACTTTACAAGGAACTTACAGGTTCCTTCAGCACTTTGTCTGTGTTTCCAACACGGTCTAAAGACCCATGAAGAGTACGCCAATTGAGCCACATTTTGCCGTGTGAACATACAACAATGACGACACCATACAAAGAGACAGAGATTTTTTCTGCAACACAGCAACAAAAGTTAGCATGGAGGAGATTCAAGTCGTACTGAAGGTGATCATGATTGACTGCTTTACAGTTGCAGTCATCGAGTCAACGAAGCACAAAGAACAAAAACCAAACCAGATTTGCACCTGCAGATTTTTAAAAATGGTGACTGATATACTTCCTGCGAGTATTCGCCCAATAAGAAAAGCGTTTAATGCTGCAAAAGACAAAGCTCTTGGGTTCCATTTCTCACTAAACACTTTTCCAATTCTGATCCTCTTGTTTTTATTTAAATGTTTAATTTGTCCATTAACAAAAATACATGAAAAACCAACAAAAACTACACTAAAGCAACCATTAAAGTTCCTCCCTCTCTGACAGATGATCATGAAACACAAACTGATTTTCATTTGCTAAAGCTTTGACTGAAAACATGTCTTGTACCCCACAGTCTGCACCGTGAGCTTCAGTCCACAGATCATCAACATCGCGACCAAATCCAAGGAGCTCAAAGGTCGTAGCACCCCGACAACAGCTGTAAAAATATTCCTGCTATCACTGTTATTGTAACAACCATCATCTCATTCACACACTGTGACACTGCTGATAACTGTGCTGGTATGCTGCATGACCTCCTAACAGACACCGACATCATGACTAATCTCCTGCTCTCCTCTCTGTTTTTTCTCTTTAACTCTCTCGCCTCCCTGCAGTCTGCTTCCCTGTTTTCATTAACGTGAAATGTCAACTTAATAAGAAGAAGAATTGTGAAGCATCCTGGATCCCCTCAGTGAGCCCATGTTCACGCTGACGTCATCCCTGTGTGAAAAAACGCAGCACTTTCATTTGTTTGAATGGAGCACTGCAGTGGGGCTGCCGGCGCAGGGTTGTCAAGCAAAAAAGATGAACCTGGCTCAACATTTGCCACAATGCAATGCGACTTGAGAAAAGGCCTATCATACATGCAAGCACACATTCCTGTGGGATTAGTTAGTTTAGTATTATTAGTATGAGTATTATAAATCTCTATGCAGTGTTTTGGAGTCTGATAAACCTCTAAAAGTTTTCATCTGTTACTCCAACTAGACTTCCTGAATTGTATTTCATTGCCTTGCCAGGATCTCGACAATACGCCCCCAGAACATGCACTGTTTTATTGCTGAGCTGTTTTCGGTCTGAATGCTTGTTGTGGCTCAATGGAAGCAAATCCTTGGAAAGCCGGAAACCAGAAGAGTAAAGACTGTTATAGCAGCACAAGCAGCACATTAATGCCCAGGTTTAAGAAATGACACATTCAATCATCACAGATGACTGAAATGATCATGTCTGCATGCTAGGAATTGGCTAGGAAGTGTATACTGAAGTTTGCATATCATGTTTTGTGTTCATCCATCCATCCATCGTCAACCGCTTATCCTGCGTACAGGGTCGCGGGGGGCTAGAGCCAATCCCAGCTTACAGCAGGCGACAGATGGGGTACACTCTGGACAGGTCGCCAGTCCAACGCAGGGCATTTTTTGTGTTATCTATCTATTTAGCTATCTAAACTATATGGAAAAAATACTGGGACACCTCTCTCCCAATACAGGGGCTGTTTTTTCATGTTGTGGTTAACGGACATCTTGATGCTACAGCATATAATGTTAGATACGGCACACAATTTTAGACAACAGTTCTTCTAACAGTTTGTGTTTGGCCTTTTCCTCTTTCAATATGACAATGCCCCTGTGCACAAAGCCAGCTCCACAAAGAACTGGTTTTCCATTTTGGTGTGGAAGAACTTGACTGGCCCGCTCAGAGCCCTGACCTCAACCCTATCCAACATCTTAAGGAATGAACTAGAACGGAGATTGAGCCAGGAGCCAGGCCCTCGTGTCTAACATCAGTATCTGACCTCACAAATGCTGTTCTGGATGAACGGGCAAAAATTCCCACAGAAAAACTAGTAGACAGCCTTCCTAGAAGAGTAGAAGCTGTAATACCTGCAAAGCGTGGACCAACTACACTTTAATACCCACTACTTTTGTCCATATAATGTATCTATATTACAAGGTACAAGGTAGTAGGTAGAGTGAATCTATCTATCTATCTATCTATCTATCTATCTATCTATCTATCTATCTATCTATCTATCTATCTATCTATCTATCTATCTATCTATCTATCTATCTATCTATCTATCTATCTATCTATCGTTTACTCTCACAAAATTATTCTTACAAGCACTCCCGTTTTGTGTCCAAAAAACTCAGAAGATAAAAATCATAATTGATTAAATGATCATGCTGTTCATGCCGGAACAGTGAGTAAGGAGGGGTTTTTCGTGGTCAGATTTGCACTCTGGGCGAGAGTCACACAAACAAAACAAAACAAAGCACATGCAAAGGACAGGAGACAATGGCTGACAAACCTGCTCCACCAAGTAGTGACTGCTGTTCACACTGAGGACACTGACAGGGAAAAGCACTGGCAGCCTGAAAAATGTACACTTCCACATAACTTCAGATGCCAACTCAGTTGGCTCTCTGATTCTTAGTAGTTGTAACAAAACAGCTACAGGGGCTCCACCAGTACCCATCATCCACAGCTGCTGAATTCGTCATGTGTGCGTAAAGATGCTGCAATTGGGTTCACTTCACTTTGGGTTTTCTCTGAAATGAAAGGTCCAGTGAATGAATGAAAATTACATAACTGTCTGGGGAATAAACTGACAAGAAACAACATCTCATAATATAACAACTTTACAATTATAACCTTTTTCTTGAGATATGAAAAATGTTCTGTTAAAAATACAATTTCATCTTTGTATTTCTCTTAATATTCTGTGGCTGTGGCTTAGGAGGTAAAGCGGGTCTCTACTTATCAGAAGGTTGATGGTTCAATCCTTGGGCAATATTCTGAACACCCAATTGTAATTGGTGTTAGAGTGTGTGTGAATGGGATTAGTTCAGGTTTCTTTCTTACTATATTTAGTTTGTTCTGTAATGAACATTGCAGCTTTAAGCAGGAATGTGACCCAATAGTGAGGTAAGACTTGCTGACACACAATACTGCCATTAGTAAAAAACATTAAAATGATGACTAACAGGTGCCTACTGCCTTAGTTTTTAATCTTATGCTTCCAGGAAAACAAAAACTCTTCATGTGTAACGTAACACCAGTTAAGTGGGGACTACTGCTTACTGGGAATTAGAGGACAAAACACTAGAGAAACAGCTGCAAGGTGCAAGGCAAGGGGTAATCCAGGTAATGAACACACACACACACACAAACACAAACCCACTACTCAAGGAGCAGTGTAAACACTAAAAAGACTCAAACACTCAAGCATCTTAAATTGCAGCAATACACTAACTTCTGTAATTATGACACACACATTCACACAACCCAACTTAAAACTCCAATACCTGGTCCACACACACTCAACACAAACGCATTCAAGAGCACAGGTGGGTGGTGATAATCTTACCTCATTCATGAGGAAAGCCACAAGTGTCAGGTATCAATTAGCAGAAGGCAAAAAAAAAACCCACTCGCTACACACATGCTCTACTGGGAACTCACACCGTCCACCCAAACACACACACACACAAACACTTGAGCAGGCAGACAGGCTTCCTTTGCTCACCACCTTAAAAGCTGCCCTTAGTTAGATACATTTTTATCTGATCCAAACTCTGTCTGAGAGCAGCACAAACTCTAAACAGTAAATCTGATCTGTTAGGACAAACTGTTTCCTGTGCTACTACATCAGCTACTTTGTCCACAGGACTTTAAAGGATAGTTTGTTACATTGTGGGAGATAAGAATGTCTGCTTGCGTTCATAGTGCGAGATGAGACAAACAATATCAACCTCCTATCTGTGTGTACGGAGCTGAATGAGGTTGGTCTGACAAATTAACATTGTATCTCGTATATTTATTTCATCCAAGTTGTGGTTTGATGGGGAGCTACAATCTGGAGCTATTTCTTGACAAACAACAGTGTATCCATCCTCCCAGTGGTTCTGTGCAACATCTTGGTGGCCGGCTGCCTGGCAACCTCATGAAGAAGAAGATGAAGATACTTGTCATGAAATTTGTTCTCTGCACTTTAACACATCCCTCATGGGAGCAGTGTGCAGCCGCTGTGCAGCGCCTGGGGACCAGCTGTACTGACTGAAGAACAAACGTGTTTTTGATGGTGGGGGAAACTGGAGCACCCGGAGAAAACACACGCAGAGAACATGCAAACTCCACAAAGAAAGGCTGGGATGACTGGGGTTTGAACCCGCGACCTTCTTGCTGTGAGGCCACGGTGCTTTCCACTGGACCACCGTGCCACCCAAAATGGTGACAACAGGATTTCTGGAAGCCTCTGCACGCATCTGTTGTTCGCTCAGAAATCGTCGCAGCACATAACTCCACTAAAACTTCTACTGTCCAGATCTAGCAGCTGATCCGGGCCAGAGTCGCCTCACATTTGGTCTGATCAACATTGTGCTCGACGTCAGGGAGTTCTGGACGTATATCTCAGAGCCAGAGGGGTCCACAAATGTGCAAGCTGAAATTAAATGGGAAGGTCCTTCCAGGAGCTCTAAATCCAGCAACTCAATACACCAACTATAGAACATGTACTTTTTCATTGGTTTATTAAAGCCACATTTAGGAATTTGGAAATTATAAAAACTTCTATTAATTGCATTGAGAGCTCCTTGAGCTTTTTCATTTAGTGTGTTTACTGCCATGCTGAAACTCCCTCATGCTGTTGTGGTCATACCAAGGTAGGAACCGAGGCAACGCATACAATGTTCAAAGATATGATTATTTATGGTAAACTGGTATTTGTTGTCCTGACATCTGGGGCTTTTTTAAATAATCGTCATCATTATACTTACTGTCAGGACCCAGTTCTGACAGTACGTCTCTACTATGTCTACCTGTTGAATGGAACTGTGTACTAATAGTGTAAATGGACAAAAGGAAGTCAAAACTAATCTTTTTTTAATTCAGTAGGAGACCCTGGAACAAGAGACTTCACCTCTCTATAGGAGGGAGAGGCCAGGAGCAGCACACTAATGCAACTGAAAGCAAATTAATTTATATATACTGAATATATGTACAGTAAATAAAGTCTGAGTTAAATCACAGCCCTGATGAACACCTCTTCTCTTGGTGAAAAAGATGTAACCAACCGTATACAAATGTTCTAGAAGGAAATTTCTGATAATTATTATCTATCGTCCCTGCAGACAGCAGGTGTAGGACAGTGTTTTTCTCGATATGTCAATGTATGCAGACATTTTATTGGCAATCAAGGAAGAATTGTGGGGAAATGACCAAACATAGCTGGGAAATTATTTGTGTTTTTTCTTTCATCATAGGCCAATTCCATATTATTACAACTTGGGTCTTGTTTTTGTAGAGATATGGTAAAACAGGACATTCAGATGATCAGACAATAGTAGATTTTAATGAAATAAAATTAAATCCCAAAATATGCAATTTGATATCACAATATTTATCATTTATCAATATTTATTGTCTGGTTTCTAACTTCACACCAGCCACCTTTACTTGAGAGTGGATTGTTCTCAGTTCACATAACAAACACACAAAACACCACTGAAACTACGCACACACCACACACACAGACTTACATCTCTGTTGGGCAGCTCCTCAGTAAACACGCTTGTTGTGAGTACAACAATGGCATGGTTCTCTCTCTCTGTGTGTCTGTGGCTCTGCGCGTCTCTCTCTCTCTCTCTCTCTCTGTGTTTTTACTACCCTGCTCTCGGCCAATCAGGGCTCATCTGAACACACCAGTCAGAGGGAGCGATGCAGGTATGAGAGGAGAGAGAAACAGACAAACTGGTGTGGTGAGCGAGGCGCTGTCTGACAGGTGTGTTTGGTGTCGACCTCGCACACATACACACCTATTGTCTAACTGACGCAGAGGATGCAGGGCACACACACACACACACACACACACACACACACACACACACACACACACATAACTAACTATACAACCAGCTGGCACCTGCCTCAGAAAAGCTGTCTCTCAAACATCAACCAATGTCAAACACACACTTTTATTACACTTGCTCAACAGAGTACTCACACACACACACAACACACACACACACACACACACACACACACACACAGCCTTTTGGTTTTATTGTGCAGCAATAACCATCAGTTCAATTCAATTAATCATCATTTTCCCTAAGAAGGTTTTATCTTGCAGCTGCAGAAGTGATCTCAGGAAGATGATGAAAGAGAAGAGACACATTCAATCAACTCCAAAGACATCAAAACATCCAATCACAGTGTGCTCCACTTACTACAATTTACTAAACATTACTGTTTTTTGTAGAAACCTAAAAAACACTTAGCGGTTTACATCTGTTCACTTTCAGATTCTGGATCAGTTTGCTTTTCTGATTCTCCGTAAGAGGACACACATATTCTACTCAGAATTAGCTTCTATATGTCTTCTTGGATTTGAAAATTCAGGTCTTCAGAATGATCTCTCCCCTCCCTAACCATTATAAAATAGGCAAGCTCTATTTTGTGTGCCGGCTGCCGCAGTAAGTAGCCTTTGAAAAGCAGAACACTGGCGGCCCCGTACAAAGATCCAGTTTGTGCCTCTCACACATCTGCTGCCTTAACAAGCCATCACAGTGTCACACTACGTAGCCACAAGGCTACGCTTCCTACAGGTGTTGCTCGGTCACACCTCTCACCTCTTCATTTTTTAAATATGCTGGGAGGGAGGGTTCTAGCAGAATATGTTGGTGTAGTTACCCATTAACAATTACACAGAAGTGAAAACAAGGTAGAATACACAAGCTTTGTTTTCAGGAAATCAGCAGAAAGAAGAATAGTACGTAGAGCTTTCGACAGTCCTTCGCCTTTCCTTTTTATTTTGATTTCTTTTTTTATTTACTATGCGAGAATTAGTCCACTAGCAGTGAATGCAAGTGTAGAGTTTGATCTGCTGCACAGTTCACTGCACATCAAACATCCTAGTTTGCCTCAGTTCAAGCCCAACCAGTAGAATACACTTATTAGCCCGCTAACATTCAACAAATATATTGGATATTTACTATTAAAAAAAACACACCTGAGAGCAGTCGGTTTCTCACGGTTCCCCATCAGATTCCTGCAGGAAGCTTATCAGACCAAAACACGGCATTGCTCTCTGCTCGTCTGAAGGAAAAATTCTCATGCCTTCCTGTAACGCAAAGTGTGCCTCTACACCTGTCCTTCAGTCTGTGTGTGTTTGTGTCTAAAGTCTAAAGTCCTGTATTGTGTCATGCTTCTTCAACGTCTTCCGGTAAACAAAAGCTGCAGTAGCAACAGCAGCCTTACTAGCAGTCACACCCAAAACCCAAATACACACCTGGGTTTTTACCTGGCAAGACATCAACCTGAATTCTCAGAGATGCTACGTAATATAAGACACACTCTGGCAGCCATATTGGAGGTCTCCTACTTTTCCACTTTTGATTGTATATCCAAACATCCAGCATGTCCATCTCCACCAAACTAAGTTGACATGGTTGATTCTGTTCAATTCTGTCTGGAAACTCATTTCATCACTGAGCCATCTGACTAATTTAGTAGTTTGGTATGGGCTTGTTAGCTGACTACAGTATAGCTGACCGCTGCTATCTAAACTGGCAAAGAGAAGCTAGCAGTAGAGTGTTTAACATCACAGTTGTGAATACTATCCTACCAGATTTGTAGAAGTTTGACTTTCCCTGAAGAGCAACAAGTGAAACTATGGCTGGGCAGGGGAGAATAATAACTGGCTAAAAGGTACAGATAGGTGCACCATTATTAACAAACAGGGATAGATCATGCTAACATTACTTAACATTTGAAATCACCCATTATGGACAAAGAGGAATTTGGTGGTTAAAAACCATTTAAAAACATTCTGCAAAACCCTCAACTATGTCTGATGATGCGACAGGCTATCTGTTGTAGCTTGTGAGCTTATGGCTGTGTCCGAAATCACTCCCTGTTCACTCACTCACTACTCCCTGTATATAATCCGCAGTTTACTCTAGAGAGAACTCTAAATTGATTTCAGACACATACTTAATAATTCTCGCATCATTCACCATTAAATGTGGTGCAATGCATTGAGCAGAAAGTAGTGTTTATGCAACGGACCAGTAAAACCCATGGGTCGAAACCCGCGGGAATGTCAACTTCACGCGTTCTCGTACCAGCAACCAGCATCTTTTGAGCTTTTAAAAGGCAGTGACATTTGCGCTAAAAAGGCCAACAAAGCAGACAGTTTTTGACAAAAAATGTTACTCAGTTGATCAACAGATATAGAACGTGCTGCTTTAGCTAGCTCTCTGTCTCAGTCTCACTGGTATGTAATGAAAGAAGTGAATTTCGAGGGACATTCAATATATTTGAGATCACTTTTTCTCACCAATTAACTTTATAATGCATGTAATGATCTGCAACGGTAACAATGGTGATGAATGATCACCATCAACAGATAACAGTTAAAAATAAAACAGTGTTTGCCAGCCTGTGCATGTGTGTGTTTATTCAAGACAACTGGCTCTGATTTGGACTATGAACCAGGATGTACAGCAGAATCCTGACCAGTTGCAGATTACACTGGCTGACTGGGAGTAAGCAAGGAAGGAGGGAACTTCTGAAGCTGTAATATGTCCTCTTCAAGATCATAAACACCACTCTATTTGAGAACAGTGGAAACCAGAAAACCTATTTCGATAGAATATGTCTTTATTCAACATGAGCATAAAGCTGCGTGAAGACTTAAAAAAGCTAATTTTGACTACTGTTAATAGTATTCCTACTTGATTGACAAAAATAAATTATTATAATTTAAATATTAATTTGAGTGGATTATAGAGAAAAATAATTTGCTGGTACAAAAATTCTACTTTAAGTAAGACTATGTAAAACATTGTAAGACAAGACATTGGGCTGTAGGAACTGTCATTGTCATTTCTGGCATTTTATTTTGATTGATTAATCAGTTAAATTTAAAAGAAAATTAATGAATTATAACAACTGTTTTATGTATTTTCCCTGCACTGCAGAAAGAAAAGTCTTGTGTATGTATACGAGGGTTATCATTAGTCTCTTCTAAACTATTAATTTATTAATATCCAAAAATTGATAAATGTTTTCAAATCGCTGTCTTCTCTTTGTTTCTAAATTTCCTACTCATCGTTACCCATCGACCAGAGATATTTCCCTGTCAACCCCTCTTTCTCTCTCTCTTTCTCTCTTTCTATTCAATTCAAATTTGCTCTCTCTCTCTCTCTCTCTCTCACACACACACACACACACACACACTAGAATCCTGATACTCAGCCTCATGGGGTTTGGATTGGGTTGAGCTAAAGGTCAGCATTGGATTAAATAAAACAAACCATGGCTTCAGGTTCCAGGTTAAGTTTGGGTTTCAGATTTGACAGTACCACCAGATTTAATTGAGTCATGTCCTATAGACACACTTATATGCTGGGTTGGGGTCCCAGTTTAAGGCCCGTGCAGAAGTCTAACACATTCACACACACAGTGTCTGTACCTGCGGACGGTGAGCTGCAGAGTCTTGTACGATCCTTTCACCAGTGCGATGGCCTCCTGTCTGTATCCCGTTAGCTCCACGTTGTTAATGATGATAATCTCATCCCCCACCAGCAGAGGCACCTCCACACTTTCTGCCTTACCCCCCTCCTCTACCTGCACAGACACAGACACAAAAACAAGCACCTAACGTCAGATTTACATTTAAGAAAATGGCACGGCGCAAATGTGAGCGGGAAAGGTCAATGAATTTGTGGTTGCAGTTTGAGTGTATTTAGCTCCTGATACACTAAAACAACAGCTGAATCTGTCACTGTTATTGTAAACTGCATACTGTATGCTTGATTGGAAATTTTGACAGGGCAGCAGCAAAAGCGAAGAGGGGTGGGGCTTAGCAAGGAGTGCATGTGTACATTTTACTTTTTGACTGTTCAGTGACACATTTAAAATACATTTAATTTAGGTGAAAATCATAATACATTATAATCATCATCAAGCTCAGTGTCACTTCAATCAGGAAGACTGACTTCATTTTCATACACACTCTCTCTCTCTCTCTTCGTGCCTCTCTAATCAGCTGGCTATGGGCGTTCCCTGTTGTCAGAGGCGATATCTATACGACAATGGCTTCACCCCTCCCTTTAATTCCACATCATCACTATGAGATCTAAAACATTTTTCCCATTTCTCATATTCATTAAGATTTCTACCGTTCTCTCAAATAAAGTCTCTCCTGATTGCCTGATATCCTGCACGTTTCACTCCTGTATTGTTGTCTAATGTGATGATTCTTCAACTGAAACTCCCAGTCTGACACACATGCACACACACAGACATACTGTCCATATCAGCATGGCCCCGCTGCATTATCAGCACTGTGAATGATGCCTCTTAGCAGCCTGTCAGTGTGTGTGCAGCAGTATCACGGCGTAGGTTCTGCGTCTGTCTATTTATTACTGTGCGTGCATGTGTGGGTGTTCGTCTTCTTTAAAGGTCACATTGTCTTGTGGTCTTGTTCTCTGTGAGATAAACTCAATCAAATCGTGAGTTGGTCGTCAAATTGTCCCTACTGTCACCAGTTTAGACTGGATTAAACTGCTGTGGCTCTCATTCTCATTAAGTGCACAGTGAAGTCAGACAGTTCAGCTGAGACTTAAAACTAGATGTGCCACAGTACTCCTGACTGTGAGTTGAGTTAACACAGTCGATAACAATAGCGGTAGTATCTTCCCCTTCTTGAAGCTAGCATGGTAGGCAACAGCTACATTAACCGGGGAACACTACATATTCTTCTTGGTTTATTTTAATTGGTCAGCACACCATAATGTGCAAAACCTGACCAAACGTCTTTAGAGCAATGGTCTCTTTAAAATGAATGAAGAGTCTTTCAGGACTTCAGCCCTGAACAAATGAAGTTAATGCAGTATAAAGACTCCTGGTATTAACATATGATCTGTATCTGGATATCTTTCCTGGATCAGGAAAAATACATTTATTGCAGGTGTAAATGAAGAATCAGCATGCGTTCGGAATTCCAGCCCACATCTGGTTCACATTTTGATCAGATTTCAGCCAGGAGGGAATGACAATTCTTGACAAAATATTGAGCCTAATAGGTTAAAAGGTCGCCTAACTCTGAAGCTGCCTATCATGAAGCTGCAGAGGACACCTTCCTCTGTGACTGAAAAATAAGTACAGCACTTGTCTCTACAGGGACTACAACGATGAACTGCTGCTTATTTAGTTTTTCGTTTCATTGAATTGACTTGCTTATTAATACCAGTAGTCAGTGCAAAGGCCCGTAGATGTCATTATCCAGATGATGTATCCAGATACAGATCATCCCAGGTGGAAATGAGGTCCGAGGTTACAGCCATGAGTGTACGTTTCTGTGAAGAATGCAGGATTTTCATTCGATAAGGTCTACCTGGAAAGCTCCATTCAGAGATTCACAGATCATAGGTTCCACCAGAACCACCAGAAAATAAGTGACTTTATTTCATCGTTGTTTTCACATAAGTTTCTGTGATTGACAAAAGTGTCCAGCGTGTATGAGAGTGGTGGAATCAAGGGGGAGCATTTCTTTGGACAATTTAGTGCCTACCTCCCTCTCCCCTCCCAAACAAAGAGAAGAGTTGAATCTCACTCAGTAATCCCCCCTCAACCACCAGAGGTCCTTGAGCATACAGTATAAATGAAAATATATTAGGCTGATGGGTCCAGTAGTATTCAAAATTAGCTGTTGATAGACATGCACGCACACACACACACACACACACACACACACACACACACGCACGATTGTACGTCCTGAGTGATTTAATCATCTTTGTACGGTGACATTGAATAAAACACAACAAAATTACACCAGCAAATGTGAGTTCAGTGTAAGGCCGGGGCCACTGACAAATAAAGAAGGGTTTTCAAAATGATCTACATCGTTGACATGTAAATTTGACGTAAAACAATAAAATCATAATAAAACCCCTAAACCCTAACAAATCAGACATGTATCTAATGAGCCGTAAAGCTGTACAGGAAATGAAACATCTTCTAAGAGCTGTGAAAGAAAAACAGTGTGTTAAAATGTAAACCATTCCCCAGCTCGGCAGAGCAGTGCACACATGCCTGCACTGTTTGCCTTTTTCAGTAACTCCGTGAGAGAGTGTGTGTCACTGACTTTGGTATTCCAGCTGAAATTCATTATCCTGCAGACAGAGATCCCCAAACAGAGTAGCTCATCCTGTTCTTACTGTGACTGAAACAACATACCTCCTCTAATCAATAAGGACTAAGTGATTTGGGAAAATATCCGCGGACAGTAGGGGGTAGGGGTGGGGGGGGGGCTCCAGTGAGAAAAAGTACTCTGTTACTGACTGAACTGATTTTGAATAGTGCAGTCTTCAAAATGAAGCAATATTTGATTCTGACTCTTCATCACTGGTTGAAGCTTTAGTTTGGGAGTGAGTTATGTGCAGTTCAACCAAAGAGTTTTGTTTTGTTTTTTTTACAAATAAATGTGCATGTCATAGCCCTTTCTCTATCCACATTGATTGTGGTCACTACACTGTCACTATCTAAATCAACTAATATATTCTGACTTCTAGTCCCTAATGTGGGTCATATTAACGTTGAGATTTAAATAGATATTCCAGCAAATTCTGTATTCCACTTTAAAAAAGTTAGAGGGCTGACAAGAGACCGATTTAAAAAGGAATGATCAAAATTTAAGCAGCAGAGGCCGAAAAAAACCTGACCTGAGCAGAACCAGAGTCTCAGGCAAATTATTTAATCCAAAGACTCAACTCTGGACCTGGTCTGAGTAGGGTCTTGGTCTTTTTCCACAGGTTTAAGGTCTTCAGATTGGGTCAGTCACGTCAGGTTTGGATAGGTTTTCCATCTCCACTGTGGTCCCCAATCAAGACTTGTGTTCATCCGTCATGTTACAGATTGTGTCTGTTCCCGAAAGAAAGTTGTAGTTTGTCCCATGTCAGCACCAGAGCTGTACTCCAAGCAGTTTGGGTCAGTTGTACTACTGGCCAGGAGCTTCAAACCAACTGTAAACACTTTTTTTCTTTTAATTAACATGTCTCCAGTTAAGATCGTCATGGATCCTTTTCAGTTCGTTTACAGAGTTTTCAGAAGTGTAAATAGAGTTACCGATTATTTTTAACAAACACTACTACGGTAAGCACAATAGATCAAACTTGAACCAATGACAGCAGATTGTGGGTTACAGCTTTAACATTTATCTTCATATTGAAGGTATAATCCTAACAACACACATCAAGTTTGATCCAGTCAGAACACCTTTAGATTAAGACTCATTCAAATGGTTTAATAACCTCCTACCATTCTTGTAAAATTCATGCAAAACGCCTATTTAAGGCATATCCAAAGTAAATTAAATAGTACTTGAACCATTGCATGTAAATGCATGGTTTGGGGCTTCTCTGAGAGAGAACTCTCTGAAGTGTCTAACACAAAAGTCAGAATGACTGTAAGTGCTACTGGAATTGAATTATAAAATTTTAAACCCACTAAAACCAACATGTTTTTCATTTCCACTTGAAAATATTTACTAACACATGTATGCAGACAACTATAGCTTGGACTGGAAAGCACTGTGAGGCCACAGCATAAAGCCTTACCCAGTCCGGTTTTATACCAATACCATGAAAAATGACTATTTTACACAGGTTTTTCTAAGGGTATGTCTTAAGAGTATTTTTTCAAAAACAGCACAGCAAGCAGCTGCTGTAGCTTAATGCAGATGTGTTTTTTTGCTGGTAGGTCATGAACTTCCTACTTAATAATAATTTTATTGGCTACACAAAGTGCCAGTCATCGGCATAACTGGTTGCATTTAGCATTTGGCCTACCCACGAAACAATAGGGACTGGCCCTTCCTCACAGCACGGGCTCTCGTTGGCTCTTGTAGGCTGTGAAAAGGACATGTGAGCTCCTATTGGGTGGAATTAGGTGCCAGTCGAAAGGTCAGAGTTCAGCTGCTAATTTGACTACAAGATATCTTATTTATTTACATCCAAATTGGAGTTATTACAGTTATAATGAGATACTAGCCACGTCTGCTGGCAAATATGAAATGATACCGCAGCAGTCCCTGGGGATTTATTGATGGAATAATGTGTTTTGGACTAAATGTTTTTACTGGATTGGATCGTCTGGACCTTTGACCACGTCACAAGACCAATTTTGTTGGAATATAATCAACTTACTATGAGGCTTCATAGGTGAGTCGCGTCAATTTTGATTGTACTGGCTGGTCTGACAGAGGCGCGCTGATTGTAAACGCTGTGGGGGTTGTATCTTGAAATGGTTTGCATTGGTCAAACCACAAGGATTCTACCTTTCAAATTTCATATCAAGGATGACGTTAACACAGCAGTTGTGTGCACATACAAATTTACATTTACAGTTCTAGTGAAGTATTAGTACAAGACATTGAGTGCATTATTATTTATAGGATTATAAATAATAAGGATAAGGATATAGGATTTTATTGCCTTAGAAATTTAGATATTATACCAGGTGAGGATAAAATTCTTATCTTTTCCTTTATTGCATCTACATTTACTCTGGAATGGTAACAGAAATAGTTAACATTTCCTGACATATCAAAGAAACACCAGAAAAATCATATTATTTGAATATTATAATTGAATCATTACATATACTGTCGGGCAGTTCAATCTATAACTATCATATTATATACATCGACCATAACTTAATCTGAAAAGTAACTAGAGGTGTCAGATACATGTAAAGGAGTAAAAAGTACAATATTTCCTTCTGAAGTGTTGCGCTTATCTAAAGTACAAGTACCTCAAAATTATGCCAAACTTCGGTAAATGCACTTAGCTATTTTCCATCACTGCTGTATTTAAACATAGTTAAAGTGATGATGGGGAATAGGATGGAACAGAAAAGAGGTTTAACCAGCTGTAGTATGGACAGAGAGCGAGACAGACAACGTTTGAGAAGAGATATTACATTAGTTGGGTATGTAAAGAGAAACAGACTCTTACTGAACAGGAGAAAGACATAAGGAAATATCAGAAAGACAGATATCAGGCAGTTGTTGGATCAAACGGTGCTAACACTGATCTAAGTACAGTACGAAATAATAGCATGAGTGTGTTCGGTAGCACCCAGGAAAACACATAATTCACATTCTTGTCCTATTTTACAGCCATTTGGCCTCCCTCCCGGAATAAATTCACCACACACACACACACACACACACACAGCCTGCTGATTTGCATTTTAATAAAATGAGGCCATGGTGGCTGTAAGGACAGAAAGGGGGTCATTAGTGGTCATTTTCCTTATTACTTATTACAGGACAGGAGCAAATACAATAGATGTGCTGATATCTCTGCAGCTGTTCTAACTAAGCCAGCATGACAAATGTTAGCCCCTACCCCCCCATATTGAAGACCAGGCCTGAGTAATGAATCATTTTTTAATTGAAATCACACTTTGAAAGTGCCAAATTTTAGACTATAACTCACATGTTAACAAAAGAGGTGAAATAATTGTTCAGTTGATTTGCATGGCTAAAATACCAAATGGCAATTTTGTCAAATGGAGTTAATTAATGTTGTCAGTGTTGTGTCCTGTCAAATAGCGTTTCCCACTGCCTCTTCCTAAATAGGGCTTAGGATCTATTAGGTCCTATTAGGGGTCGTAGACATGACATGGTTGGGGATAGGGATATGGTTTAGCAGGTTATGGTAAGGTAAGGGGGAGCACATCAAATAGTGCAACATAGTTTGACATAATGCAGGACAGGAGTCTGAACTATTTACGCTTTGCTAAAAATGGTTTTGTTGAGGAAAAGAGTCACTCTTTATATCATTTTGAAGTGTGGTAAGATAGAAAGTGGACTTTGTGCTGTCCAAAATGAGAATCATTGCCTAAACATAAACATTGTAGCACTCGCTGATCCGCATCATGTTATCTTTGTTGTCGAGGGTGAATGACAAAGTAGACAGGAGTCAGAATGTTCCAGTTTCAAGCACATCATATCCTTGTTTTAAGTGTAACACCTGGAAAGCTCAGGATCAGGACCTCCAGGATTCAGGGTTTGCGATGGAGCCTGCTTTCAATCTGTGAGGCTATTTTAGCAGCTACAAGAGCAAATTTAAGAGCGGTCAACTGAACTTTATGAAAAGGGGTCTTATAGGTCAGATATTTAAACATTGTCAGAGATGGGACTTACAAGTAGTTTGTCTCTAGGCCTATACCAGAACTAGACAACTTCACAAGCAGTAGCCTATGTTATATTTAAATACACTGCAAAGAGTTTTCTAAAGTGAAAATAACCTTGATGACATCATCAGGAGAGCATTAGAAAAAGCCTGCATTACAGCTGAAGTGGAGCAAAAGCATGAAATAAAAAAGTGAGAATATATCTGGGAGGGTCAAATTAAATGATTCTATTGGTTACATTATGGGGAATGTAGGTTACACTGGTTTTGGAGCTTGACCCAACCAAAAGTCAAGATTTCTCTGCCTCTGTTGCTTCGTTTTGACGATTCTTTTTATCACTTTTGAATCACAGTTTCAGTAGGCTATTGTACTAATGACATTACTTTAATGTTTTTACAAATGTTCCTGAAAATAAGGACTTTTACAGTAAAAAAAACAACTTAATATGACATTTTGCTATTTGTTATGGGGTTGTCTATTGAGGTAGCTATACTTTACCTAAAAATAAATTCCACAACAAACATGATAGAATAAACAACGTATTCTAGAGTAGGCCTACTCAACTGGTAGCCTATCAGTAATCTAACATAATTCCAATTATTGTATTCTCAATACATCATACTGATAGTGTATTGATCCCAGTTGTGTATTAGTACCCTAGTGAACGCAGTAAGGAACACAGTAATGGTTTCTACCTTGGAGACGATGAGCGGCTCTCCGTGCTCCAGGCCGCCCTGCAGGGTGAAGCCCCACGGCGCTCCTCCCTGAAGCCGGGCCTCCACCAGCACCCAGCCGCCGCCTCCTCCTCCTCCTCCTCTCCTCCTCCACCACCACCGCCCAACGCCCGTTTGAGCACCGCCCGGCCGCTGCTTTCCATGCCCCGCGAGGGAGTGCTCACTCCGGTCTCCTCTGTCCTCAGCCCGGCTGCGGCCCGGCGGACTGAGGAAGGGGGAACCGGACTGAAGAAAACGATCTCTACTTCACGAGCGCATATCCTTCATTCATTTATAACTCCTCATTAAGAAAAAGGGGAAAAGGGAAAGCAGGAGGTGTCCGAGCACCGAGCTGCGTTTCCTGCGAAGTGCATTCCTGAAGCGGTGAGAGCGGCTGATCCTCTGACAGACACACTCCAACAACACCCTCAAGCTACCCGCTGGAGTCCGGAGGGAAAGTTAGAAAGTTTACTGAGAAGAGAAAGTGGTAAAACTGAGATGAACAAAGGTCAAATCATATCTGCTCAAACACAAATCCATACACCCCCTCTCTTCCTGTCTCTCTGTCTCTCTCTGGCTCTCTATCTCTCTTCCGAAAATCAGTTTAGCATCACAATGGGATTTACTGCGACTCACTGAGCGAAAAGAAAAGAGAGAGAGAGAGAGAGAGAGAGAGAGAGAGAGAGAGAGAGGTGGAGTGAGACCGAGAGAGAGGGGGGAGAGGAGAAGGGCAACGGCTTGTAAATGTTAACTTCTTTAAAGAAATGACGGAAGAAAGTAAGGAAAATAAGAAGAACATAGAGAACGAAAAAAAGAATAGATGAAATAAAAGGTAGAGCTAATTGGAATACAGGAGGAAATAAAACAGGAAGAAACTGTAAAATAAAAATATGAAAAAGGAGAAGACCTGTGAATCAAAGAGGGACACAAGACTGAAAGCAGTGTTTCCTGCCTGTTTCCCTGTGTGCTGATGGCTCGTAATCCAATCCTCCACAACAGAGCTGAACTCTGCAGCAGTGCGTCTGACACTGTTTCCATTCACACTGGAAGCAGATTACTGTTGGGAAACGCATTAAACTGCCTAGTGGATCAAATCGTTTACACGGTCCGCAATAAATGGCAACCAGAGTTTACAACAGTTGTTTGACGACTGGGTTCATGTGTGGCAGAAAAGGTCTCAGCAGCAGCACAAACTTAAGGCCTCATTATGCTTCAAATGAACCAGGCTACTTCTAACAAAGTGCGGTCCAGCCATGTCTAAAGTCAAGTGTTTAGCTGTCTGGATGTAGCCTATGTGGAACATTTCAGATTTACCTGCTGTACCCTTGCATTCACTCTTGTGGGACCCCATCCATCGATCGTCAACCACTTATCCTGCGTACAGGGTCGCGAGGGGGCTGGAGCCAATCCCAGCTGACATCGGGCCCCCAGTCCATCGCAGGGCCCTCCCTATACTTCATTAAATGAAACAAATTGAATGTGACAACCAAAAAGTTTAGCTTCTCAAACTTTGCTACACTTTTGTTTTTCATCTGTTTTTTCCCAGCTTTATTGCTGAAACACATGTAATTGCTGACATAAATATAGTCATTAGAGAAGAATAGTGGACTCTTGGGGTTCGGGGACATCAATGTCATTTCATTGTGCAAACTCAAACGGCAGGTCCCAATATTAAATTGCACTTAGATATTGAAACATTGCAGCTACGTCTCATGGTTATTTCATATCAATGTATCGCTTTAAATCCATCCTGTTGATCTTCATGTCCCGTGTCACCTGATGGATAGACTCCCACTACACTTGTCCAAACCCACATCAGGCCTGTCTGTCGTCCATTCATATAAGCATGACATGATGGTTTCTGGTCTAAAATGCATAATGTCCCATCATTTTGGTGATGAAGAATGCAATATAAAGTAAGATAGCTGGCTCTTACCCCATCCCTGCCATTTTAACAAAACTGTGTCAACCAGCAGGTTAAGAGTGATGCAATGCTAACAGTATAGCCTCATATTTTAACTTCCTTTTCGTAAGATTTACTCAAACCTGTCTGATTGTTCAGACACAAGAATCAGGACTCCTAGAACATAAGAAATCACTTTGAACTGCAAAAAATAGTTTTTTTGATCTTAAATGTGCTTATCACTCGTTCCCTGGGTCTCTCTCCATCACAGGGTGAGTAAAATAGATGACTCTTCAAAAATGTGTGGTCGCGTGATGAACTTTTTCTATGGTTGCCGAGAAACAAGGGGTGGCTCAACTTTCCCCCAGGCTCAAATCACCCCGCTCTCCACTATAACATTTCATGGTAACCCATTCGATAGTTGTTGATATTTCAGTCTGGTTCAGAGTGGTGGACCGACCGACCATGTTGTCAGGGTGGCTAAAAAGAGAAGTCTGCTGATTATGTTCACACTTCTGCACACCTGGACAAATGCTGCGCAGAATGTGATTGTCTGATTCAGAAAGTTATCTGTTATCGACTCAGCCCCTCCACCATTCGGATGTTGTAAAGGAGGTTTCTGATGATTTAAGATCATCCATCAAGCACTTTGAAGCATGTAGGATATACCATGTTGCAGACTGGCACTGAGTAATGGTAAGGATCTAAGTACAGGTGGAAATGATTTCCTTCAGTTTACTTCAAAGATTTGTAGTTTGTGCATGTTTAAAAATATTTAAGCTAAGTGATGGCATTCAGTTCAATTCAATTCAGAAAACTTTATTCTCTACCACAAAACGATAGCAATGTTTCTTAGGTTAGGGGCTGACATGCAACACAAAAATACACCCATGAAAGACTGACATAAACTTACATTAACTCCCAAACCATTCTATAAATAAATAAGCGCAGGTGTGCCAAGCTGCATTACAAAGTAGTGTTAGTCTGTTTGGCCTTGTCTAGAATGAATGTTGAAGTGGCGGCCTGATGGGAGTAGCTGAAAGGAGCTGTGAACAGCTCACACACTGTGTGAGTCTGCCTTTCTTTTTACTGCGTGACTGTAAAGGTCTGACAGCTGGATTTGAGCGGTGCAGGTGGCATTCGGTTGCGTGTTTGAGGATTCTTGTGAGTTTTTTCTTGCTTTTCTTTGTGAGGAAGTTGTACCAGGATGCAACATTGGATGTGAAAACTCATTTGACGAGTGAGCGGTATACTGTTGCTAAGATGTCCTGTCTGACATTAAAACCTTTCAGCCTACTGAGGAGGAACATGCACAGTTAGGCCTTTTTGTAGACCCCATCTGCATGTTGTGTGAAGGACAGGTGGTAGTCGATCAGATATTTAAAGCTCTTGACCTGCTCCACCACCTGGCCCTCCAGCCAGAGTTGTTCTGAAAGAGGGTGTAGGGTATCAGGCGCCCGGCGTCTCCCGCAACATAGCTCTTTGGTCTTATTGATGTTTAGTTCCAGGGAGCTCTTCTGGAACCAGAAGACCATGGTGTCCACAAACGAGTCTGAGTCCTAGAGTCCTAGTCCTAGAGAGGCGAGCCACTCAGTCAAGTCATGAGCATACTTAAAAAGTGTGAGTCCATTGCTATTGCATGTGTTGTTTGCGTGTATAGGGAAGAGGATGGGTGACAAGACACAGCCCTGTGGGACCCCAGTGTTTAAAACAATGTCGCTGGATCCGTTCACTCTGACATGTTGGGTTCTGTCACCATTAAATGCACTTCAGTAAATACATCAGTAAATGCCATATTGTTCTGGTGCTCATTCCCTTCAATATTACATTCAGTCGATTACTTTTAAAAACTGTTCGGTTCAGTACAAAACTGACTTTTGCAGTTTCAAATAGGCTTTAAACGGTGCTTGCAGTCAACAGTGTGAGGAACCCCACAGCTCAAAGCTACTGATGAGTTTTATGGCGATGGTGAGTCAGTCAGTATAGATAGTTTAGTTTAAAGATTCTGTGTTAACGTTTCGTACGCACAGTACATGTACTGAACACCTCCAAGACTCATCTGGAAGAAGGATGGACTGCTGTTAATTCATGTTGATGAGCCAGATGAGATGGTGCAGCAACTGATCAGGGTGCCTTCAGATGCTTCCATTTAGAGGGATCTAGGAAGGTCTTACTGGGAGGAGGCCACACTGGGGGATCACAGCGTATATGAGAATGTCTTGGGAGCCCCCAGGAACAGCCGGAGGACGGTAAGAAGGATTTCTGGGCTTGCTGCCACCTTCATCCCGACGGTTGACGTTTTTGTGAAACATGCCTGCAAATGGAGGGCAACAGGTAGCCTTAAATGGCAATTTATGGCCGTTTATTGATATTGATCAAATCTCAAGAATATGTACCTACTCACGAAGAGGTAGGATTCATCAAGTTGAAACAAGCATTTTAAGACAAGTTTGTGCAGTTAAGAGTGTAAACACTTGCACAATCAAGCTTCACAAAATTGTATGGGAAGTTTAGGAAGAGAATTAGTTAGGGTGAGTTTCAGTAGTTATGTTACATCTGATAATAAAACTTTGAGGTTTGTTTTGGTATTCTGAAGCAGTGAGTGAGTTTACATGTTCACCCTGGTTTTAAGCCATATCCTGGTGTTGATCTTACTTGGTGCATGATGTGGCATGATGGCAAACTTGGTCATTCACATCCCTGTATACATGAACAGGTCTCAGATCATCGGTGGGCAGTTGTGTCTTGATTTCTCACTATGTTGTCTAACAAATTTGCACAAACCTGGATATGGGGTTTACTTTCCATAGTGACCTGGTTTCAATCAGTGTACTAGATGGAGCATACACAGCTTTCTGAGAACCAGGATAAAATTGTAGCCGTGCTTGTCGTGCAGGTACATGGGGGGCAGTGGTAGTGCTGTAGTAGTGATGTCACCTGAGTCAGCGTCAGTTGGGGCCTCTGTAGCCTGCTCCTTGGCTGAACTAACTGTGGTCGAGTTGCATTGTGAGTAATGTAAGTGACATCACCTGATACACCATCTTCATGAAAGTGGAAATAATCATCCGTCGAAAGAAATCCGTCAGTTGTTTGTTCCAAATCACACTTAGGTTATAGGCTTTTGTAAACCTGCAACCGATCCGTTACCTGCAAGTGTCTCTGAATCAGTTCCAGACCTGACTCATTCATTTAAGACCCATAACCCTTACTAACAGGATCAGACCTGGCTGCTGGCATAGGGGGTATATGCAAGAGCTCAGGGCGCCAGGGTGTTTTGTTTTATATTTCATGCTATGAAAAGCGAAAGCAGGTTTCTCAACCTTTAGAAGATACCGTAATCTTTCTGTAATTTGATACTAGGTTTTCACGCGACAATGAAGTTTAAACTCCCCCAATGAAAGCAATCACTCCCAGCTCCACCGCCAATTTCTAAGTAAAATTCCAGTGAAGTAACCAGTCAGCTGGGTGTGTTGGCAGTTGGGAATGTGATTTGATGGAATTGTCATCAAGTATATCAGCAGAAACAAGTCAAAGTGGTTTTAGAAAGAGAATAGAGAAGTCCAGTTTTGGGATGAAAAAGGTTAAGTTGACACACAAGACATTTGATTGACTATCAGGTGACTTGAGGTATGGAGACAATTTCTGCCTGATTCCAGGTCTAGATGAATTTTACACTGCAAGGGTTAAAGGTAAACATCAACTATAACATGTTGTGATCACCATCTAATTTACATCGACAGGGGACTAAAATGTGCTTATTTTATAGGACAACTCTGTGATAGGGTCAAAAGCTCAACGAGTAGTAAGTGGACCCTGCTGAGGAGACAGCAGAGTCTGAAATAATATAATAATGCTCAAAAATCATGTTACAAAGTGCTTTCACATGTGCAAAGATTTTAAAAAAACCATACTAAACAGAAAACAAGATACACAATAAAAGCAAGAAAACACTTAATTAAAATACAGCATAAAAGAAAGGAAAAAATAAATAAAAATCAACTAAAATCAGGAAAGGCTCTTAAGTTTTAAGAGTTTTAAGAGTTCACTGAATAAGCCGCCCTGATTTCCTGGGGCAGGCTGTTCCAGAGCCTCCGTCCCCTCTAGTTTTTAGTCGAGACTCTCGAACAGACTACAGACCCCGAGGATCTTAAGGTACATGCTGGTGCGTTTGGGGACTAAAAGATCAGAGATATAACAGGGCCAGAGGCCATGAAGAGCTCTAAAAGTAATCAATAAAACTTTAAAGTCTATTCTAAAACATTCTGGGAGCCAGTGTAATGAAGCTAAGGGGTGAGTAGTTTGTGAGCAGAGATTACCATCTAGAGGCATGTATGAGAAGTGCACTCAACTTTTCCTAAAGACTGCACAAAATACCACTGAAACACAGAAGATACAGGTCACCCTCTGAAAAAGCTAGATGGGATGGAGCAGAGCTCAGGTACTCGCTTTCCCATCAATAGTGTATTTTTTTTGGTCTCATTAGATAGCTGGACCTGAAGAATTAATGTTTTTAAACATTATCAATACCCATCAGTACACTTTTACCCTGGTGAACAAAACCATATAAAAAAAACAAAAACAGCATCGTCTGGTCCTTATAATTCTGTATATTTAATTTAATAATATACATATAAAGTTCAAAGTTGAAAAGACAAATTACTGCACATTTACTGGAAATCCAGTTACTGTGATTCTGATAAGGCACGAGTCCCATTTAAACAAACATGTGCAAACACCAAAGAAACAGGATATAAATCATTTTTATATAAAATGTGCAATTCAAAAAACACGTTTAAAAAAAAAAATCATTATTGCTTAAAAAGATTTGACTAAAACTTAAATGTTTACCACTGAAAAGGAATATAACTTTTAAACATTTAAGTCTTTACATGCATAGATATTTTTCCTAAAAGACGACTACTTGCAGATGTAAAATATATATATATATATAGTTTTACAGCTGAGCAGCAGCTGACGACAAAAAGTCAAACTGTACAAACTGTATTAAACCTCAACAAGTTGACAAAGAAAAGTTAAATTAACATTTTCAGACTTATTTAAAATAAGTTATAGTTAAATGCTGCTGTATTTCTAAAATTATTTTACAACACAGGTCTTCCACCATAAATGCTAAAACTAAAATAAATTAAAGAGGTATATAACATGTAAAAGACATTTGTTGATTTCTTCTGAATTTCAGCAATTCAGAAAAAACCCAACATTTTTTGGCTAAATTCGTAAAAGTTTGACAAACATGTTCTGTAAGCATCAAAATTCGGCCTCAAATTCATCACAAAACTCTCTGAACAGAAACTCTCCTCATTACATTTAGATTTCTTGGTGATCTGAACATGAACTTGGTGATACAACATAAAAATGTCTTAACCCAACAACTTCTCTGACTTTAACATGAGCAGCTTCCTTCCAAAATGCAAATTCATCTCTAAACAGTAAGACATCTCTACTCAAAAATGAATTTATATAAACTCTAACTTGAAATGGTGTAGGTCATTTTGGAATAAATGTCATCACAGTCGGACACAAATGAACACAGAGCACAGGGAATGAATGAATCTTCCAGTCTTCCATGTGATTGTGTTTCTTGAGAAGGCCGTCTGGATGTTTTAGCAACAACAATTACAATAAATTCTTAAATACTTTAGTGCTTTAAGAATACTTTCCCAGATCTGTTGTCTTGTCTCTTTGTAATATTCAGCTGTGGTTTTACCCATGATAGCAGTACCCATACAAAGATGCTAGTCAGCCCCACATGGTCCAGAATGACCCCCTGGTTTTTCAGCTCCCACCAATAAATGTCCACTGTTTCATGACAGGATGCCTCTACTATGACTGAGATGCTAATCATATACATGTTAACACACTATTTTTTGCATTAAGGTACTCCCTTTGGTAATGTAATATTCAAGTTAGCATGCAACTCGCTAGCAATCTAAAAATATAGATTTGAAATCTGACTTAATTTAATGAAATAACGTTTAAAGGGGATGTTACAAATGCTAACATTCGAAATGTTAAAATGCAAGGATTTACCACCGACTGTCTTAATTTGTTATTTGATGCTATAAAAGGAAGTATGATGTCATGGTTAACATCTGAGCCCTGCCTGTGGACTGCGCTGCTCCGGTGTATAGGCGGGATCTGGATACCCGGGATATTTTGGTTTCAGAGGGAGGAAGTGGATTCTTGTCCATCTTTATACACAGTCACATGCTGTCAGCATTTTACTAAAAAGCTAACCTGAAAGCCATGTACAGTGACAAATGACCTGAATGTCCAGTTGATCCTGATAAACTGACATCGAGTAAACTGAGTGAGATCGCCTGAAATGAGTCCTTTTTACTTTACAAGCGTGGCTTTTAAATATCTAAAGCCTCGGCTTTGCAAAAGTTTTTCATGAGGAAGGTAAATGCACTAAACACATTAGTGGGGTTACACGCGCCACACTTTGGCGAGAAACAATGAATGTAAATAAAAGTTTTGTTTGTTGTTTAGTCCCCAGGCCAGTCATTTTAGACCGCAAGCATGTGGAAGTCAATCAGGGCTCACTGGGACCTTCTTGATTGATAAGGACATCCCATCACTCCTGCATATACAATTACTGTACATGGCACAATCCGGCCCAGTTCATTTTGTGGAAGTATGATTAAGCATGCAGTTTTACTGTTACAACTAGATGACAGTAGAAACACACATTCAGGAGCTAAGAGAAGCAATCCAAAAAGGCACGTAGGTCTACTATGAGATTAAAAAAAAATTTATGGTTTCTCTTTAAATGTTCCTTAAAAATGTTGTCAAACATCTAAAATCTTTAAAAGGACGTTTTTAATATTTATTTTCACACTGACAGTTATGCAAAAGTATTCTTATCACTCCCATCCAGAATAAATTTAAAGTAGGACAGGCACATTATTTCAGAAGCATCTCTTGTTAGAGTTCTTGAAATTTTCTTTCTTGAAAATTCATCCTGACAGTAATCAATAAATCAGTGCTCTGACACACAAATAAAAAAAATGTTTTAAATCCAGTATCTGTGGCTGTGGAAGGACTGTAACGAGCATTCGGTCTGAAGGAATTGATTGGCTTGCCCACCTGCCTGTGTACCTACCTACCTGTCTCTGGTTACTTCTCCAACACTGCTTTAATATTGTTATTATTAATATGGGAAAACCAACTGTTCTGCCATAACTATGGACTATAGATAATACTAATCAGGCTGAATTCATTCTGTCATTAACGTAAACGTCTTCATGTCAGTTCATGGCTGTCAGTCCTAAAACTGGCCTATGGGCGTCCTACTGCCAGCATCTGGATTGGGGTGGTGCAGTAGGTGAGTTGTGGGATTCATTGAGCTCGGAATGCTGCTTCGAAGCCGTCTTAGGAAAAGTGTACATCAAGTGTGGGTTGAGTGTGCTGTGTGTTGGCATTTTTCTGACATGGGACACGCTTGCCTGCTGGCAGCCTTCAGCCATGCTTGTAGTCTTCCTGCAAAGATTTGAGTAATGATTTTTTTATATAGAGGACAGCTGTCATCTCATTAGTCTCAAACTGAAACATCACAGATCGACAAGGTCAAAACTTAAACAGACTCAAGGTGTGGTTGCCACGGAGTATTTGTAGAGGGCTTTGTTATAACAGGCTGTCCACTGGGTGGATTGCAGATGTTTTGGAGACAAGGGTATCCTAGGTAACCTAATACAGGTTTCTAACAATGTCTAATTTGGAATGAGATGACAGCTGGGGAGTAATGTAACCAAACTCGTTAGGAAGCAATGGTAATAAGACTGGCTGAAAAGAAACTCCAGTGAGACTGACTCAAGCTCCACAAACTGTTAAACACTAAAACTCCTCAGATGCGCTGTGGATCGTTTGAATTATCTTCTTTTTCAGTTTCTTCACTTTGTCCGGCGGCGTCTCGTTCAGACACTCCTCCACGTACTTCAGGAACCCTGCGTGCGGTGACATTGTCTGACTTTGAGAGAACGTTCTCATGAAGTCCAGCATCTCGCTGGTAGTGGGTGGAGGCGGGCGACAGCTCACCCGCTTGCGTCCCGACACCCTGGTGTCATTGTGAGAGCAGGATGTGGAGGGGGAGGAGGAGGGGGAGGAGTGCTGGGAGTCCGGGGGAGTAGGCGAGGGAGGGGCTTCGAGGTTCCGCGATATCAGTTTGGTAGTAGTTTGGTCGGCGCCGTGGTAACGTAGGAGGCCGAACCCCTGCAGTTCGTGGATGCGGGGGCCTTGAGGTTGCTCGTCTTCGTCACAAGAGTCGCAGAGGAACATCAGCTCGCGGTAGTGTTTCCATTTTGGTAGATAAAAGTCCTCAGAACCACACGTTTTGTTGGAGCTCACTGCCTTGTGTTCACGTTGGAAGATGGTCCGCAGGTTCCTGAACTTTGTCTTTATGTCCTCCACTGGAGAATGAAGAATTACAGAACTCGTTAGCTGCAAAAAATCACGAAATGAAATGGCGTGTGGAATCATTTTGTTAAAATTGCAATCTGACCGAAGCTCACAAATCCTCAAACTACTGAACTAGCTCCACTAGCAGTCTCAAAAATGTTTACGTCCAAGTATTCCTATTGACAACACTACAGCACTAACACCATCACTGTTACCTGTGAATGGGACAGGCTCATTGTCAGAAAGGAGGCTGCTCAGTGTCTCCAGCAGGCTCTGTCTCAACAGCCTGTTCCTGTAGCTTTCTGACTTGTGGTTCCACAGACAGCTGTGCTCTAGAAAGAAAAAGAAAAACTTTCAATTCTCAGATACTTACTAAGACCTGCTCACAAAAAGTCACCTGCTGCAGATAATGTGTCTGGAAGACAGAGCTTCAGTGCTTCGGCAAAAATGTGACATTCAGAATAAAAAATAAAAATTCTGCCACCAACCAGAGTAAAATGATATGAGCTGCTGGACTTTGTCCTCGTTCCAGTGGCAACGGGAGTCGGTGCTCAGTCTGCTGTCTTGCTGAACTGAGCTGGACGCTGAGACATTTACAGGAGAGGGGTTTGTAAAAGGTTTGGTGTCTGGTAGCGAAGTGGACGGAGAGGCGGGGAGTGTGGGAGCAGGTGTGTGGCTCGCTAGTTTGAGATTATCTTGAGACACAGAGAGGAAGATTTGGTATGCAGCGCTGCTGCTGGTTTTGGCATCGCTAGAGGGAGCGGAGGGGCTGTTGAACTTGCTGCTGTTGGTTTGGGTGGAGCAGCAGGAGAGGCTGCTCAGGGTGGAAGAGGGTGTTTGGTTTCCATGTTCCAGATCCTTGTCTTCCTGTGGCATCGGTAAGTGCAGGTCGTCTGGGCTGTCGTCGTCGTCGCAGGCCTCGCAGAGGAAGAGCAGCTGCTGGTAGTGTTTCCATTTGGAGACGTAGAGTTTGTCAGACGCCCTGCTCGCCTGGACCGCCTTGTATTCCCGGTTGAAAACTGTCCGAAGGTTCTTGAACTTGCACTTCACGTCTTCAACTGCAAAACAGCAAAAAATGACTCACTTTTCAAAAAATACTCAATCTGCGAGCGTTAACTTGTTTGTTAAATGTTTGTTCTGCCAGATTTTAGTTAGAAGTCACGTGTTGCTGTGTAAAATTAAACTGAGTAAAGATATATTTTCTCTATTAACACAGATTCAAATGACAGTGTAGTGTGAAAGTGTCTTTTATAGTGACAGACCTAACAATTATGACCAACTGTTCTAGACTCGTTTAGCTCGTAGTAAAATGCTAAGGAAGTGTATTTAGCTTAGCATAAATACTGGAAGGGGGCAAAGGGGCCTGGATCTGTCAAAAGTTCAGAGATACCTACACCTCTAAAGGACACTAATTGACAAGTTTTATCTTGTTTGTTTAATTATAAAAAAAAATCATGTTGTGGTTCTATGTTCTATGGTTCTAGGTTCTATGCTGGAACAGTTTGTCCATCTGCCCAGCACTTCTTTGCAGCATCTCCAGCCACTGCGTGGATTGCCACATACGGTTGGTGAGCACAGGTTCTGGTTTCGGTCTCTGTACGTATGACAGGAATTCAAGAAGCTACACACAGTCACTGGCTGTCTGGTGTAAAATAGTTCCACTACTGTCTTTCCTTAAAACCAAACTTTCATTTTCGGATGTGTGTGCAGACGAGAAGCAACATGTTAATTAGTGAGCTTAGTAGGGGTACTTTTTAAGGTTTGGACAGAGCCAGGCTAGCAGCAAGCTTTTGGTCTTTATGCTAAGTCAGGGTAAACACATCCTGACTCCAGCATCAAAGTGCCCTGAGGAGCTTTCTTGGAAACAAACAAACAAACAAAAAAAAGTATGTTTGCCTTCAGTGTTACTTATGGAAATGCATTGTATCCTTCAGGTCTAACAATTGTGGTGAATGCATGTCCTTCCTCATAAAACCCTTGCAATGCCAGTTTTTCTTAAAGTTTGAAACCTGTATAATTTACATCCATGTTTCCCAGCAAGCTGTCTTCTTTCCTGCCTTTGCTGGTTCATTTCTGTGTATCTTGGCGCATTATTGCCACCTGTGGATCAGTGGACTTATGTGACACCACTGGCAGCCATGTGTATTGGATCACCCTCATGAGCATGCTCCACAGAGAACCGTTCTGTTTTCATTTCACTCGTGATTTAAAAAAAATAAGAGCATATTTACCTAAATGTTGAAAGTATTGGGGAGTGGACGCTCATGGGACAGTTGAATGTATGATAACAGAGTATGAGACATGCAATAAATATGTTGTTCCCACGTAAGTAGCTAACCATTGGCCAAAAATACCTGGATGTAAAAACTGCTGGTCTGTACTTTTGACCTGCAGTGGGAGTTCCTCCCCTGAGAGGAATTTTATGTTTGGCTGTAGCCATAAAAGAAGCTGCACCGAGTGATATTTACCTGAGAAAAACACAGAGTGGTCGGACAGCTGGCTCCTCAGCGCCTCCAGCAGCCTCAGTCTGAGCTGACGGTTGTTGTGGTTTTCAGACTTCTTGTTCCAGAGACAGTTATGCTCTGTGAACAACAACAACACCACCACCTATCAACTACGAAACACTAATGTAAGAATCCAAACATTAAGCTTTGTCTATGTATACCAAACCCAGGTGCAGAGATCGGGGTGGGAGCAATTAATTACTTCCAAATTATGTAATTGAAAATCCACATTTAATTTAAGCTGACTCCACTTTAATATTTCACACAAACACTTTTTTAAAGATTTTGTTTATGCCACTTTTTCTTCAGCTGCAAATTAAGTGGGATTTGCTTGCTATTAGACTACGTTTCCCAGATTCTATCTCTGTAGCACGTGATCATACCTGTGAATCTTTTTGAGAAAATTCCATGTTTGCGGCCCCCCAAGTTGTAATAACACCTGCGTCCTTGATACCAATCCCTCCCAGTAACAACTAGTAATTTGGAATCAGTGTTTAGTTTACCTGAGTAGAAAGCTATGAGTGCACGCTCCCTCTCTTCAGTCCAGTAACATTTAACCATCATGTTGGAGGGGACGCAGGAGGACGAGGAGGAGGAGGTGGACGGCGTGGGGAGGACGGAGATGATCTGTCCCGGGGATGGGAGAACAGGCTGGCTCTCTTCCTGAGGAACAGTCAGCGGCGACAGAGGCGGGTCCTCGGAGCTGTCATCCTGGTCCCAGCAGCCCTGCAGGAACATCAGCTGCTGGTAGTGCTTCCACTGCGGCACGAACACGTCGTCCGACCTGCACACCTTGCTTGCCTTTACCATTTTGTACTGACGCTGAAAGGTGGTACGAAGGTTCTTGAACTTGTTCTTTATGTCTTCCACTGGAAAGAAAACCAGAAGAGTAAAAGACTTGATTTTTGTTTCTCCTGCAGAAAATGCAATTTTGAAAAATCAAGGGATCCGACCAGAGCCTAACCTGTGAAATGAACAGGCGGGGGGTGAGCTGACAGAAGGATCCTCAGGTGTTCCAGGGTTTTCCATCGCAGCTGCCGGTTCTTGTAGCTCTCTGACTTGTGGTTCCACAGACAACTGTGCTCTGGGAAATGAAAAAAAAAACAACTCTGTTTAAATACTGCTAGAACGAGGCTGAGGATATTTACTTTTCAAATAGGCGCTCTCTCTCTCTCTCTGTCTGTCTCTGCTTGAATGTGCTCTTTCTGCTGTGATGGTAGACTTTAACTTGATTACTTAAATGCACCTAGGTTTGTGGTGAACCAATCTGAAACCAGTGCAGGGTTAAGAGAGCTCATTCCTAACAGTTTTGCTAATCTGTATAAGCTGTTTGCTGAGCTGTCAGTGGAAACTGCTGTCTAAGGCCCCATCCACACTACTTTTGTTAGCACCTCTCGTCCAGACTAAAAACGGCACAGAGTTTTTGATTTGGCATTTTTATTAAAATATTTTGTACCGTGCAAATAACACTTGTAGGCTACTACTGTGAATGTCACCGTATTTACTTTGCAACGACTCCCAGTCTGTTTTCCACCGCCACAGTCGCTTTAAACCCATGCGTTACATTCAGTAACAGTCCCAGCTCGTTGTTGGTCCATGCAAAAAAAACTATGTGGTGTGGTTCTTCATCTGCATTACTTTATTCTTTCCCCAAATCTTCTGTAACTACAGAAGAGAGAGAACACCTGCTTCATGTTTACATTGGCACGCGCATGCCCAGTGTACGTAAACAGCCACTTGATGAGTGTTTTCAGTCATTTTCATATAGACTGAGATCAACTCTAAAACACAGCTAAAACGCTGGTGTGGACGGAGATTGTATTCATTTCAAAACTCCGCTTTGGGGCCTAATGCCCAGCCTGCACCATTGGGTTCACTGTATTACTAACAGGGGTGTGGTTAGCACTTCTGTAGCCACTTAGCCAATCCACACTTGAGTTTATGCCTGTTCGAGACCGGTCGGAACTGGGATATTTCCCAGTTGAAACTTCAGACTTCTGACATCAAAGCGTTCCACTTGCATGGCGGTGCATGATACCGAAAGTGAACGAAAATCATGGCTGACCGTGACAAAGTGAACACACAGTTGCACCCTCAGCAGTGTTGTAGGTGTTAATTAAAAGGATGGCAGTTTATCTGCAAAAACTGACATAAACAGCTCATACGTTACTAGTTACTGTGAACCCCTCTGGCTACATCAGTTGGTAGCCCTCAAGTCAGTCAACGTTGTAGGTTACACTTCCTAATGTTTTGGCATTTTTAACAATAACTTTTATGGAGAGAAGATGACTTTGAGATTCTTCACTGTAGCCTGCTACCTAACAGGCCTATTATACATAAACATATTTCTTCATCCGTGTACATGCAGAAGAGGTTTCACTATATGATCGTATTATTTTATTTGGTATTATTAATATTATTATTAGTTTATGGTTTACCATTTATAGTGTGTGCTTCTATGGACGCTGACATTGTTTTCTGACGTCAATCAGCTGCTACTTGTGAAGTCGGGGTACATATTTTTTCTCCGAGTTCACAAGTAGCAGCTGAATGACGTCAGAAAACAATGTAGAAGTAGGAAATCCGACTTCAAGTGGCGTTCCAGGATAGTTTTTCTAGTTGGAGGTCGGAAATTTCCCAGTTGCCTGGAAGGCAGCATTAGTCACTCCTTGTTTGAAGCGGCAGCCTCATCATGTGAAGACTCAGGCATATAAAAACAAGGGAGTCTTCCACAGGAGGAGTGAGAGGTTGGTATATTTTCACTGTCTATATACCTGCTTTTTTCGTATCTGAGATACAGTCCTGTACACCACTCTTTAGTAGATACTTTAGACCATGGCACTGTAATCTCTCTAATCTAATTTGATATGATACATATATTTTTTTTTTACAAATTTAACAACACAAATACTTATCACTTCCTAAATGAGTATGTATTTTCCAAACTAATCATCAGTTTCAAAAAAATACATTTATAAATCACATGATACATACCGGCCATTAATAACACATGTATTACAAAAGCAAATATCTGTACAATTAAATACAAATGTTTGTGCTAATATTTATAAAAACAGTCCAGTATTTTACAAGAACACTATAAATAAATCAAAAATAATAACAAATATGAACATAAAATACCAACATCATAAAACATTGGTGCATCAGCACTTTTTTAAAGAAGATTTCTTAATGTGCTTAAAAAAGGACATGATTTTTCCAGAGCAACTTTCACTTTATGTGGCACTTTACTGTCACAAACACTGCTTCTTGCTGTGTTTTTATCTACAAGTAAAAAGTAGTACCACACCAAATACAAGGCTTTTGTGCTTCTTTCATATGTGCTGGTCTGTAATCTTGCACATAAGTTACCATGACGATGCAAGAAGTGAACCAAGCTTGTAACCCTGAAAACCCAGGCTTAACCCTGAAGTTACCTGCTAATCTCAAATCCGGCTTTGTAGTACAGGCCTCTCTATGTATGTGATTCAGATATTTTCTTGAGTGTTGACAGATTTAAATAAATCCTGCATGCTGGGTTCCCATGTCACATAGGCTTCCGCAGTTCACAGTGATACAGGCCAGCTAAACATGTCAGGGCTGTTTATTTGCACAGACATTAAACAAAATGATGCAGAAACACACATTTTGTATATCATTTTTAAAGAAATCTATGCCAAATAAGCAGCTTGAAGAATTTAAGTATTGATCCCGCAGTATAGCTTGAAATCATTTTTCTGTCTTTCTTAATGGCTCAAAACCATTCCACATGGCTGAAATGCACTTATTGTAAGCTACTTTGGATACATCAGCTCAATAAATGTAATGTAACATTAGTCATCTGTGATGTAGGCCTACCTCAGGTGTCGTTATTCCTTGTGGTGCTTTCTGGACTATTAAGCTCAGCAAGTTTCATTGAGTTGTGTTAAGTCAGGTGATTGTGTGTGTTCTTTAGCATCTCCATGTGTGGAAAATCTGTGGAGGCACCAGGAGCCATTCAATACTTAAGAGGGAAATTAATAATGGAATAAATATGCGGTAGCCTTAAGACAAGACTAATGTCAAGTAACGTTATTCCAAATGGCTAAAAATACGAAGGACAAAGTTGACTAACGTTACATTTCCAAAGCGAATGAACATCGTTAATTTTATCCATTTATATTTAGATCTACAGGTGAAACGTTTATTGAACCAACATAAATCAAGATGCCGTCTTTGACGTATTTTTAGGACAACAGCTAACGTTAACTTGACTTAAGTTGCTAGTCGCCATTGCTGTTGCTAACACTAGTCGGTCCCGCCGAGCAACGGTTGCCCACAAATGTTGCAGCTTCGGACACACATATCGATGTTGACAACACAGCAAAGTATATGGAGTTAAAGTTTCCTTTTGTAAAGTGTTTGACTTACTCGAGAAAAACGCTATGAGCGCCCTCTCTTTCTCCTCCGTCCAGTACCTCTCCGGTGTGAAGCTGAACGGCGACGCCTCCATATTTGTTGTTGCCGTTCAAGCCTTCCTTTACGCGGCTGCCAGGTCACATGACCCAAAATCAAGGCTCTGATTGGACGATTCCTTTACATTCCTGAGCAATAACCCGCATTGCCCAGTAGAGATCGCTGTTGATTCGTGTTTATCTCCTCAATGAGGACGCTGTTGCCCAAATGTCAAACATGGCGGTATCTCAACCACACACAGAGGCGCCACTATTCTACATCAACTTTGTTTCATTTTAAATTAAATCAATTTAATGCAGTTTAGTTCCTTGATGATTTTGATTAAGATTCACGTTGGAAATCTATTTATTATCATACAGTCCTAATGTACTCAGAAAAGTGATTCCATGACAACTGGCAACTTTATCTGCTGAGGAAGATTATGTGTGATTGAAAGGTCCAGAACAGCCACTGGGTTGAAATTGTTTGTCAGCTGCTGTTTCCAAGGTCAGGCATGAATTTCAATCTCAAATTTGCTTACAAAAATAATCAAAAATCAAATCGTACATCATAAAGGCACATTTTGTTAATAACTGTAATAAGTAAAGGTAATTTAAAGTGAACTTCTGTGAACTATCAAATTTACACAACCCTATTCAGATTTCCTTCAGTAAAACAAAGTAACATTTTTGAAGGAATAAACTAATGTGTGTACAGTAAATGCACTACGAATGTTTTTTTACCACAGTGAATTTTTCATGTCCCACACAAAGAACATACAACAACTCTAAAATTGAAGAAATATTGTGACTGCTTTTGAATGAGATGAAACAAACCACAGTTGAAATAGGGTAAAAGAGAAAGAGTTTTAGAGAGCACCCACCATGCAGATCCCAAGTGTTGTTGTTGTTCTGTTTTAATTTCCAGTAAGCAACAACTGAAGGGTACACTTCCAGACAAGACAACATACAAAGTGTATTTACAGTCAATCCCATGTACATTTCATTTCTTCAAATGTACAGACATCCAATCCATGTACAGTATTTACACTGTTGAGTCAGTTTTACTGCTGCTGAACTGACAGGGCCAGTGCAGCTGTAAATGAAATGAGTGTTCACATTCACACTGATTTCCTGGTTCTGTATGAACATGACAAACCAAAGCAAAATGATTGTTGGTATTATGCAATTGTTTAGCTGCACAGAGGGAATTAGAACCCCAACCCAGATTTTGTTAGTGCCATTGAGCATATACAGGACTGAAAACTGTATTGTCATTATTGTCAACTACAATAAACAAGCTAATCCCACATTTCACTTATATACAAAAAATATATATAATTCACATATACATTTACATTTTAAGGTCAGAAAGCAAATAACTATGTACACTCTGTGCCAATTATACACTATTCAGCATTTCTTCCAAAATCTTCTCTAAAGCTCTTGTTAAATTTCTGTCTGATGCTTCAAGTATAAGTTCATTCACAGGAATATCACTGCTGTCAGGGAAAAACCTCATATCCGCAACATGTAATGAAAATCAAACAAATAACCTTCCTGCTGTCCTTCGTGCGTTTTTTAAATTTACAGAGTGAAGGACTGTGGGTTATGAGACCCTTAGCACACAAATGACCAGCTGTTCTCACAGTTGAAAGCTAGACTTGCAAGAAAGTAGACTGGGGTCCAGACACCCAGCACAGCTTAGAATTGAAGGCACACTGACCCTGGGCAATCGGAGTTAGAAGCATTGTCCTTTTGGAACTTCATGGTATCAAGTAGGGGTGGGCGGAAAAAATCGATGCAGCATAGTATTGCAATATTTTCCGTGGCAATACTGTATCGATACATGGACGTCAAGCATCGATCTTTTATTATATAAATTGTACATGAGAATTTTACTTTTTTGTACTACAATAAAAAAAAATCAATTATTTTTCAGTCCACTAGAAAAAGTTTTCCTTTGGGATCACAATCTGAAGTTGAAAAAAAGGTCATAAATTCCAATACATTGCAATAAATCGCAATAATATTGTATTGTGACATAAGTATCGTGATAATATCGTACCGTGGGGCCTCTGGTGATTCCCAGCCCTAGTGTCAAGCTGCCAGCTAGCTGCATTTTTAAACCTACAGTATATACTGGAGCTACACTAGATGGCAGCATGACACCATAGAAAGGTATAATGAAGGTACAATAGGTAAAATGTTGTTGGACTTGCACTTGCTAGTGTTAGTGTTTTCATAGTATGTAACTTGACATTTTAAATTGTATTATGGCCAAAAAAAAAAGTCAAACTGCAAACAGTTGCAGTTCTGAGGTTTTTACACTGCCAGCAGGCAGCAGCACTTTCATAAAGTGACTTCATTTTTATGTGATAGAGAAATACAACAAACGTGATGGAAGATGAGTAAATGTGATTTTAAATAATGCTGATCTGAGGTAGAGTGACAAACGGGGACACTTGTGAAATTAGGAACAAAAACTATTTTACTCTTTTCATTGACTATATAAAGAAGTGAACATAGCCACCGTGACATCGCCCACTGGTTTAGCCATTGCCATGTTGTTGTTTTTTTTAGCCAGAATTGACCATTTTGGATGACAGGGTAAAGCTGGGCAAGAGCAAGGGTTTCTACCTAATGGTGTGTTCAGATTACCTGGTGACACAAAGCGACCACGTCCTTAATTATGCAAATATTAAAACTTTAATATAATCTGAACGGGTGAATTATATAGAAGTCCACCTTCAGCCTTCAGCCCCAGAGGTTTGGTTATTTTACTCAACTTCAGTATCATTCAGGATTCTTTTGTTTCTCATAATCTTCTGAAATATATACAGTAAATATATTTTAGGTCTGTTACCAATACATTGCTTAAAACCTTTCCCTCTTTTTTTGTTCTGGATGAAATGTAAAGATGTACAATTTGAGAGGAAACTTGACCATTAAAATGACTAACTTAAGTTAAATTTGATATTTTGGCATTTTGGATTTCCGCTGGCTGACTCATCTCTCAGCTTTACATACCTTGTTAACATTTATAGCTCATAGCAGGTAAGATACTGTACATTTAAAAAGAATAAAAATCTCTTAACCCTGTCAAAAAGAAAAGAAACTAACAAAAATGTTTTCTTATTTAACAAAAAAAGAGTATAAATCAACACTGATGTTTTGGCTGCTGTAAATACATGTTTCTCTTGAACAACAACCAATAAGAAATAACACATAGCATTAAAATACGGCTTCAAAATGATACAGCTGAACGTAAAAACAACTTTTCTTGTTTATCACAAAAACAATCAACAACTTCAAGCTTAAAGATAGATCCGTCCAATAGAACCTCAAAAATACTTCTCTTTCCCTTAAGGGGGTTTTATGTGGGCGTCTCCTAAAACTGGGCACGCCCATACCATAAAAAAGCAGTTGGTCCCTCATCTTGTCAATCAAACGATGGTTTCCATTTAAACTCTGCTATCCCTGTTGCCCACTCTGTCAGTCAAATAATCGTCTTTGCCTTTTTAAATCGAACATTGACATCATATTTGCAGCTCTTTGCTTCCACCCTCTTGTGAAAGAAACGTCCTTATTGGTCGCTCACAGGACGTTACTGCCTCCGCTCACGGCGAAGAAACATCGATGAGGAAACAATCCTTTTGGAACTTCTTGCTGACAAATCGCAATCTTCTGACAATAAAAGTACACTTAGTCCCGCCCTGCAGCAAAGAAAATGTCAATCAATCACACCACGAAGTTAGCTCCACCCTTTGTGGTTTTCCCACCTGTCCATCAAACGATACTGTCCTGCAGCAGTGGTTCAAAGTCCTCGTCGCTGGTGGTGGGAGGGGTCTCCTCGTCGCTGCCAGGCAGGGGTGTGTTGATGTGGACGCCAGCCAGCGAGGACATCGACTCTTTGCTGTCCGACTGGGGCTTGTCACTGAGAGACAGCTGGGAGGAAGAGGAGCAGGAGGGTTTCTCAGGGATGAAGAGGGCGACGAGGAAGGCGACCACCACGGTACATGCCCCCAACAGGAAAGGCGGGCCCGGGATAAGGGCTCGCTGAGAGAGAGAGAGTTACAGTTTTACTTTCAGTTTCTTATCTTTCATCAGGATATTGCTGTTATTTTATAAACATTTAATTTATAGAGCATAATTACAAGTAAAATCAATGTGCCTCCCAGTAAAAAACTGCTTTACTGAGTTGAGCATAAAACGATGTTTTCTACACATCTGCGAGCCTAAATGCAGAGACCCTGTGGGTCAGACATGCTGACAGAACGTGTGATCATGTCTGTATATTAGGTTCGACTGAAATTGCATTTACTCCTTCTAATTTGCAGTCAAAACTGCAGTCAAAAGGATGAATATTTTTTCCTCAGCGGTTGGAGGGATGTGTGGGTTTCTGTTTGATTGACAGCAGCTTGCAGGCTGCCAAAATGAGAGACAAAGTAAACAAACTTTCGCTGTAGCCAATATGTCACGGGTCTGATATAGTATAGAAGCAGTATAGAAGAGTAAGGACCGCACCGGCATCCAACCAGAACCAAGATTACATTTGCATGTATACATTTAGATGTTGTTTAATGTGTTGCAGCTGAGCAGCTATTTAGCCTGCAAACTGACATTAGCGTTGCACTTTTCTCTGGTGGATGTTTGGTTGCTCATTCACAGGCAAAGGTACAACACACAAGAAATGTGTCCTTGTTTGTGAATGAGAAGGAGACTTCAGCATGAAAGCTAACGTACGTTGTTCAAAGTCTGTGTTGTGTAACATGGTTGACTACAGTCAGCGAGATGGTGCCTATGATAGAACGCTGACGTTCCTGCTTAGTGCAAATATGGCTTAAAAGGAAACAAGTTCTCCATCTACGTAGACAGAGAACTAATCAGAAATCAAATCAGTTAATGCAACCACCAAACACAAAACATCTGTTTCTCCATTTTAGCTTCACGAAATGTGATTTACAAAACAGATATGTGTTCTGTAGCAGAGAAAAAAACATGCAATTTAATTTCAGTTGGACTTTAAAAGCATCTTACAAAAAATTCCCATGTTTGTGTTTAGAAATGTAAGTGTACGGAGGAGGTCAAAGACGTGTGCGCACAATTCAAAATCTGAAATCTAGGGGTTTCACCAACTACTCGACAAGTCAAGTAGTGGACTATGCGGCGGGCAGTGGACTGTGCATAGATAATGTAACTTTAGCAAACATCACCATATTTACAGTAGTTAACGTGTAAAATGCCAATGCCTGTATATAATTACACCTTTTTTGCATCCTCGCTAATGTGGCACTGCACCGATCTGGTACATAGTCTAACCTCATTTATCACTATTCACTGGCACAGAGTTAAAGTAGTGACCCCACTGCTTTTTTTCTGCACCAGTTATTGGCTGCACTAAGGTAAAGATAAAGCTACTGTTTCATTATAAATGTGATCTGACTGGACACTGTGACAAAGCTAGCAGTGTTAGCTAAGCAAAGTTCATCCTACAAACAGACTAAAAACATTTTTCAGCACTTTTTTAAACATTGCATTGATGAAACTGATCTTCGTGACATCTCTGGCAAAGCAAAACAATAGTACCTCAGTGGGACTTTGCAGAGGCAGGGGGTCAATGTTGTAGTCTCCTTGGATGGGGTCCATGCTGTTGAGCTCGACATTAAAGAGGAAGAAGATGAATCCGTACAGAGCTGGACCCAGACCATTGCACAGACCTCTGATCCCTGTTATCATCCCCTGGACAACACCTGCAGGGGAGAGATGTTTTCCACAATAACACACTGACCTGTTGATCGGAGAGGAGAGGAGAGGAGAGGAGAGGAGAGGAGAGGAGGGAGAGGGAGGAGAGGAGGAGGGAGAGGAGAGGAGGGAGGAGAGAGAGGAGAGGAGAGAGAGGAGGAGAGGATTTTCTTTCTAACCTTGTTTATCAGGATCAGCAGACTGTGACACCAGAGCAGAGACGGCAGGGAAGGTGATGGAGGACATCGCTGCTACAGCACCAGCTGCCCACATCATCCTGTAACACATACGGTTTAAAGTGTATGTGTGTATATGTGTATATAAAGGTGTATCTGATTTCCTTGTGATATCGTCCGTATTGCTTTTCAATTTATTGAGTATCTTACATCAGTCTGAGCCAAGCGGGAAGCTTTTGGTCTGAGACGTGAATCCAATGCAAAAAGGCCCCTAAGCTTGCATTCTATCAAACGGCCACGGGGGGCTCTTCTCTTCTGGTTGCAAAAAGGCCAACTCCATGATTTATTGCCTCAGTAAACACTTCCCTAATGTGTTTATGATCTCAGTCACTAGTTTAAGGTCTTCTTCAACACAGCATGATGTTCATTTAGTAAATAATGGTCCCATTTAGAGGAAAATAGACCATAAAGCAGAGTTTGCTGCAGGGCATAAGGATTGTCTGCGATTGACAAGTTGTTGTCAGGCTAGAGTGACCCGTACCTACTGTGCACTGTGTAAAATTAACCAGCGCCATTGAAAAAGCTTATTAGGAGTTGGCTGTTCACTTTCTCTGGTGAGTACATTTAGTTTTAAGACTGTCCTAAATGAACATCTTATTGAATTGAAGAGAACCTGAAACTAGCGACTGAGACCATAAACTCATTAGGAAAGTGTTTACTGAGGTAATAAATCAGGTGACAAGTAGAGTAATTTCACAATTATTTCTAATGAAACCGGACTTCTGTTCGGAACCAGATGAGTCGCCCCTGCTGGCCAGGTTTGAGAGAATTCCACATTGGATTCACGTCTCAGACCGGAAGCTTCCTGCTTGGTCAGGACTAACTAGCTCTACACTGAAAAACAATAATAATACAGTTTCTTTATTTACATGACCATGCAGCGTTATGCAGCCATTCAGTATATTTAAGACCAAATACAAAAACTAAAAATACAAAACACTAACGTCGCTGTGCGTCAGACTGAGCATGTCCGAGGGTAGCATTACCCCAACAAAATGAATCCAGCCTTACACAAAAACAGAAAACACACACATAGATCTTACCATGGCTCTGATCCGAAGCCGTACCAGGCCAGTTGAAGGATCTGGAAGCCCAAACCCAACAGAACTGTGTTTTTATTTCCCAGAGTCCTCATCAGCAGAGTGAGGAAGAGAGTCTGACAAGTGAGAGAGAGGAATGGATTTTTAATTTTGTACTAACCTGCTACATATGCAACAAACATGTACATTTAGTGAATACCATATAAGTAGTATAAGTAAGTAAAAGTTGTACGAGTGTGTAGCTGTAGTATGAGCACATCAAATATCATTATTTGTGGCCATTTACATGTAAACTGTCTGCACTTTGCCACATACTGTATATGCAACAACCACGTCACAAATCATCCATGTGTTTGTGCTACTTTATGATGGCTGTAATGGTACATTTATTTGTCCCGAACTGTTCAGTACAGGACGCTTGAATCGGTACGCCCTGTGACCCAAACATTACATTTATTCATTCAGCTGACGCTTTTATCCAAAGCGACTTACAAACAATTACTGTCAAAATAATACCGGGCAGAACAGGAATTCTTGAGAGCCAGCTTTTCTCAGACGCTTTTGGCAGTGCACCAGTTGTTGTCTATCAGCTGTAGCATGCGGGGTGGCTTAGCCCGGGTAGCCAGGTTAGTAAAGTTCTGATCCGCTTTAGAAAATGTAGGCTGTGGATCACTCATTTCAAGCTCAGTTATTGAGCACTTATATATGTATATGTCTTTTAATTATTTTACACAAAGCAAAGCAATGGAGCAGTGTCTATGTATTATTTGTTTGACACAATGTTAAGCAGTGCAGTTATTTCTTTAGCAAATATTTCCATCAGCACCTGTCTGTCCCTGGTGAGCTACAGCAATTCCCCTTTTTCACCAAAGCTGCAAATGACTCCAGCTCCGGTGCTGCAAAAATTCCATTGGTTCTGCCTCTGCCACCACCACCAGGGTTTCTGCCTTTGCCTTTGATTTGGACTTTTATCAACCAAGTTTGCTTGCATCCAGATAATATGGTGTGAGAAACAATCAAGCAACTCTCAGTTTATCATAAGAGTCCGTGTGCCAAATCTAATTTGGTCCGGGGACACTGTTGTGGCTTCTTCAGTGTCTCCTATGTCTTTTCTGTTTTATACCCTCTGGGTCCAAAGGGGACTGCACTTCAAATACCAGCTTTCTTGTAATCCGCAATCCTGCTGATCTGCATACAGTCATCATCCTTGATGCCCAGGGCTAATACCTGGTGTATGCCAGAATCATGATCACTGTCATTGCGTCGCCAATAAAGTTGAAACCTTGCTAAATTTCTTCTTAGTTGATGCAGACTAATGTGTACATTATCCTTACCAGCAAGGCATAACGCAATTTCAGCCTGTCATGACTGAAGAGAAATGAGGAGAAAATGAATACACGGGAAAACTGTCTATATCCATCACTGTTTCGGCCTTCCTGGGTATACCACTGGGTGAATATTGATCTGCATGTGTTGTGATTATTAAATACTCTCTCAGCAGTAGGCAATTTAAGGGGGCTGACATACGCCTTGTTAGAGAAATGACCAAAATGAATCTCCCTTGTCAACCTGCCATCCCTCCTCTCCATCCCCCAGTAGCAGAGAGGGTTTAGGGACAGAGGGGTTGTTTAGTCTGAAATGTTAGTCTAGTCTGCCTGGCTCTGTTTCTGACCTCGGTTAGTGCAAGTTAGAGTCTGTGGCCCCGACTACGGCTCTGAAATATCTGAAGCATAACTGTGTAGACTATCAATAAATCCATGGCGCTGTCTGTGGTGCTGAAGTTGCGGACAGATTTGTAATTGCGCCCGCCCTTCAGTTTTTTCTTGGATCAACAATATTCCTTAAACTATATACTATAAATACTCAATTCTGTACTGTATTGTAGCCTATATACACCATAGAGTAGTGTCACTGTCATGATCAAAGTAACAAGTAGCAAGGTTTAGTCCTGGAAGAGCATGAGGATCATAGCGACACACAGCTGCCTGCAGTATTCCAATTAAAATCTATGATCATTCAGTAGCAGCTGTGCTGAAACTGCTTGCTGAAACTACACCCCTGTTAAATAGAAGTATCCTTCACATAAAAGCAGAATATAGATGTGTATAGAGGTCTTTATGGTATACTGTAGAAGCCTGGTGTTGTTTTCAGGCAAACTGTCTCAGAAGCCTATGTGATGCTCACAAAAAGAAAGGGATTTCATGAGTTAAACAATTCATATGAGTTTGTTTCTGTTCATTCTGTTGGATGGGCAAGGGAGAAATATCTTCCTCTGAAGATTGGGTCTTTCATATTAGAGCAAGTTGCCTTGGGATATGTATATATAAGAGCAATTTAGTGGAGAATTTGCTCAAATACATGGCTGGATCTGAGCATACAGTGTTTGAATCATGGTGAACAGATTTCACCAGCGCTGACCAAGAAAAATGTATTGAGATCCGAGATCACAGGTGCAGAAAGATACCAACCGCCAGAAATGTCTATTAAATCCTCCAGGAACTTGCCTTTAAAACGCATGTCCCACATACAGACTTTACTTGGGTGTGCTGCACAGGTATGTTAACGGCTGCCCAAGTATATTTGGCGACCCATTTTAGAATTTTGCAGAGAAACACAGAGAGATGCTGGTTTTGATCGTTTCGATAGCCTATGTCATTAACAAGCCTCCTCCATGTGTAGCGCACCTGCTGCAGTAAAACTAGAATTGCGGGTGGAAAAATCTAAAAGATGAGTTCTGTGTCTTTTGGGCGACTTTATAAAAACATACTGCTGACGGAAAAATTCAGCAGAGCAGGCACATTGAGACTTGTGGATAAACTTACAAGCAGTAAGAGACCAGAGGTGTAGGTGTGTGCATGAGTGTGGAGAAAAGCACGGTGAGCAGATTCAACTAGTGAGTAAACACTAAAACACTAAAACAAGGTGAAGAATGAAGTAGAATTAAAACAGCAATATAAGAAACAACATACTAGAAATAGAAATATGAACCTTTGTCTGTGTACAAAATATTTGTGGCAGCTGTCTAAGCCTGTCGCTGTTTATTGGCGGTGGTGCTGAACCATTAGAGATAAAGGTCAGTCCTTTCATACACATCAGCAGACATTGCCAGGTTGTGCCCAGCCATAACTTCCACATATAAGGAATTATTGTGAGATACTAAATCATTATTTTGAAAAACTTTCTCAATATTTTTAGATACTAAGTAATTATTCGGAGAAAGCTTCTATTATAATGAAAATAACTGTCATTGTGTTTTTGTTTGTTTTTTTACTTTTACAATTTACAATTGTTAGAGTAACAATTATGGCCAATGAGACACTGTTAAATTTGTACGATTGTACATTTTTCAAAATCACTGACAATATATATTTTCTACTTTGTTTTGTTTTCCCTGCATACTGAAAACGTACAAACGCTACAAACTGTGACCCCAAAACCAAGGTACATACCAAACCATGACTTTTGTGTACCGTTACACCAACATAGTTACTCTGGTAACTAAACTGCTAAAGTGATTTGTATATATTGCTATCAGATTTATATATACATATATATATAATGCTATGTGTTAACAAAGGTTTATAAAGTTAGATCTGATTGAATCAAAATATGTGACACTTGAAATGACGAGTGTAAACAGGGTATATCAATATCCACTGGAGTGTTTGTGTGTGTATATTACCTGTGCTACAATAGACAGAATGCCCACCACTCCAATAAAAACAGCGATCGTTGTGGAGGAGAAATTTACAACCTGGGAGACAAACAAAAATGATTATTTTTGTATTTTATACACAAAAATAATTATATAATTAAATCTTTGGCTTAAATAAATGAATAAATATATAATTATGTAATGTAATGCTTAGAGAATATATATTATTATATAATAAAAAATTCATAATTATGCAACTTAATGGTTGTCACCCTGTCTTATTTATTTATGGTGACAATTAAACATTAAATTACATAATTATTTATTTATTTAAGCATAACATTGAATTATATATATATAACTTTTATATGTATTTTAATATATTTACTTTCAGCCCTTATTGTGTGGCAGGCGTCTTAACTTCAAAAAAGTATTACAAAAATCTGCATGCAAAAATTAACAGAATATAACATTTCGCTGACATTTTAACATTTGTTTAAGGTATGTCAGTGCCAACACATCGATATTTGTAAGGTAAAATCCAAAATCAACACAAAGTGACATCAAATCCAAACAGCTCATTAAGATTAGACAAAAGATAAAATATAAATTTTATTAGTTGTGTTATTTTATGAACACAAATGATTCATTCAAGAGCACAAATGTCACAAATTAGTGTCCTTTTGTTTATTGTTCATGACACCTGGCAGGCACCATAGCCTTTAGTGTGTGGCAGCCTGCATCGCTGCCTGCTAAAATGTCTTTTTTGTGACCACCACCAGAGATACCGAAAGATCATTTTTAAAAATCTACACCCAGTGGCTTTACAAAGCAGTAACAGTGTTAGTACTAGCAGGAATGCTAGTTTTTGTGGGAAAACACTGCAGTAGCAGAGGTGCGTCTCACCTGTCTCAGGTAGAGGAAGAAGCTGGAGTACTGCCCGGCCTCCGGCAGGTAAGACAGGAACACAGTGATACATATCAGTAAGACTGTCGGGTCCTGACCCACCTTCCTCAGAGACTGAAGGAGAGAGACAGAGAGGGAGGGACAGAGATAGGAAATAACACCGGCGCTGTCAGACGATTAGTTAATCTTCAATTAATGGCTGTAACATCGACTATTTCAATGAAAATGTATCTCACTCAGTTCCACTATCTCATTTTATTATATGATTACCCTTACAGTAACATGCTTCTATACAAGGTGTTATCCTATAGCATGATTAGCATCATACAATGATTAAAACAATGTTACTCTGAGGAACACTGAAGTGCCTTCAAACAAAACAAATCAACCTGCTACGAGTGAATTATTCAACCAAGCAATCAGATACTGTTCTGTGAATTACTGGTTACTGACAGTGAAGGGGTCGGCCTGCTCCCAGGATATGGGTGCCCCCCAGTTGTTGAGCCTCATCTTGTCCGGCAGAGACTCAGGCACGGCGAGCAGGATGAAACAGATGTCGGCCAGGGCGATCAGCGTGGCCACCAGAACAACCAGGTTGTCTCCGTACCAGGCTGACAGGTACGCCCCGATGGCAGGACTCGTCACCAAGCTGGCTGCGAAAGTAGCCGACACCTGGGGGTCAAAGAGGAGGGAGGGTGGGTGGATGAGCGCTAGTTTTAGTAGGATGGAAAAGTCATTTAAGACTGTACTTTATTTGAGGAGCCAAAAAGAGAAGCTGCTGGGACCATCATCGAGGTCAGAAAAAATGACATCCAAGCGAAAATTTATGAGAAAAATACATAAGAGAAGAGGCGGAGCTTTCAGACAGTTACAAAGATATGAGAGGCCATAACAAAGCCACTTGAAGCAGGTGTCATTTATAAATATCTGCAGTTCTTCCCCAATTTTTCATCCTTTAGGTCTTGAACAGGAGCAGGTATCTCATAATACCAGATGGTGAAAGCAGCTTATTCGTTATTACCTGTGGTTATTAACATCTGCATACCCTGCTTTCAATAGAGTGCAGAGCCTTTATTAACACAAGTACATCTAAAAAACTGTAATTTCGGAGTTTTTTTTCTCATGAATTTGTGAGTTTTTTTCCTGTAAATCTGAGGTTTTTTCTCTGAATTTCTCTGAGCCGTCAGTGTGTGAATGGGCTTTGAGTGGTTTGAAGACTAGAATTAGAAGTGCAGTTTATTTACTGTTTATTATCTGCTCTATATGGGGAGCATATATATCTTGCTTTAGCTTTTAACTGGTATATGCACCCAGGTTTTTGCTGCAACCACACACTCATGTTATAATCTGGACCTAAAGAAACTTTATTTCACAACTGTATTTTTTTTTTCAGTTGAAATGTCAAATAACTTCAAACTTGCAGCAGGTATCACTTTTGTCCAAACGATGTATAAAGTCATTTAAGAAGGAAGCACAAACATGAAGGTTGCGGCCTCCTTGGATCTTTCCCTGTTCTGAACTGACTGACTGTTTGTTCTCTGATGAAGCTGACGTGTCAGTTTCTGCTCTAAGGTTGCAGATTCAGTGTCAGTCATTTAACACCGCCGTCCTGCCGTCTGTCTGATAGTATGAGGTAATTTGGATGTTTATGTCACTACCTTTGTATGTCCTTTACACTTTGTGCCCTCAATAGAACGTTCATCCTTTTTTTATACACAAGCATTCTGGAAAGACATACAGGGTGTCCTGTAAGATTAAACTAGTCTTTTTAAAAATGAGTTGCATATTCACTTGCTGGCTATTATCAATTTGATCCTTTGATTAGCTAAACATCATATCCACACGTAGGTGGGCTAACATAGGGTTTTGACCCTTGGCTGCCTCATGTTTCTGTACGCTTTTGTTCCTTATCTGGTCAATAAATCCCTGAACTTTACCTGCTTATTTTGTCTGCATGTAGACAAAATAATGTAGACCTTTCCTTGTTGCCTGTATCATGACACAAGCGAGAGCCCTTACCAGACCGTACGCTGTACTCCTCTCTCTTTCATCCGTTACATCAGCAACGTAGGCGAAGATGACCGAGAAGGTGACGGAGAAAGCCCCAGACATGGAGATCATGGCAAAGTACCACCTGCAGGATGAGCGAGTGTGAGGAAAAACTTAACAGTTTGGGGCAGACTACTATTGTAACTGTCCTGTGAATGACTTAAAACTGCAACAGAGGACTGATTTTTCTGATGCACATTGGAGGACGCAGCGAGTAGTTAATCAAAATATTGATCATATGCGTTTGAGCCTTTAGCTCACAATAATCCCAGTCCAACCTAACACTGTCCAAACTCAAACAACATGGAAAACATGATGAAATTATGGTGTTTCATGTATTATTTGAGGAAGGTTACAGTCTCCTCATCACTCCAACCAGATCTGATGTTCTGGTTTGCCTCCATTTTTTTATCTCTGCAGTGGAGTTTCCTTTTTTTTGTTTTTATCAACCTTTCCACCTCAGCCAAGCAAAAAACATTGAGATACTTTGACTTACATACTTTGTTTTTTATGTTTAGTGTGGAGGAATTTGACTGGTTACTATGATGTCACGGTTTATGACCATAAAATAACATAGGTGACTCCCTTGACTTCACAACCTAACTGTCCTGGTATCTCTTTTTATAACATTAACATTATTTTGCCAACAGAGAACAGTGAGTCCTACCAGGGGCTGAGTCTCATCAGAGGGATCGGGGCGCATGTGAAGAAGACGGTGACCAACAGGAAGGACCGCCTGCCCCACACATCGGACAGAGCTCCAATCAGAGGAGCAGACATGAAGGACAGCAGGCCCTTGATAGGAAGAGGCAGAGACATAAATAACCCCTTGCTTAAATAAGCATTTACAAGAGTAAAATATAAATTATATATATAAAATTCTGTTTTGTCTTATATTAAACAAGACTCCAGATCGAACAGTTTACTAGTTGTGGTTAGAACTTCAGCCTGAGAAAAGCCCCATGCAAGGGACCAGATGTTAATCTGTCTCTTGTTCACAATTTTATGGGACTGTAATTCTAAGTTCTATTTTAGAATGTATCTATCTGCAGTATGAGTCTCAAAACCAAAGTGTTCTTACCTTCACGCCCTGAATTAGTCCGTTCATCAGGAACGTGTGCTGGGGAAATGTTTCATGTAAAACCTATAAAAAGAGGCACAACACCAACATTTATAAACCTACACAGATTACACAGTTTAAAAAAACCCCGACTATTTACCCTGCTCCAAAAGATCCAAATTCAAAAGAGTGAACCTGCCACCACCCCCCATAGTTACCCCATGACCAGTGCCCCAGCCCTGTCAGTATGTCCCCCCCTTACACTGGATGTACTTCAGTCATCGGCCTCAGTATACATCAGTAGCTGTCTACAGTGAAGGTGTAGCAGCAAATGTTTCACTCGCACATACCAACTACTGTCTCAGACTAAAGTCACCTACGTAACTACGGTTCAATGAATTATTGGAAACAACTACTGGATGTCTCTGGAAAAAGGCAAATAACAAAACTGCTGTAATATCTGATTTAAAAATTCAGTGGAAACTTTCAGTGCTTGACAGATTGACATCCTTTCTGTCACAGACACAGTTCAGTCAGAACTCAGAAAATACAGATGTTCATTTTCACACATTACATAAGAAAATGCAGACAAAACGCTCTAGAAGCTGATCTGGAGAACAGGACTTGAATTAAACTGGACATTGAGGTGTTGACATGAAGTAACCAAATCTTTGTTGAATCTCGTCATCTAGCGTGCGGGCTCCTCCACTTGGTCGCTGAACCCGTGTTGGATCCCTAAGACATTGCCACAAACATGTGACCACCATCTTCCTACGACTACGCCGTGTTACTCACAGTGAGCATGGGCGTGGTGAGTAATCCCCAGGCGAAGAACTCCAGGAAGATCACCACCACGGCGTGATACACACTGGGCCTGCCAATCCCCTGCTGGAGCTGAAATACACAGTTGTACACATTTTACAATCACAGTTCCATTTTAATGTTAAAATTAAAGCGGCACCCTGGGGCATTAATGTGGCTCTGAGGTGACCCAGCAGTTCACCTGGTAAAACGTCACTTCTGCAAAAACATCAATAAAAAAATAAACTCTGTTTCTAGCAGTTGAGCATTTCGTCTGCATAAAGTAGAGCGAGGATTCAACTGGAGCACTGCACATGAAACAGCCTACTGACACAGACACACAGGGTTAGGTTGGCGATATGGACTATTTTCTATCTTTAGCTTGAATAAAACAGGTTCTACGAACACATATTTGGGCTACTTAGATAATGAGTTATTCTTTGCCGCTCTCCTTATTAAGCCTTAAGACAGCAGCTGGGAGTCCAAGTTTTCATACGTCCTGTACATACATCGTGTTTCCCACAGCAATCTGATGTTATTTGACAAAAAACGATATATTTTCTTAGAACTTAGACTATTATGGTAAATGGCCTGTACTGGTATAGCGCCTTTCTAGTCTTTATGACCACTCAAAGTGCTTTTACACTACATCACATTCACCCAGTTACATCGGTCATACACTGAGCTAAAGGCTAAAGTGCTTCTGCCATCAGAAACAAAATGCGCATTCATACACTGATGAAACAGACACCAGGAGCAACTTTGGGTTCAGTATCTTGCCCAAGGATTCTTCGGCATGCAGACTGGGAAGCCGGGGATCGATCCACCAACCTTCTGATAAGTGGGTGACCACTCTACCCCTTGAGCCGCAGGTCACAATATTCACAGAATATGACAGTATTGGTTTTGACTGAAACATTAACATTAAAAAAATAAAATAAAGAAAAAACTAAGTAGTAAAATAAAATTGTTCTGTTATTATTGTGATCAAAAACATTGCTTTGAAGTTCTGTGAATAGTTTTCTAATAAATATAGCAACTTCTGATCAATATCAATCTCAGGCTTCCAGTCAGTACCGCCCACATCTGGTTTAAGCTTTACTCTTATTTACTTACCTGTGTATTACATAGCTGTGCACACTTGTGTATTTATAGATCAATTGCAGTTATTCTCTTGTCTTGTATTATCTTGTCAAATGAGGCTCCATACCAATATGAAGTGCAACATACATCGGCCGTATAGCTGGAAAAGTTGCATTAATTGTTTTCATGCCCTCACACTTACACCCTTCTCATAAGGCATCAATAATGTTCCTTCGGCTATCTCAGTCTTTGACAGCTAGTTGTGCCTCTCCCCATTAAAGACCCATCTTCAGCGGCTCAGCCTACACCGTTCTTTGCCAGGTGATCTTTGGTTGGACTTGTTTCCTTCTCTCTGGAGGTGTCCATTTGAGAGAACACTCTTGGGGATCATTTGAAATGTCTAAGCCATCTTAGACGACAGTGTTTAATTTCTGAGCTCACGCTTTGACAGCCAGTTTTTATGCATTTGATCTCTTATTGGGCCAGAATATCCTGTACGGCAGATCTTTTGCAGTCACTGTGGGTTTGGGCCCTTTTACTTGTGTGTTAAGGGCTTTCGCTGTCCCTCAAAAATGTAACTTCACATTGGGGCTCTTGCTTTGCTTTGCTATTTGTGTGGGGTAGTACTCTACTAGAATGATGTGGCCTACTGTTTGCCCTAAATCCCAGACAGATCTGAAGCCACCTCCTTAAATGGTAGCTCAGGTGTCTCCGTAGGTTGATGGAGCTTTTTAGAGCCAGTTTAGCTCTCACAGGCTTGTTCCTGAACTGTCCCAGGTGAGAAAGCCTCAGCATTTTAGTTCTATTTTGTTCTGAGTATTTCTGTTCACTGACTGACACAAAGCTGTGCATGGAGATGCAATCCATTCCAGCCATCTCTGATGTGCTTGCGCTGTGGATAGAGTGTCTGGTAGCTCTGTGTCCTTTCATCGTCTGTACGTACCACTGTAGTTGGAGGCGCATACACTGGATGTGCTTGGGGGTGGACAGAAGATATCATCCTGGGGTTTGCGGTTTATTGACTGATAAACCACAAACTGTGTTCAAACCTGTGCATTGATCATATCCACAACTGCTACGGTGGCCAACGGCGACACATTCTTCCTCCCAACTCGTCACATATAGACACTCGCGTTGCCTTTTGACGCACTGGGAGTCCCTTTAGTTGTGTTTTTACTTGTAGGGCTCTGCGGTCAATAAATATGCAATGTCTGAACAAGCTAGCAATAATAAATACGCATCATCTGTCATTATTGATCAATCTGCCAAATATTTTCACAATCAATCATTTGGTCAATGAAATATCAGAAAACAGTAAAAAAAAAAATGCCCATCCATCATCGCAGTGACGTGTTCAGATTGCTTATTTTGCCCAAAAACAAAATCACAAAACCTTGACCAGGCAAACCTTGAACTATTCATATTATGATAGAAAGCAAAAAGAGCAGTAAATCTTGACGTTTCAGAGGTTGGAACCACGATAACCTTTTGGAATTTTTAAATGATGATTCTTAAATGACGTATCAATTATAAACTTGTTGCCAATTTTCTTTTTGTCTATCAACTAATTGATTCATCTTACTAAATGTTTCACCTGCTGCATATTTGGGTATAGTCCCAGTTTGTATTCTGTTTAGTCTATTAGTCCCATTTATGTTTTTATTATTTAATTTCTCTTCCACCTTGATACGCTGTTTGTAGAGCTGCAACTAAAAATTGTTTTAATAATTGATTAATCTGCCAATCATTTCTATTATTGGTCTACTATTGTTAAATCAAAGTCAATGTAAAAAAAATGCTCATCATAGCTTTACCAGATTCCAAGCAGCAAATCCTCACAGTGGAAAAGCTGGAACAAGACAATGATGTTCAACTTTTTTTTTTTGCTCAATGCTGTTACACAATTTGCCCGATTTGAGATGAAGGTCATTTTAATAGCACCTTTCAGTTTCCCTGACAAATATTTAATAAAGTTTAAATAACAAACTACGTTCTTGTTGTTCAGGGTTCTCTTAAAATGTAAATGTCTGACTATTTCTTAGGAAGGGTGTTAAAATGGACGCTGACAGAGCCACGACGCGCTGGAGCTGCAGTCTCTGCCTGCCCTCGCTGTATTCCAGGCAGAGAGGTGTTATGTAAGAGATAATGGATCCATTCTGACCACATCCTCCTCACAGCAGGCTGAGCTGTCTGTGGACCACATTAAACTCACTCTGCCAAGTCTCCATTACAACAAACACTCATCTTCACCCGACAAAAACAGCCATTTTGGACCAGACCTGCTCCGTTCGGGCTCATTTTGGCTGTAATCCATTCATTTATTTGTTCATTTTTCATTAAATTCTATTCTATCACAGTGCCATCCTTAAAAACATTTAGGCTACTCCTGCTAGAAATTGTCAGTAGAGGAAGTTTGAATCGTCTTATTAGGCTATGGTGAGTGTTTTTGCTATGAAATTGAAATATAGACTATGTCTGTGTTTAAAAGCACTGCCGAATTTACAATGAGCCATACGCCATGTGTTTTAATACCCTGTTATGTCATACACAGAAATGAAAGCCACACTGAGATGTAGCCTAGACTTACTGGGGGTGTAATGGAATACAGAATTTGAAAACAATGCAATCAATGTATCTGCTGGATGAATGCAGGAAAAACAAATGTATGGGTTGATACATTAATAACAGAATATTTTTTTAAAATAAATAAATAAATAAATAATAAAAAAAGGACAGTCATCCACCCACCGAAGCTCCGTCCTTCATGACGATCTTCTTCACCAGCACCACCCGGCCGGTGCCCGTCGGCGGCTCCGCAGGCATCTCTTCACACCTGCCGCGGGTCACGAAGCATGCATGTCGCGTAGATATCCGCGGTTCTCCGGGTGCTTCCAGGATGCCTCTTTATTAAGGCCTGAAGAGGCTAAATCGAGATAAAGGATAATGATAATAGTATAAACCGTGTCCACAGTGTCTGCCGATACATCCGCCCTCAGATCAGCCAGACAGACCGCAGCTCGCCTGGTTCTCTCGCTGACACTGTCAAGTTAGACAGAAGAACCACAGACTGGCAGAAAAAAAAGAGAGCGTTTCCGGTTTTTAGGTTGTGCTTCTTTTCAGATCAAAAGCTTGATAAAAACCCGCAACACTCAGGTTTTGCAGGTTTTATTTAGGCTGGACCTATAATACACAGATAACCTACTTTACTTAAAGTAACCTATCAATTGTTACCACTGTGTAGAAATAGGCTACTTTGTTACAAGTAGTCATTTATTAAACTTTACTAAAGTAAAAGTTGGCTACAACAGAATTAGCATCAAAGTACCAAAAGTAGACCTATTCATTGGCGCAATTTTCGAATAAAATTAAAGCTTACTATTAAATTATAATTATTGAAGCATTAATGTGTTGGCTACATCACTTTAATATAGCAGCTGGTAAAGGTCGGGCTACTTGTTTTCACCTGGTAGGCCTAATCAATAAAAAACCTGATCTCATCTTATCCCATTATGAAGCATCACAGTTCATTAGTTGATGATATTTTGTAGGCTATTATTAATCTAAATCTGCAAAGTAACTTAAGTTATCAAATAAATGTGATGTACAAAGTTTCTTTCTGAACTGTTGTAGAGTAGAAGCAGAAATGAGCAGAATTAGCTTGGTAATGAGAGGTCCCTTTTGATCCTTTTAAGTTGAACCACTTCATACACAGACCTTTTAAAAGCACTTAAGGAACACATTTAAAACATTTTAAGGGGTACGTTCATGAATGGCAATATACCAAGGAATTTGTTATGGGTTTTATGAACACATTAAGGAGTTTGTAAGGAGTTAAAATGTACAAAGTTGCATTACAGGTACCGGTGAACTTGTAGCCTACCTAAAACATTATTAAGACCAACGTTTTTTCAATAGTTTCAAGTTTTCTTTAATACTTCTTTAACATAGGATATATGAATGAATTTCTCTCTGAATGTTTCTCTTATTAGGAAAAGTATGGTTCTTTGATTTTGTTTTCAATAATTAATTTTTTTACCCATACATTCTTAAATCGCCCAAATAATCCATGAAAGGTATGTGAATATATATTAAATTAGCCATTCGATAAATGATTATTAAAGGTTTTAAATTAAATTTAAAGTCATTAAAGTCCCGTTTAAACACTGTATTACAAGGTACAAGTGGAGGGATTTTGTTCACTGGCTGGAAGCACACATTTTCTCAAAGGAACAAATGTTTCTTGAACGCCAAAAGGGAAAAGTGTTGCAGCAGTGTGACATTTTTATTTTCAAAGCCAAATCGCTCTACTTCCTGTCTCACCGAGAAACCCTGATGTATTACAGTTTTTCACAATTGCTAAAACACTAAACCCCATTCTCTGAACCCAATGCTCAGTGGCCTAAATCCATTTGTCCAATCAGTCACTCTGTAGGCAAAACCTTAAACAAGTTCAGGTAGTTAAGACACTGTTTGCAAATCTCCTCCACTCTTTTTGCAAAACTCTAAACACATTCTCACCCACTAAAACACATTTTTGCACTGTGATGCAAAATGTAAAAACATGCAGCAAAAGTTAAACACAACTACAACACAACTGTCATCTTTTACACACAGCAACTCATAATTCTGCACACTTGTTTCTAATGATGTGATCAACCAATCTGTGGTCAAGTCCCTGGCCAGCGTCGTGGCAATGTCACACTTTGACTTTGATTTTGCAGTTGCACAACATTTTTGAGTGTAATGTGCTTTTCCTTTATAGTTTTTTTGTTCTTTGGGCTAACTTGAATATACAGATATTCAATATTGTATTACTTGCAGTACTTACAGTATACTATATTCACTGTACTTAGTTGTGATTACTATACTTTTTACCATTTTTTACAATTGCTAACAAGCAATTTCTTCAATAATGAGTTCACTTTTTCAAAACTCTTCAGACTTTTAGCACAACAGAAGTCTATGGTGACCAAACTGAGACTGACTCAATGACTAACCCCACAGGGGTTTCTTTCAGAGTCATGGAGCTGGAAGCCCATCACAAACCCCATGTTTTTTTTATCTATGTGGACTTGGCTAAAACAGAATGAAATTTGATTGCTAAAAGAGCTAGTAAGTGGATGTCCCAGGCCAAAGGGGTGCCAATGTTACTATGTGTGCAGCGATATCCTCTGATGGAGTGCTGCAAGCATTTACAGTGCTGATATATATATAGATGCATCTATCTGTTGTTATTGTTTTTTATGTAATTGTGTTATGAGTGACAAAGTGTTGCTGCTGGAGAGCTGGTGTTTTTATAAAATAATTTGATATTGACCAAACTATGCAGTGTTTTGGTAGTTTTGGTGCATTTTGGGTGTGAAATTACTGTAACTGTTGTGCAAGCTGCATGTTGGTACAAACAACAGTGTGAAGAGTTTTGAAAAAGTAAACTCAGTACTGAGAAATAATGAAAAAAAATGTTAGCGATTGTAAAAAAAACTAAATTGGGAGATGTGTTTTCTCTACGCAAAAAAAATGAAACATTTTCTGTAACTACATGCCCTGTACGATGTGTTCTCAATTTTTTTAATGTAGTGTCTAAAGAATGCTTGTAATGTTTTACCTATTGACTGGCTGTGTTAATGTTTTGAATGTATTGTTTGATTTTGAACACAGGTCACATGATTTTGAGGCAAGTGTTTGATTTTGCCAGAAGAGTCTGGGGTTTTGTGAATGTAGTTTAAAGACTGGGGTTTGTGTTTAAAGTTTTGAGAATATGGGTGGAGGTTTCAAGAAATGTGTCTTAGCAATTGTGAAATACTGTAAATGCGGTCCGGTTGGATCCATAGGCCTACAGGTTTTTTTTGTAAGAGTGCCTGGACTGGGTCTTGACCTGAGTGACCCGGGTCAAAACGGTGCAGAAAACAGGCGCTGATTTGTAAACAATGTGGAAATAGGAACACAGAGAAGGTCAAATTAAGGACTGACAACAAAAGGAGTCTAAGACTGCGTCGACGGAGGATCGGTCAAACTGGGCAGATAAAACTAGTACGAGACCGGAAACAAGATGAGCCTGCCTCCACAATAAAAGCGCTCGGTAAACTAAGAAAAAAAAGTACCAACATATTTACAAAGGGAATTTATGTATTTCCTTCTCCAATTACGAACTGCGAATTACAAAATCATTAAGGTGCTCTCAAAAATGTGTTTTCGAACTTAATAACATGTGGGGGGGGTTTATTTTGAAAATGAAGCTATTCCGGTTGGTTTGACAGTGGCAGATGGCTGTGGCAGAAGAAATGCACGGGTAAAACACGTGTCCGTGTCCGTGGCTGTGTGTGTGTGTGTGTGTGTGTGTGTGTGTGTGTGTGTGTGTGTGTGTGTGTGTGTGTGTGTGTGTGTGTGTTTTGATGTTACATAATCAATCAGCAGAGAACCAGGCACACGATTTAAAGATCAACGACAGGTTTACACGCTTTATTAATGAATAATTTTAGTTTGGTTATAACGATGCTGTCAGATGAGAGCGGGTAGTAAGGTAAAAATGAAAACAGTAGGCAATTTTTGGTTATTAAGTGGGAAATGATAATATTTACACTTGTGTCTTAATCTACCCAGTGAGAACAAATAATAATAATAATAATAATAATAATAATAATAATAATAATAATAATCGTAGTTTAAACAGCTGTGAATAGGGAAACATCCTCATGCTCAGACCTGTATTCTGTATTAAAAGCCTCAAAGGCAGAAATGAGCTGTGATCCATTTTAATAAACACATGAAAGATGAGAACATCCATAGCTACCCACTAAACATTGGACGTCCGGATAGGCGTACAAATCATGTCTATATTGGGTCCGTCGGTCCATGACCAATTCTGGACATCTATTCGACGTCCAAACTAGGTCCACTATTTGGACGTCCAACCATGACCTAACTTGGACGTCATCTTGACGTTCAACATTTGACCTTTGAACTTGGTAATTTTTTGGACGTCATTTGGACGTCTATGACGGTTGTAGAAAATGTCAATGTAAATAATTTCAATGGTCGGGGGACAGACACCGTCACTATAGGCAGGGGCGTAGGAGCGAATTTGAACCTGGGGGGGACACTGAAATGCTAGGGGGGTTCGCGGGCATGGCCCCACGATTTTTTTTTCAAATAAAGCACTTAAATGCTCATTTCTATTGACTTTTGAAAACAGAATGTACTTATTAGTGTGGCTGAAAGAGGGTCTTTGCAGTGACAGAAGATGGAGAAAAACTCGAAGGGAGAGGGTCAGAAAGACGGAGTATAGAATAACAAGAACAAAACCGACTACATACCATAAAAACTATGGAACAGCTGCTAGTTAATGTAGCCACAGTACAAATGTATTTAGTTATCCTGATGTTACACTTGTGAGCTGTCTGTGATATTTCCTTGTCTCACTTGGCCCTGACTCTCCCTGCAACTGTTTGTGAATACAGAACTGTCAATGCAAACTCTGATGACATGCCGTAACAAAATGTTTTACTATGTGAGTTTTAGTTTACAGTATGTCTAGTTGCTATTCATCCAACTTCCCACTAAAAATTGGACGTCGGATAGACGTACAAATCATGTCTATATTGGGTCCGTCGGTCCATGACCAATTCTGGACATCTATTCGACGTCCAAACTAGGTCCACTATTTGGACGTCCAACCATGACCTAACTTGGACGTCATCTTGACGTTCAACATTTGACCTTTGAACTTGGTAATTTTTTGGACGTCATTTGGACGTCTATGTACATGATTTATTTGTTTTATTTACAAATAGCGCCTATCAACATGATTAATACATATGAATACAGATTATTTATAAACAAACACAATTTATTATCTGTATGATTTAATTTAAGTTTTTTTTTCTTTTTGTTTTTTAATGTTCCTGTTTTTCTGTAACAGTTTTTTATTTTATTTTAACTAGCCTAATCAAGTTGTTTATTTATCTATACATGTATTTTTGCATTAACCAGTTAAGCCCTAGAACCTATTTTTAGGAAAAACGCCTAAAATAACATATGCAAAATAAATCAGTAATAACTCCTTAGGCCTAGATGCATAATTATGGTGTCCTTTGAAATGTCAGAAGCAAAGGAATATAAATCCATTGTATATTAACATATTTATTTTACCATTACAGACTACATGGAGATTAAATACAGAAAAATAGGATATTTTCATTCTCGCCTGGTAAAAAAAGCTATATTTCAATGCAATAAACCATCAAAACCATCATAAGACAGATTATAAAGCACCAGGATATCTTTTAATACACCTGGAACACAACTGCATCTGTAAAATTGATGAAAAGAAACTAATATACACCAGTTATTACACAATTTTTTAAAGAATATACCTGGCTGAATGTCCATATTTTTAAAATATTTTCTGTTAATATGTTCACTTTTATTGGGAGTTATCTTTAAAACACTATTTCTCTTCATACAACCACATTCCAAATAACATAAAGCTTCCAAAACATTGAAATATTGAGAAAACCAGTCATTACAGATGAGCAAAATCATTCCCATGCTTTAAAGGCCCATAACTTGAGAACAGAACGTCCTACAGGGCTGATTTTGGTGTCTAAATTTGTTCCTCAGGGCCAGGCGAAAAAAATAAGCTATTGCATGAGGTTGTACCTGCTACGGTTCGCCAGCAGAGTCCGACAAAGTCCGCCTCTAACGAACATGCTCTTCTTCTACTAGAGAATTTGAGGTAGAAGCGAAAAGATTGCGGCGCGCCGAGCGATCTTTCCGAACCCGAATCGCCGCTGTTTCTGGACGGAATCCAGCTATCAAAACCCAACTAGATTGCGGACCCCGGGCATCTCGGGACCAACTGGTTAATATATTTATTTATTTGGAAATATAATTTGTGGGAAATTCAAAAAATAATTTAATGTTAGCCTAGTGCTATGCCTGTCCACCTTATTCCTATCTTAAAAGTACCAACAGCAGCAAAAAAAATAAAAAAAGTACAATATAAGTTCTTTGATCAAGGACTTTCAACTAAAACCGAGAAGGGTCCAGCTGCAGCCTGCAGACCTGAAATGCGTGGCGGAAGTTGAAGGAAGTTGAACTTCCATATATGGTTCGTCCCAGAAGACACAGCGCACAAAACGTGATGACGTTTATCTCGGCTGACGTACAGCATAGAGCCTAATACAAACTGTTTTATTCTTTAGAAGCCAACAACAGAATTTTAAACACTTCTGATAAGTTTTTGGCGAGAAATCAACTGTGTAGATTTTGAATATCCGCAGTTTTACGAAAATTGGTGGCGAATCCAAAATGTGTTCAACTGTTTTCGGAGTTGTGAAGCTCCGCAATTGCCGACAGTAGTGCCGACGGGTGTTACACAGCTGCAGTAATATTACCGGAGGATGCACAGCAACACAGCGGCGCACATCGGCCTTCCGCCGACGTGCTAGCAGATGGGTAAAGCGGTCTACATGCATATAATCAGTAGCTTTAGGCACACAGCCTGTGATGTTAGGGTAAGAGGAATATACATCGGGGGGCTGTCAGCAAAAGTTAGCTAGCTAGCTCCGGTTAGCTCCCCCAGGCCCGGTCACACAGACCACTGCAGCCGACACAGCAGACGTGTCCAGCAACAGCTGAACGATGCTGTTAATGTTCGTCTGTTATTCTATCAATAAATTCTCAGTAAAGTTTTAACCTAATCGAGATCCATCTGGCTCCTGATGTAACATTACAGAATATTCTTGGTTTGTGAAACTTAAAATCACTTTGGAAGAAATAAAATATACAACAGTGGAATGAATTGAAACATTGCTTTATTATCATTAGGCTATTAGAAATACATATTTGCAGGAATTATAGTATAAACATACTATATTAATAATATATAGTTATAGTATAGTAAATATTAACACATAAAGTACGCTGATTACTACGTTGACACTTGACACTTCTTTTTTTTTTTACGGCTCTTTTTTATTTTATTTGACAGCTATGCGTGGGCCGAGCGGGCGAGATAAACGTCATCACGTTTTGTGCGCATAAATCAGTTTGCATTAGGATCCATGTACGTCAGCCGAGATAAACGTCATCACGTTTTGTCCGCAGTGGCTTCTGGGACAAACCATATATGGAAGTTCAACTTCCTTCAACTTCCGTACGATCTCAAGGTCTGCAGGCTGCAGCTGGATATACTTGGAGAATAAAAAACAGTCAGCACGAGCACGTCATCATAATCCAACCAATAAACGCCACTCTGATTGGCCCGAGGCAGCACGAGCACATCATCATCATCACCCAACCAGTAAACGCCACTCTGATTGGCCCGAGGCAACACGACAGGCGTTTCGCGCGAGGCGGAGTCGTGTTCAAGTCAAGTATTGCTGGACGGCACAGCTTTTCATCGCGGGTGAAGGTGAACCCATTTATTCTAAATTGAAGGTAAGTTCGGTCAGCCTATTGAATTCAATGTCCATGTGTGCGTATAGTCTTAGCTAGTTTGGCGTTATTGTCTTAAACGTCACAATACAGCCGCGAATGGCCAAGGGCGTTAGCATTCACGTTGCACATTTGTTTTGTTTTCACGTTAACTTAGCTTGCTGCTATGGTTCATGTTCAGTTTTGTTGTTATTTTAGCGGTACACAAGAGAACATGTCAATTTGAATAATTTTCGACACCAAACTGCACGTATATTAATAGCAGCAGCATAGCATGTTAGTTGTAACTAAATGAACTTAACGTTAACGGCTCTTTGCTAACTAGTTTTGCGTCAGTATAAGTTACTTGGTTGATAATGTTAACGGTCCTAGTCACTTTCCATGTTCATTATCATCATACGTTTTATTGTAAACCATTAAAGGTGTTTTGTCTCTGATACCACCCTACTGGTAAGTTATAAGAAAGCGAACACTAACTTTACGTAGGTTGCACGTTGTTATCTGGCTGCTAGCTAACGTTAGTTACTAGTTTTGGCTGTTTTAGGGCCTTTTACAATACATTCACTCGAATATTGTCAGAAATTAGGAAAAATGTTTTTACCACGGTCAGGGTCATACAAACTCAAAGCGCATAATATGCTTGTGTGCTCTATGCTATATTAGTTTGCAACACTTAACCTGTTAACTGTCACCGCCCTTTTTTGAGTAGACATGAAAATGCACATTTCAAACTTAAATGGTTGTAAATAAGACATTTGGCAGACTTTTGTAGAAGTGAAATAAATTAAAAAAGTGATACAGAAAAAAAGTTATAGAAGTTTGAGTTTATGGAAATGTAAAAAAATTAATTATTCATATTTTATATTAAATATATATTTTTAAAACCTGGGTGACTCTAAAACTGCAAAAATATAAAGTAAAAAATCTGAACAAGTTGTGTTTCAAAATTTAGGTTTCTCAAATGAGCTTTCAGAGACTTTGTTTGGGCGCAGTACCAAACGTTTCATTTTTCATGTTCATTGCTATTTCAAAATAAAGGTCTGAACACCTTAGGAATATGAAAATATTCTTGTTGCAAATTGATAAATTATGGGTCCTCTGTAATTTATTTTGAAGATCACAAAATATGCAAACTAGAGATTGTAAGCTTTCAAATGATATATAGTTTGTCAAGATTAGTTTAGGTTTAGTATAGGATATTGTTTTAAATATGTAATGGATTTGTGCCCACCGGTGTGCCTGTGACAGTTAACAGGATTAGTTCACTTTCAAATAAAAATGCCCTGATAATTTACTCACCCCATGTCCATGTCTGTCTGTCTTTAGTCGAAAATAAATTAAGGTTTTGAGAAACATTCCAGGATTTTTTTTCTATATAATGGACTTCAATGGCAACCAACAATTCAAATATTCAAATGTCCCTCAATGCAGCTTCAAAGTCCCTAGACGATCCCAGTAGAGAAATAAGGGTCTTATAACATTTAAAAAAAAAAAATTAAGGGTCTTATCCAGCAACATTTAAAAAAAAAACAAAACTTTTAACCACCAATTCCCGTCTTGTACATCTCTGAGATGCGACATCACGTTGGAAAGGTTATGAAAAAATAAATTAAACCAAAGATGTTGGACAATTTTGAAGTTGGAGAAGAACATGAGTTGGAATTTTCACAGACAAATACATACAAATAACTTAGATGATGTGACACCTGATCATTCCAACGTGATGACGCTAATGCAAGGCATCGCAGAGATGTACAAGGCGGGCATTGGTGGTTAAAGTATATATTTTTTTACGTTTCTTTTTTAAATGTTGCTGGATAAGACCCTTATTTCTCAACTGGGATTGTGTAGGATTGTGTTCTTTGAACATTTGAATAGTTGGTTGTCATTAAGTCCATTAAATGGAGAAAAACTCTGAAAAGTTTTCTTTAAAAACCTTAATTTTTTTTTGACTGAAGAAAGACATGCATGGACATCTTGCTTGACATAAGGGTGAGAAAATTATAAGGATTTTCTTTCTTTTCTTGAATGTGAACTAATCCTTTAACTTTTGTGTGATGGAGAATGAATACGTTAAGGTATTTATTTAAACCATTTTTTGTCTCATGTGCTCTAAGGAGTGAGGTGATAAACCAAGTGAGGAGATAAACCACCTAAACAAGGTACATGTTGTGATCTCATCCTCTTTCCTTTTGTATAGGCCCCTGTCAAATAAACAGTAAAACTTAAATTATGACTAACGACTGTGTTTACAGATGACTTTGAGAATAAGAAAGTGGCGAAAACGCCAAAGAGAACTGGATCAACTGCTACGTTATTCTGACAGTGATGAAGAGGGCGTTGAAAATATATCCAACAGTGTGCCTGGTACTCCAAGTAGTTGTAGCAGTGACGGTGTGCCTAGGACCCCAGATAGTTTAATGAGTGACAGTGTTCTTGGGACATCAAATGATTTTGACTTTGACACTGATGTGGACTACTGCTCTACTGACTCGGAACAGGAACCAAAAGAAGCTGAAGTGACCAGCTTTGAGGACGAACTGAGACAGTGGGCCTTAGAGCAAAGATTGACACACAGAGCACTTAATGGTCTATTGCCCATATTAAGAAAGCAAGGGCACCTATTGCCTGTGGATTGCCGGACACTCCTTGCTACACCACAGCATAACACAACAGAGCCTAAATGTGGTGGCCAGTACAAATACTACGGCTTAGAAAAGGGTATCTGTCGGTATTTAAGTCAGATGGAGAGTAATGATGTGCACCTCAGCGTAAACATTGATGGCATCCCACTTTTCAAAAGTAGTGGTGTCCAATTCTGGCCAATACTGGTGAAGTGTGGCCATTTTGATCCATTCATTGTAGCCATGTTTAGTGGACAAAGTAAGCCAAGTCCTCTTGAGGAGTATTTAAAAGACTTTGTGACTGAATACAAACATCTCAAGGACAATGGAATAGTTTTTAAAGACCAGACTTACACTGTCAATATTGATGCTCTGATATGTGATGCCCCAGCAAGGGCATATCTGAAATGTATCAAGGGTCATACTGCCTATGAGAGTTGTGAAAGATGTGTAATCAGAGGTACTCGTTTTGAGGGAAGAGTAGTTTTCTGTGAACAGGAATGCACTTCTCGAACAGATGACAGTTTCTCCAGAGTGGAATACAGTAACCACCAAACTGGTATCAGCCCCTTCATTGCAGCAGGAATTCCTTGCGTCAGCTCTTTTGTCCTAGATTATATGCATGTCGTCTGCTTGGGAGTAGTTAGGCGCCTGCTAATTTACTTGACTCGTGGACCAAAGATCTGTCGTTTATCTGTGAGGCAAAAGGATGCAATTTCACAAAAACTAATTGCACTGAGAGGGAAGATGCCAAGTGAATTTGCTTTCGACAACCGCTGGGGTTTGCATGAACTTGATAGGTGGAAAGCCACTGAACTCAGGCAGTTTTGCTGTACACAGGTCCTGTGGTTTTGCAAGCGGTGTTGTCCCCTGAAAAATACCAACATTTCTTGTCATTGACGGTATCTATGTCGATAATGCTGGAGTCAGATCAGCGTATTCGAAATGCCTATCTCCAATATTCTCAGGACCTTCTCAAACATTTTGTAATGTGCTGTGCTGACCTGTATGGCAAGACCTTTCCTGTGTACAATGTACATGCACTAATTCATCTCAAAGAGGATGCCAGCCACTTCAACTGTTCCTTGAATGACATTTCCTGTTTTCCCTTTGAAAACTACCTACAACAAGTCAAGAAACACGTGAGGAGTGGGAGAAGTCCCTTGGAACAAGTGACTAGGCGTTTGTCTGAAATCGAGCAATCAGATGTGGACAATAGCCAAAGACACCCTAAAGTGTTTGTCTCTGTTAAAGAAAAGGACAGTTGTTTTCTTTTGAGGGACAACAGCTTTGCTTTTGTGCGACAAAAAAATGCAGATGGGTCTTTTGCTTGTGAAATTCTGCGCCAGCGTCACACTTCACCATTATTTCACCAACCGTGTAGCTCTGGACTTCTAAACATAGTGTGCATAGGAAATGGTCATGTCAGGATGAAAAATGCACTACTGCAAGAAAGGGATCTGTTCCGGAAGGTGGCCTACCTCCCACAAGAAGCTGGTGGTTTTGTCCTCATACCCCTTCGCCATGGTCTGGAACACACACATTAAGGTTATTTTTTTTAAACAAATTTTTTAGCTAGATTCCATCAGGGATCAACATAGCTGATCACCTGTTTCCATCCGTATGCTTTCTGTATCTTCCTTGGTGACTCCTGCATGTCCTTTCTTACTGCATCCATAAAACTCCCGGGCCTCTCTCTGTCCTCTTGCCACAATATCCCACTCCCAATGTAACCGCTCATAGCCCTTCCATTCATGTCCAAAACTTCTCAATATCTAAACTTTGAACTAAAATGTTAAAAACTTATCCTTTCCAGGTCATGTACACGAGAGCAGTTTGGAGGGAGGGTACCCAAGAGGAGGAGGGTGTAGTTCCTGACAGTTGGATTGACCGAGAAAAGAAAACCGTCAGATGGCCACGTAAAATGAGCGTTACAAAAACAAAAAAAGCAATAAAGGACAAAATGAACCCCCAGGATGATTGGATGACATTCTCATTAATAAAGATAAAAATTACATCAGGCAAGTTTTGTAAAACAAAAAAAATCCGATTCATCAAATAGATAAATAGAAAAGTAAATGCATTTCCATGTCAAAATATTGTTGAATTCTTTGTTTTAAGGTGAATTGTCTAATTTATAGATAAGCGTGGCGAATGTGACGCATACAACCTCACCAGCCAGGCAGAGGAGGAGGAGGAGGACGACGACGATGAGGTGATTAGATCGATGAGGAAGCGCACTAAAGGAATTCCGGAGGGTTTAGTTAGAAATGGTATGTTTCTCATTCTCAGATACTTTATACATTTGAAATATAAAATCGGTTGTTACAAATTGGGCCTGAAACTTGAGACATCAATGTTTTATTTTTTTTGCAGAATTATCGGATTCGGATGAGAGTGTCAGGGCCAGGGGTAATGGTCTTCTCTTAAGCCTAGTTCACACTACATGATTTTAAAATGTCGGGCTGAACTGTGCGGTTCACAGTACATGACTTGGTCTCTGTGAAATCAGGAGTGTTCAAGTTGTTGAGCTAGTTCACACCACACGACACAACGTGATTGATCCTCAATAGGGGGTAATGCACTACACGAGTTGACGACAACACAACGATTCAATCTTGTCTACAAACCACATTTTGTCACGAAAAATCAAGCGATAAAACGAACTGGACATGACGCGAAACAGCACGCGTGCCAATACCCAGTGAAGAAGAACACAACACGCGCACATGCCTTGCTCAACGATTTGCAAATTGGGCTTAAATTGGGCTTGAAATCATGTAGTGTGAACTAGACTTTAATGAATTTATAATTGCAGTTTCAAAACAAATCAAATTCTTTAAGATTATATATTTTGATATGGATATGCTTAGTTTTACATTATCTCTGTATAGGTGTCAAGCTACCCCCCTTCCCTACTACACCTAGGAAGCTGCAGCCCATTGAGGACACCAGCATGTTGCACAATACTTGTGAGTACTGATGACAACTTAAGCATAATGTGTTGTGTACAACATGAGTCACAGGCTCATTCTTGTGTTTTAGCCCATGAAGATTGTGCCATGTCTGGCCAAGTGGAGCATGCAGACAGTCCTCTGGGCAGTGAAATGTCACCTAGTAAGTATTTACTTTTCCCCTTGTACAAAAACATCGCACTGCACAATAATCCATTCAAGACGAGTAGTTTCTCACTGCTTGTGAATGAAGTAAGGTAATCTCTTATAAATATACATGCAAGTAATTACAGGCTCATTCCTATGTTCCTATGTTTTAGCCCATGAAGTTGCAGCCATGTCTGGCCAAGTGGAGCATGCAGACAGTTCTCGGGGCAGTGAAATGTCAACTTCCAGTGAGTATTTACTTTTCCCCTCGCACCAACCATCGCATTGCACAAAGTCAGTAGTCCATTCAAGACAGAGTTTTCACTCTTAATTAAGCGTAGTAATGACTCAAGTATTTCTTTATTCATTTAGTATGCAACATAACTGTACTTACAGGCTGACTCATGTGTTTCAGACTCTGTAAGTCAAACCTTTGATGTCCTTGTGGAAGCCTTCTCTGGCCCCTTGTGAAATGTTAGAATATTCTGTGTTTTTCAGAATCTCGTCATGCAGCAAGAGGTCATGCCAGGGACGGCTATCGCTCCAGGTAAAAGAAGCAGGACAGGGCACAGTGTCAGTAGTGGGTGGCTTCTACTGGTTGGTCTCCAGCCCTTATTTTGGTCAACCAGTAGGGGTTAATCAAATGGCATGTTATTGTCAGTTATTAATGTATGGCCAAGTGATTACATTTAAATGTTACTAGGTCCAGTAGTGGATCCACCATCAGGTCCTGGCACATTGATTATTCGAGGCCAACCTTCAGGTCCACACATGATGAGTCAAGGCACAGTGATGGTGCGAGGCACACAGTCTTCATATCACTGCTATATTACTTTGTATAATCATATGTGACTAATAAAATGATCTTATACAGTCAGGGCCAGACATGATGACCGACCCTGTAGTGATGCCCCCAGTCCCCCAGCCAGGTCCAGACATGATCAACGAGCACAGCGAAGTTATGACCGGTCCCGTAGTGATGACCGATCCCGTAGTGATGCCCCCAGTCCCCCAGCCAGGTCCAGGCATGATCAACGAGCACAGCGAAGTTATGACCGGTCCCGTAGTGATGACCGATCCCGTAGTGATGCCCCCAGTCCCCCAGCCAGGTCCAGACATGATCAGCGAGCACAGCGATGTGATGACCGGTCCGTAGTGATGACCGATCCGTAGTGATGCCCCAGTCCCCAGCCAGGTCCAGGCATGATCAACGAGCACAGCGAAGTTATGACCGGTCCCGTAGTGATGACCGATCCCGTAGTGATGCCCCCAGTCCCCCAGCCAGGTCCAGACATGATCAAAGAGCACAGCAACGTGATCTCCGCAGCCCCCCCTATGACAGGCATGGTGAGTAGTCGCCTGGGTTCACATTGCGCTCAATTAGAATTATTCTGCTATTCAGGTGGTGATCCTATCACCCTGTTGCAGTGCACACATTGCTTAGAACAAGAAATCAAGTAACTTAAAGTTGTTGTTTTTTTTTGTTTTACAATTAAGGTACAGTACAAATAAAAGCAGTTTTCATCAAAGTACTTTGCAGTTCAACAAGTTTTGTAGATGTAACTGTAATCATTATAATATTGCAGATATAATATCTTCTAATAAATCTGTAAGTTACATAATTTGGTATCTTCTAAAACTGCTTTTTTTTTCTGGTGCAGATGCAGTGACTGGGAGATGGGCCTTCCCATTGCCATGTGGTGGTAAGTATTGATCTATTGGCAGTGGAGAAGACTCTTTTAATAGTACCACCTTCTCTCTTTCTGCACTGTTCTCTCTGTCCACAGAAACTGCTTTTCAGTTATAGCCGTGGCTTGGTTTCTATCATGTCAGATGACATTTCTTTGGACTTTTGTTTCTTTCTCCAACACTGTTGTACTAATAACTAACACTGAAGCTGATTACAAAAAAATTGTGAGGTAGCTGAGCTTTTTTATTCAAATTGGAGCATTGTAATCAACAAATGTTTTTTTTTTTTTTTTTTTTCAGTGTTCCAGAAAAAGGTCCTCAGCCTACTGGTTGACATCCGCCATCGGCTGAAGGAAGCACAGCCTGCCTCTTCCGCTGTCCATATTGAGAAGATCAACACCATGGAGGACTTTGAGTTACAGGAGCAACGCATCTCTGATGCACAGGCCTTTGAAATCCTGGTAGGTTTTACAAGTCTGGAAGTAATTGATAGCCTAGAATAAATTAATACAGTGCTCTTGCACAGTTAGATTCCTCTAGGGAGTGTCAGTCAAGTTTATTATGGACTTATTCCAACAGGTGCAGCAAATTTCCAGAATCGGTGGGCGGAACACCAAGGACTGTGTCCACAAAGTGTTGGACAGGTATGTTTTTACAACATTTTTTGCATGTTTTCATTTGCCTTTCAAAAAATGTCAGAATAGGTCAATTTATATGAAAAATACAAGTCCACAACCAAATGCATTGTGAGATAGACCAGCTGTGCTTGACAAGGAGATTGGTAGGATAAGAGGACCAACCTAGGGGACGCTGATCAGCTAGTGCAAATGGTTTATTGCATTTGAAATGTTGTTCCTACAAATATCCTTGACAATAATTTATTTAAATTTTTCTTTAGGCTCTTCACCAACAGCCTCATGGCCAAGTTTAATTTGAAGGGCAAGGGGAAAAGGGGGAAACGCCCTTTAGAGGGAACAAGGGTTTATAGAGCAATAAAAGGTAAGACCCAAGTTTCATGTTGGCCAGTCTATAAAAATACATTTGGAAAAAACATTTCCTTCCCTTTTGACTGTTAAAAAAAAGAAATGCCAATTATCTATCTTGATGGATCGATAGGCTTTATTAATCCACAAGAGGTGTTGCAGCATTAAGAAAGAATCAAAAGACAGCCAAGTTGAAAGTAAAAGATGGTAAATGATAGTCACAATTCTCTCAATATTATTCTCCTCTCATGGCATAAAGGTGAGTCATTACAAACTGTTATACCAGTGGTTAAGAATGACTTCCTGGGGGTGCCTTATTAATTTGAAGCTGAAGTAGCCTCCAACTGAAAACAGTGTGCTCTGACAAGTAGTACATGTAGTTCACGTGTTGTATTATCCAGAATTCTTAACTTATTTTTGTGCAAAACTGTTCTCAACAGTAATTTATATGGAGTCCAATGTGTTTCCAAGCACAAAGCTAGCTTTTGTAAATTGCACTAAGGCAACAGGTTGATGAAACACTGTTATAACAATTTATAATACCATTCAGTTGTAAGTAATGTACAATTGATTAGTTAATGATTAACTAATCATTTACAAAACATGACTAAGCGTTTCATAAATTGTTACAAACAATCTGTACATGTAAACAAGGGATTTACAACGCTTTCTGCACCCTCTAATAGCTACATGCATACATGAAAACAAAATGTATTAAACATTTAAGGAACGCATAGATATGTTTTGTAAATAATTAGTTAATCATTGAATCACTTGTAGATTACTTGCAACGGAATTTACAAAACATAGAAAAAATATTAGTATATCATTTGCTAATGCTAATCATTCATGAATGTTTTGTAAATGATTAGTTCATTATTAACTAACCACTTATAAATGATTTAACTGAACGTTATTATAAAGCGTTTCTAACACAGTTAACATTATAATGCACACATTAAAGGATCTAAGCTTTCTAAAAAAGTACAGACTGCTTTGTCCTTTCTTGTAGACAGTTACAGTTAACAGTTGCTGAGATGGCTTTGTATTAATCTGGCATTGGCAGTGAAAAATATTTTTGCTTACAAATGTGGGGACTTTGGTGAATGATTGCAGATTGCCTTTGCATATATCTAAATCATTTCTTTTTCTGCTTGTGTAGAAGGGATCATGAAATTCGATTCCGTAACCACGGAGGAGTTCATCAAGGTGAATGTTTCGGAGCACCTCAAGCACGCGCCACAAAGGCTTGGAGGTGGAGGATTCACCCTGTTGAGCCATGACTAGACTTGACTACAGTTCAGATGAGTTCACTCAAAATGAATTCTTCAGTATCAATTATCAGCTTAACATTGTTGTTGAACTAAGGATATTTATTTGAGTTGATCATATAGCTTAAAGGATCAAGATTGGTTCAGGTACGATTAGTATGACACATCTAAGGTATCGCAGGAATGAGATATGTGTGGCAAAACAACACAACATTATCATCATTTCTTCATTTCTAGTCTCGAAGTTAGACGTAGTGTTATACGCCTGTGTTGCACGCCACCACGTAGGCTCACCACATGACCACCGTCGGCCAATGGTGAGCCTACGTGGTGACGTGCAACACAGACGCTAGCTAAACACTACGTCTAAACTCGAGGCCCAGAGAAAAGGAAATGAATAGTGATATTAAGTCATTATTTTGTTGTTTTTTGCCCACAAAAGTATTCTCATTCTCAAGATTGAGTCACTGTTGTCCCTTGGACTATATTAATAATGTATTTAATGCATTTTCTGGGCCAGCAAGTTTCATTCCTTTAGAAGCCTATGGAGGAGTGATCCAGCTCTCAGAATTAATCAAAAATATCTTAATTTGTGTTCAAGACTAACGAAGGTCTTAAGGGTTGGAACAACATGAGGGTGAGTAATTAAACGTGTAATTAATTGAAATGTAATTTGTCTAAGTGTAATCTAATTTGTTCATAAAGTGAATTATGAAATGTAATTTGTTAATAAAAGTGTAATTTAATTGAAATGTGTTCATAATTGTGCTTTGTCTTGTGACCTTGAATAAAGATAAAAATGGTGATCTTGAATTGTATTGTGATTTATTTGTATGTGTAGTATTAGTATGTATGTAGTCCCATGTTTCGGAGAAACATGGGACTACAGTTATAAGATTATAAAAACAGACGTCTAAATTTGACGTTAAAAAGCGTCCTCAAAACGACCACATGGGACTATAAATAGCCCTTATATGGAGGTTCCACCGGCGTCCACATGAGGCGTGCGGTAGACGTCGACAAAAAGACGTCATCTGGCGTTACAAAACAACCCCTTCAGTGGACCAAAAACGGACGTCCACAAATGACTCGAAAAATACGTCACGCCGACGTCACGTTGCGCAGTACAAAAAGACGTCTAAATTTGACGTTAACAAGACGTCCTCAAACGACCACATGTGGACTATAAATAGCCCTTATATGGAGGTTCCACCGACGTCCAAATGAGACGTGCGGTAGACGTCGACAAAAAGACGTCATCTGGCGTTACAAAACAACCCCTTCAGTGGACCAAAAGCGGGCGTCCACAAATGACTTCGAAAAATACGTCACGCCGACGTCACGTTGCGCAGTACAAAAGAGCGTCTAAATTTGGCGTTAACAAGACGTCCTCAAACGACCACATGTGGACTATAAATAGCCCTTATATGGAGGTTCCACCGACGTCCAAATGAGACGTGCGGTAGACGTCGACAAAAGGACGTCATCTGGCGTTACAAAACAACCCCTTCAGTGGACCAAAAATGGACGTCCAAAAATGACAGGAAAAAGACGTCACGCCGACGTCACGTTGCGCAGTGGGTAGGCTTTCAGGCTTACCTACAGGTGACATAAATAAAGGTTCTGCCCACTATTTGAGAATTTACATGATCTATTTAGTGAAAAACAGGAAGATAATCTATCCACCTCACAGGTGTGGTATGTCAAGATGCTGATCAGACAGCATGGGTATTGCACAGGCCACAATAAAAGGCCACTCAGAAATGTGCAGTTCCATCACACAGCACAATGCCACAGATGTCATAAGTTTTGAGGGAGGGGGCAATTGGCATGCTGACTGCAGGAATGTCCATCAGAGCTGTTGAACTGAATGTTTATTTCTCTACCATAAGCCGTCTCCAAAGGCATTTCAGAGAATTTGGCAGTACATCCAACAAGCCTTACAACTGCAGACCATATGTAACCACACCAGCCCAGGACCTCCACATCCAGAATCTTCACCTCCAAGATCGTCTGAGACCAGCCCACTGGAGAGCTGCTGCACCAGTCGGTTTGCATAACCAAAGAATTTCTGCACAAACTGTCAGGAACCGTGACCGTCTCATGGAAGCTCATCTGCATGCTTGTCGTCCACAATCAACAACCTGATCAACTCTATGCGATGGAGATGTTTTGCACAGCGTGAGGCAGATGGTGGTCACACCAGATACTGACTGGTTTCCGGACCCCCCCGCCGGAACTCCCCAATACAGTGAAAGTGCACATATATGCCACACCTGTGAGGTGGATGGATTATCTCGGCAAAGGAGAAGTGCTCACTAACACAGATTTTGACAGATTTGTGAACAATATTTGATAGAAATCTTTGATGAATGGGGGCAAAAACAAATGAAAGTGTTGACTATATACATATATAACAAATCAATAACAACAGCAACCAAGAAGGATTTTCCTTTTTTTTTCCTGATCTGCTCTGGTCAGCAGAGTGTCAGCAGGCGTTGCTAGGCAACAGTTTACCTGCAGATGAAAGTGTAGCTTACCTGTAAGCTGAGACACAGGGATTGCTGCTGGACTTGGAGCTGACTGTGACTTCAATAAAACGACAATAGAACAAGAACACCAAGAAGTCTTAACAGACACAAACCTCAACAGGTAGGTTTCATCCTGCTGATGTTGCTTTTATAAACGAAATAACAGTCAGAGAGTGAATACGTCCACCAAGGCTACACGATCCACTTCCTTTGTTATGTCAATAAAAAAAAATGTGGAGAATTAATTCATCTATATCTGGATATGGCTATTTAAATGTGTCAAGTTGCTATAGCGTCATCTAGAGGTCAAATGGAATCAAATGTTGAAGGTAGATATTTGTCATCAGTCAACCTGTACAATGTGTTTAAGAGTTGTGTGAAAGAGCTACAAGAATTTGGAAACATGAAAGTATGAAATGTCAAAATCATTGACAGAAAAACTGTGTGTGGTGTGTGTGTGTTTGGTGTGTGTGTGTGTTGGGGGGGGGGTGTTTGTGAGACAGCAGATGCGAAGATGGCGTTAGCCAGCGGTCACTGGCTGGAGAAAGAGATGAGGGGAGAAGCCCCAAGTCCCAGGTGGGTCACATTGTACCACATTTTTGTCCCATAAATACTGTATGTCTAGACTACACTGTAAAAATTATCAAGGTGGTTCAACTTAAAAACTTAGTTGCTGCCTTAAAAATGTGAGTAAGTTCAACTTTATGAATAGCTTTGTTTCCACTCATGATGTTACGTTATACAATTTGTTTAATTAATGATCATTTATTGTTTGAACTGTGAGTTAAAACAACTACATAACATTGTCCATTCAAAGAAACTTGCTTTCTCTTGTCAAAGACACCTATTCAACTTGCATTTTTAAGTTAAGACAACTAACTATATGATACATTTCAGTTGGAAATGTGATTTCACCTGCTTCAACTCACAAATTGTAAGTTCATAAAGTTGATATAGCTACAGTGTTATAGTTGTCTCAACATTGTTTTTTTAGTTAAATTAAGTTAAATTAACTTCAACTTAATACTTTAAATTATTCTAACTCACAGTTTCAAGTTAAAACAACTTAACCAAATTAATAATACTTTCCATTTCAAGTTAAGGGGATTTATGGGTGTACTTGCTCATCCCTGTATCATTAGCATGGATGAGCAAGTACACCCACATGTATACGTATCTGTTCAACAAATTAAATTTTCTGATCTGTACTCAGAATGGGTGGAGCTAACCTGGAAGTGGGCGGGACCAAACAGCAAGTAATTGAAGTCTGAAATTGGTATCAGAAATGAAATTTATTTGAAAACTATTTACATAACAACCTCAGAGCTCCAGAGCAATGTTTTTGATCACAATAGTAATTTATTTATTCTTTAAAGTTCCTATATTCATAGTATATAACAAAACACATACTGACAGATTTTACTCTGATGGTACTCGTACTCGTAAAAAGTATCTGTACAGGACAGTCGTTTCAACCGAGTACTCGCTCAACCCTAACAATTAGTTGACTATGTGAACGTTTCTCTCGTACTCAAAAGATGCAGCACTTTGGCAATTTTTTTTTCTTTTGCTCCCATTCACGCTTGCCTTTTTTTCAACTGATAACTTACACGCAATTTTGATCAGGACAACAAAAGTCTCAAATAGTCAGCACAATAAAATAATGTGGATTGACGGTGAGTTGAAACTGTAAAAGTATTTTTTTGTCTGGTGGTTGCTCGTTGTCCTACTGTCCAAAACTTCTTTCACAGACACGGGCACTCTTTAGCTGTGGCAGGAAATGTCGCTTTTCTGTTCGGAGGAGTCTCCTGCATCAACCAAGAGGTGCCTTTTCATTCTCTTGAAATCTATTCAAAACTTTTTTAATTCAGGGAGGTTTGACAAACAGCAGCCTTCAATTTTACACAACATGTGAGGTTGCACAGTTAAACATGGCTGAAACATGGAATCAGGATGGCAATAGTCTGCTAATTTTCTTCTTATGTGTTTAGGAGGATATCCATGTTTACTTCAACGACTTCTACATGCTAACAGGTAAAAATTTAAGAGGCAGTCCCGATTACACCTTATGCCATGAAGCCCCAAAGTTGATGATATATTTCACCTTGTGCTCAGAACGATCCTGTGGAGTATAGTGCTGTGCAACAAAACTTTGACAAGAGGGTCCCCATTTTGTTTGTAAGCATTGTTGTTTGCGACATGATACATTTTCTGCTGGCTTCACACGATTCCATCTGAGGCGATGACGCACCAAGAAACAATGTCCCAGCAAAAAGCAGCAAAGAAGAAGATTGCTAGGTAGCAGACATTGATGCAAACAATGCAAATTTTAATGTTTGACTTAAAAATCGACTCTAATATTTTTAAATTCATTAGTTATTTAGCTGACGCTTTTATCTGAGGCAGCTTGCAATTGCTATATATGTCAGAGGTCGCACGCCTCTTGAGCAACAAGGGATAAGTTTCTTGCTCAGGGACATATTGGTGGATGTGTCGCAGTGGGAATCGAACACAAACAATATGTTTTGATTAGAAATACTATAATGAATAACATAATGTTGTTTGTTTACAAGAAAATACCACAGGGCACCAAACTTGTGCACAAGATAAACATCTTGTTTTTGAATTTGGGGACTTTGTGATATTCTAAAGAAAACCAGGGGTCAAGGTAACGCTGAGCTACTGGGTCTGAAAAAAATAAATAATAACCAGAGATTGTTTTGTTGTTTGTAGTTTCTCCTGATGATGTGACATGGGAGGAGATTCCTCAGAGAGGAGAGGTTCCCGCTGCCAGAGGAGGACACACCCTTTGGTAAATTTGCAGCTCTGATGCGACTTGGTATGGATGATTGGGAAATAACTGAAAAAGGATTAGATTTTCTCCTTCTCACTGGAGGGTAAATCACTCGTGTTTTACATATGACACGTGGAGGGGCAGCAGCATGCATTTGCTGTGTCCAGTCTGCCACAACTTAAGACTCTTAACAAGCAAGCTCAAAAAGATGAGTCTCAGGATTCTTTGAGGAATTTAGAGAGGTTTCCTGTCAAATATTCATGAGCTGCACTTTTCATCCATAAAAGAAGAGTACAGTTACCATCTGTGTAAGTTTGTGTGGTGATATTGCCTGACTATGGCATCACATGAGCAGTGTAGATGGGATGGGCAGTGCTAGCACTGATGACATATAAAAAAAATGCACTAATGCATTTGCACATCTTGTTTCGTTTTGAGTGTTGTGAAAGGGAAGTTGTATCTGTTCGGAGGAGCGTCCAGCCCCGATGCCACTGAGTGTCTCCCAGGAGTCTACAGCTTTGACATAGGTGAGGATGTTACAGTGGTTGGAGGAAAAAGAGGAACACGTCCACCTTTTTGTTGTTGCTTTGGTGTTCCATTAAGAAAGCGTGAGAGCCAAACGGCACTGTGATGTTGTTTCTGTTTTCTAACAGTGTCTCTGACCTGGGAGTGCTTAGCAGTCAAAGGTGTGGCCCTCAGATCCCTTGGACACAGCTCTGTTGCAGTGGGAGACAACATCTATGTGTATGGGGGCATTCTGGGAGGCAATCCAACCAACGATCTCCTGGTGTTTAACACAGGTCCGTACATCATCTTGATTAAAGAACCATACATTTGGTTTTTAATGTTCTTTCCCCAAAACTCTGAATACTCTTCATCCCATTTTCCAAACCCTAATAAGCTTTTAGATTGAATTTCTTTCTTCTGCATATATATGAATCATTTATTTACAAAAGATGTCCTGCTTTTAAAATATTCAGCCTGTCATAAGTATGTATGTCATTTTCTGTCTTTTACTCTCAAACTCTCACTTATTTACTCTTTGCGCTATTTCAGTGTCTTTCACCTGGACGCCGGTTAAAACTAGTGGATCACTGCCTCCTGCCTTGTAAGACATTTACTTTTTGTATCACAAAGCAAGGATTTATCACAGGAATGTTGCAATGTATAATATTAAAATGTAGAGAGGTTCCTATTTTTCAGGTCACCCACTGTTTAATATGAGTTTGGAACAATACCTGCCATTTTTTGCATCTTTACTTATTAACACTGACCCAAACTTTTCAACAGCTTATCCTGCGTACAGGGTCGCGGGGAAACTTTCGGTCTTTGTGTATTTATTGTGTATGTGTGTGTGTGTGTGTGTGTGCGTGTGTGTAGGTGTGGTCATAGTTTTGCACTGGTTGGAGATCAGGTGTTCCTGTTTAGAGGTTATGAAGCAGGCGGAGACTTCTGTACAGACCTACATGTTCTTAACACAGGTGAACAGTGATTCAGATTATCTCGCGCTTGTGCATGCAATGTAACACCACAACTCAACTTACATCCACATAAATGCAGGTAAAATAATTCAAGTGAGAGAAATTGACTAATTTCAGGTTAATGTAATCAGTCCAGGACTTTCAACAACTTTTAGTTATTTAAAATTGTATAGACCCTAACATTAAACACTTGTGATCTCTGCAGATTATTCATTGGTCTCTGACTTTTGTGTTTCTCCTGCTATTAGAGAACTTGGTGTGGCAGAAATGGAAGGTGAAGGGGGAATCACCTACAGCCTGCAGTGGACAAACACTGACAACACACCATGACAAAGTACGCACGCGTGCACATGGAGTTATTGTTATTTGAAGAAATTGAACTGGTAAAGAATGTAAAGGTTCTTTCAGACAGAGAGACACTTTGTTTTCAAAGTAAACATGACAGCAGTTGGGGGTCACTGGCAAGATGAGGGAGGGTGGCTGCTGTTCTTTCAGCTCAGTTTTATTTATATAATTCATAACAGAATCTGATTGCACTTTTCATAAAGCAGGTCTAGACCATAATATTATTTTAAACAATAATTCCCGCCATGAGCAAGCACCTGGCCACAGTGGCGAGGAAAACCTCCCTTTTAGCAGGTAGAAACCTCCAGCAAAACCTAGACTCAGTGTAGGTGACCATCTGCCTTGACCGGTTGGAGGTGGGGGCCGGGGAGAGAGGGAGCAAAGCAGCCCAATGCAAGATCCAAACAGGAAAGCAAATAGCCAGACCCCATAGAGAGAGAGAGAGAGAGGAAGGTAGTAATGTGCATTAATGGGATTATAATGCGTACAGATGGAGGGGGAGAGGAGGACTGAGTTGCTCAGTGCATCATGGGAAGTCTCAGCAAAACTAAAGGATGATCCAGGGCTCACCTGAGCCAGCTCCAACTATGAGCTTTATCAAAGAGGAAAGTCTTGAGCCTACTCTGAAATGTGGAGATGGTGTCTGCCTCCTGAACCCAGACTGGAACCGGATTCTTCAGCCAGACAATTTAAAATAAGCTTACAGAAAATGGATGTTGCTCACTGTCCTAGAACGCCTTAATTGTTACATACATGCGTATGCAATCAATCTTTTTATTTATGTTTAAGATGTAGCTAATCTATCTGTGTGGTTATTTTGATAATGCTGAATATTACTCAGTTCAGCCCCATGAACAGTGTTATTAGACAGTATTAGAAAGCAGTGGTTCAGTCATAATTTTAAAAATGCATCAATGATTTAATACAGCTGATTTAGCCACTGAAATTCTATTGGCACACTTTAGCCTCCAGTAGTAGTAACTTCATCTCAAGATCAAGTTAATTTTGTCAGTTCAACCATAAAAATACTGCTAAAATGGAGTATTGTAAGTAGCTGAGGTAATAATATTTTTATCCCATGTATGTATTATTTCTCTTTGCTGTTTTGATTATACTGAATGTTTGTATTTTTCTCCTTATGTTTAATCTCATGGAGGATATCTACCTGTTTGGTGGCAAAAGCACAAATGAGGACGGAACAGTGACGTCTTCCAATGAAATCCATAAATTCAGCATTGGTGAGTGAGACACTGCAGAGTAACTGACAAATAAATCTGTTCTGAAGGAAGTCTAAGGATCTTCAAATATTTCACACGTGTCTCTCCAGCTAAGATGAAGTGGAAGGTTCCTCTGTACGTTGGGATTCCTCCGGCCCGTCGTCACGGACACGCTGCTTTCATCCTCCACAGCCACGTCAGTGTGCCACTAAACAGTTTAAAATGATGTTTATTGTTGTCATGTCATATTATATAAAATAAACCTTTTCTGTGGCTTTGTTTGGATGGCAGCTGTATGTCTTTGGAGGAAAGAATGAAGAGCAGGAGTTTAATGACCTGAAGGTGATGAAACTCATCAACCCCTCAGAGAGACAACCAGGTAGCCTACATTATTCATATTTATTTTATTTTAAAGTAACACTAGGGCGTACAGGCTGCATAATTCATTATACAATCAGAAATTGCTGGACAGAACAAACAACATCCTGATGATTTAGCTGTTTAGAAAGGCTTTTCAATAGTGAAGCTAAAAAGTTTGTTGGTCCTGAGAATGGCATTAGAGCAGTGTTTCTCAAACTGTATCTTTTTTTTATTTCAACCGCCCGTATTGTTAATATTTCATAAAAATGAAATCCACTTTTGCTGTGGTGGGGGGGGCACAAAGCTTTCAGCTTCTGAAGGAGGGCGTGACAGAAAAAGTTTGAGAACCACTGTGCTGGAGGAAAGGTCACAGGGTCATGAAAGGTTTCATCCTACGGGGAACAGGAACATACCATGAGAGGTCATGATTATCAATAGGTTTTGGGTACAAGAATAGTTCGAATGGGGATAACGGTGCAAACTCATTTGTAAATGTGGCATGAAACGTGACATGGAGTACAGTAGTCGGAAGGAAAAAAACAGGACTTTTTCTCCACAGTGATGAAGGAGATTCTGTCTGACTTTGGACTGCAGGGAGTCAGCCACAGGTCAGCAGCTGCTGTACACACCTGTGTTTCTGTTTCAGCTTTATGTGTGTGTGTGCGCGTGTGCACGCAGTTTCAGCCTTTTGTCATGCTCTGTTTGAGTCTCAGCCTCTAACTCTGGTTTCACTCTGGTTTTGACCGTTAACAGCTTCACGCCCACGAAGGTTCCCAACGTCCGCTACGAGCTGAGCAAGTCTGCTCCGTCCAACCAGTCAAGGAACACAGCAGCTTATGCACCGGTGATGACAATACACACACACACAAACACACACACACACACACACACACAAACACACACACATACAAGACGGGGCGAAAGACAGGACAAATATATCATAGTTGGTATTTATGGCTCTCATTTCATCTTTTATATCTTCAAAAATGATTAATTTGAAAGAAGTTCTGTTTTGAAACCACATTCCCTGTGTGCATGTTATGATACCAGTGGTTTCGTAACAGTGGAGAAGTGACTGGGTGGCTAATACATGGCAGGGCTCCAACAGGGCTGTGCAGTAGGAGAGGGATTGACAGAACCAGAAGTTGTAGTAGCAGTTGTATAAAGAAGCAGAAGTAACTGTAAAAAGCAGAGTTGCTGCCACTGCATCTGTCGCACAGTCCCATCATTGTACTTTTTTGGGGGGGCGGCAGGAAGGCAGTAGCAGTAGAAGCAAAAAGCAGTAGAACTTTTCAGCAATAGAAGCAGTAGCAGGCTAGCAGTAGTAGGAGTAAGTAAGTTGGTTTAGAAGTAGAAGCAGTGGACCTGGTAGTTGTAGCAGTAGTTGTGGTAACTGATATTTGCCTAACAGTCAAAGCACGCTGTCTGCTCACACTAATAATAACACAGGTCATTTAATATTTCGTCCTGTAGGTGTGTGTCCACAGAGACTTCACTGTAGCTCGAGATCAGGCCATGAAAATGATCCAGACTGCCTTTTCTCTGCTAGACCAGGAGTTCCAGAAACTGGATCGGTAGGCTTACGTGTACATTTTTATTTACGGTTGTTTAGTTTGTTTCACATGCTTACAGCAGACCATAAATGTCAATACAAGTGAATACAATCGATCATTCACAGCATGACACAGTAAGCTTCCAGGTCAGAATAGATCAGGTTGAGGACTTCAAGCTCTTGAAGAAGAGAATCAGTGTGAAGTCTGCGGGCTGATTAACTCTCTGATTATCCATATAACTACCAAACTTGTATTGATGTCTTCCCATCTCAATTTCTGTTTTCCAGAGAAAAGTCAGAGTTGTCTGAAGCTGCTGCTGCTTTGCAAAGAGAGAAGGAAGCTCATGAAGCCCTCAGACAACAAAAGCAACAGGTTCACCACTGCCTCAAGCTCATCTAGCTAGCTAGCTAAAAAAACATTATGTTTGTATGTTAATGCTAATAAGTTAGCATTTAAAAATGCTTTGGGGCATATGAGTCTGCTAAACAGTACATCTGGACAGAATGTTTGTGTTGTTTTGTAATAATGAGAAATACATTGATGTCAGGAGCTGCAGGACATGCTGGACAGACATCGCTCTCAAAATGAGGCTTGGCTCCGAGCAAGAGCCGAGGAGAATGACCGAGAGAGGAGGGAGCTCTGTAGACTCAGAGTCAGTAAACACACACACAAACACAGACACAGACACACACAAACACACCACTTCACACAAGCTCTTGTCCATTTCCTGTCATAAAGATGTTCTTTCTAGTCTCCGTACTGACACACACGAAGATCCTCTGTGCACCACAACTCCCATCCACCCCTTTTGTCTTGCATGCATGATGCTCTGTTGAAGACCTCAAGAAGAAACACCAGTTTCAGTCCATTAGTTCCAAAAAAAAATCCCCAATGGTCAGCATATGAGGTGATTGTTTTGCTTTTTCCTGATCATTTTTATGGAAAAACAAACACATTGCAAGACTTCTCGGAACTGAAACGTGTCGAGTGTCAGCACACCAAACGAAAGGAACAGCGGGTTTTGAAAGCCTCCCCACCTGGTCGACCCATCAGTTACACTGCACTGTTTGTGATATGGGAGCATTACGCTTTAAATGAACTCTTTCATTTGTCTGTCTGTCTGTCTGTCTGTCTGTCTGTCTGTCTGTCTGTCTGTCTGTCTGTCTGTCTGTCTCCTCAGGAGGAGACGTTGCTGGAGCAGGAGAGGCTGAAGGAGGAGCAGAGTAGCATCCAGAAGCGCAGCGAACATCTTCTGTCCATCATGCAGCAGTTCAAAGGAATGTGAGATAGATAGATAGATAGATAGATAGATAGATAGATAGATAGATAGATAGATAGATAGATAGATAGATAGATAGATAGATAGATAGATAGATAGATAGATAGATAGATAGATAGATAGATAGATAGAACAGCATTAATATGATTGTTTTGTGATGTGAGAACTTCATAATAAACACTACAAAGCTCAGATGGTGTAAATGACCTGTTAGTTTAGTTAGTTGCTTGATTAAGATTGGGAATTGCCAAAATGTCCAGTTCAGATGCAGTGCACCATGGCAGACAGGATGGATGGTACTGCTCTAGTACTGAGGATGGCATACAATATTTGTAACCAACAAATTACCTGAAAAAAAGTAACAAATGTTTTGTGTTGAGAGTTTGAAAAGTTGTCTGTGCTCTTCCATATTTGTAGTTCTGTTCTGTGTGTGATGGCTTGCGTAGTCCTAATATTTGCTGAAGAGCAGAAGTCCAGAATGTGAGATGGTAAATTTGCCTGTTGCATTTTTGTCATTGTTTTGTCTGTTTGTAAAAGCAGATTCCAGCTGAGAGTCAACAATAGGATGTTGACCAGTTTGACATGTTTTTTTTTGTCCACAGCGTCACAAACCGCTGAACCGTGAAGAGCTCCACAGGAGCAGCAGTGCTGGAAGCAAAATAAGATGTATGTGTAATGAAGAATATATATGTGACTGAGCTTTAGATCATATTAAGCAAATATTAGTCATGTCAGACTGTCAAGAAATGTTCCTCCATGATGTCTCCAGTTGGTTCCACTTGGCTTGAAGCACGGACTAGTTGTTTCACATCCCAAAGGTTACTGTGGACAGGGGATGGCTGGTGGTTATAGCACTGCATTTCAGGTCATGGCACAATGGATAAGACTGTGGTGTGAGAGACCTGGGTTCAATCCCCCACTGTGACCCATCCACCAGTGTGTCCCTGAGCAAGACACTTAACCCCTGGTTGCTTCAGAGGCGTGCGACCTCTGACATGTATAGCAATTGTAAGTCGCTTTGGATAAAAGTGTCAGCTAAATGTAAATGATCAATTGCTTATGTCATGCTGATCACAATGTATTATACCAGTCTCTGTTGAATAGTCTTACCCCCCCAAAACATCTAGGCATAAGTTCATTGCAGAAGTCACTACATGCAAAATGGCACAACCAAAGTCAAGCTTTATTGTCATTCTTCACATTCAAGTAAACAGCTGAATGAAATGGTGTTTCATACAGATGATGGCGCATAAACAAAATAGGAACAGATAACAACAAATCACAATATACTACAGTAGCAACACAGCCCTCAGACCATTCAGCCGATACACACAATAGCATAAACAGTGAACAGTAACAAAACACATTTATATCTATATATCTATATATTTTGGGTGAATGTATCCTTACTGTATTTGACAGGAGCATCAGCCTAAGGAGTGCTTAACATGCTTACATTTCTAATTTTGTAATTTCTACCGTCGTGCTATCCAGTCAGTCCTTTCTTTTTCTTTTCTGCATTACAGTGACATGGTCTGTCAACAAATTACAGTTCGAACAGTAAAAACGTTAACTGTGAATCCTGTCCAATCTCTTGCAATGTATAACTTTATACTGTTGAAATTGATGTGACATATTGAAAAAGCGCAACACTGTGCATTTTCAATCATTCAGTCATCAAAACATTAGTCATAATTTACATCAGAAAACACTTACAGCGTAAACACTATTATATTGATAACATGACAAAACATTTTGACTGTCTTGTTCGTAAACCATGACACAAGGACTAGTCATTCTAGAGGCACTGACATGTTCAGTGACATAAAGATTTAATTTTGAGAGATATACTAAGGAGTTTGAGCAAGTTATGGGCTTTTGCAGGTAATCCACTCTGTTTGTTCGATATGTCTCGAGAAATGCTTAGCTACTGTTTTGCAAATGTTAGGGATGATTCGAGAAATGTACCAAAGCGAGTGAGAAAAACTGTAAGTGGCGTGTCTCCTCTTAAAACATCTCTGCTAAATGGCAAAATGACCCTATTTCCCACTTGACTCAGTTAACACTTTCCTAATGAGTTTATGGTCTCAAAATGATCATCATTGCTGCATTGAAGACAATTTGAAACTAGCAAAGTCTTCTTCAATGGAGCATGATGATCATTTTGTAAGTGATCAAGGCGACCTGTCAAGATAATGTCTTGATAAATGTCTTGTTCAGCGTTTGATTGTACTGAAAGAGACTTTAAGGAGTTGGCTAAGTAGGCTACATTTTGGTTTTTGCTAGCCAACATTAGCATTCCAGTTAATGAGAATTATGGATGGCCAACCAAGCTAGCTAGCTCCAACCTCTTGTCCATAGGTAGTGACTTCCGGTCACGTCTGGTTCAAAAAAAAAAAATAGTGATGGCCAAAACACCAAACTCAAAGCCTTAAAACAGTAGTCCACAAACCAATGGGTGATGTCCACTTCTTATATAGTCTATAACTCAGTGTTTTCAGCTCCAGCAGGCAGTTGTTTTCAGCTAAGTAAGCTTTAAAAACTGACTGAACACTACCTGCACACCACCTAAAAGCAGCAGATATCTGGTGAACACCGTGGAGCATTTAGCAGGAGCTGGTGGAGACCAAATGAGAGCTAAAAGGAAAATAAACCTACATTCATCAGGTGGACGCAAACTTCACTCCAAATGAATGATAATGTTTCTCTGTATTTGCTGGATGCATAACCAGCAACTGTGCTAATTTAAAGTTCACCACGCTGACTTGGAATGTGATACGGAGGTGGAATCTGAATCCATAGCAAGCGGAAGATCATTTAAATCTTTAGTAAATGCATTTTCAGTGGAGTGACAGGACCTGAGAGCAGATTGAAATTGTTAAAAAATCGTAACTGTTAAACATGTGGGTTGAAAGTTGCTGAATACTCTTTCTAGTATTTTAGAAAAGAATGGTAGACACTAATCCACAATAACTATTGATCTTTCAAAAGTGTAGCTGGTAGGGGGTTGAGAAAGCAGGGAGTTGGTTTGGAAAATGATGACCATACATACTCTTTTTCCTGGATATGGCCGCTTTTTGACACCTAATAAATGCGGGATTTCTAAAAGGCCCAAAATGTCTGGGATTCAGCTTCTCCTTTTTACAGTTGGCATTCAGTTGGCCTCGGCAGCGCACACTGCCATGGTGCCACCACTTATTTGAGTCCACCCCAGCCCCAACCTTCCACCCTGGGAGCTTCTGCCTCCTGTCCCTACTGTTCTCTTTCTTGAAAAAAAAAAACTCACCCTAGTTAAGAAGCCAACACCAGCTTAGACAATGTTTCAAGAGAGATAGTTTTAAAGTACAAACACTATCTGGGATTCAACATGTGACTATTGCATTGCCAATTTTACAGAAGTAGCTGGAGATGAACTCATTTTGTATCTAATCTGATCTATTCTTCTGCAGCAAAAAAAAGCTAATTTATTCCCCTGCATGCTGCTCAGAGTGGTCTATCCTTGTGGGAGTAGCCACGTTAGCCACGCAACATTCAAACGCCAAGGTCAACAGGCTAACCTACTACTAATAATAAACAGTAAAGCAAAACTTCCATCCGCGAGTACTGTTATGGGAATGTTTACTATGGCCTTGTTAATGAAGGCCATAGTAAAATGCACACACACTTAACTTTATCCGCTCAGCTCTGTCGTCTGAGGCTGTGATTTGGGCTGATTCTTTGAAATGGTGTCAATTAGTTTGGAGCCGAGTAAATGTTCAGTAAATCAGGCCTGGCCAAGCTCTCTTCATTAGATTGGAGGACTTCCAAATTGTGAAAACAGGGGTGTTTTGAAGTCCTGTAGCCTATCTTAACATAGAATTAGTAAAACAGAAACACATGTATTGTGTAAAACACATTTGTACTATTTTTTTTCACAATCAATATTATCATTCAAAAATAAAATACATTAGGGCTGCACCATCCTCCCACCCCTGAAGATAATGGATTAAGAAGCACCTCTCTCTTTAACAAAGAAACACCAGCTATTGTTCAACTTTAATGAACAATAGCTGGTTTTAATGTGACAATAATATATCAAGCAACCGACCAGAAGGTGTCAGCCCCCACAAGAAATGATCAATTATCAATGTCTTATACTTTAGGCCTATTGGCAAATAACATTTAGGCAGAGTCACACATTTTGGTAGTTGTTGACCAAAAACTGTGACCCTATGTTTTCAGATATTAGATACAATCATGACAGCTTGATGTCATGTGCTGTGATGGCGCAAAGTCTGTCTGTAGAGCACACACACCTCTCCTGACATATTTGATCAATAGCCTATGTGTTGATATTTGATCAACACAAAACATTGGTCTTTTTCAGTTGATAGGTCTACTTTGTGAGCAGTCAACAACTTTACTTTTCTGGTGTTTGGTTCCACATACAATTCAAAACTCACTTTTCTGTTTTAAACGTCAGCATTCACTGCTGAGCTTACTTCATGTGACATTTCTCAGAATTACTGTCCTTTTCTTTTTTGTTTCTTTAAAAAACACATACACAACTACATGACTTCATGTTGTTGAACAAAAGCATATGACTCTGATTAATCCAGAATGTGAAGGCAATAAACGCAGCAGCATCACAGCTCTGACAGGAGGAAATAGCCTAAGAGCATTTTGCTTAATAACTGTCAAGACACAGAGTTTATTATAACTCTTTATTAATTGATCAACTGGCAGAACTGTTATATGTCTGCTTGTCTGTCCGTCTGTCTGTCTGTCTTGTCTGTATGTCTCTCCCTGTCTCTCTCTCTCTGTGTTTCTCTTTTCTCCTGTCTCCTCAGCTGTCGCATTCAAGATTCAACAGCAGGACGGATCACTATTAAGCAAGAAAAAACAGCGTAATGCGCCAGTCGGTGTCCTTCTAGTTTCTCTCGGTTGCACTATTTGGCAGAGCGAGGCAGGGGCGGGGAGAGAGAGTGAGAAGTGTCAGGCTTCCAGCAAAACGGCCGGAAGTGAGGAGACAAAGAAAAATAAGAGCTGTGTGTTTGACTTCTTGCTATAATCTTTACAGTTTTCTCTATTTTTCCGTATTTATGAACTGATGATGAACTGCATCTTATCAGGGTTAGCTTTGAATTTGTTATATAACCCTTATTTGCTCAATGCTTATATATTTTTCATAGATCCTTACTTTTTTAATTCAAACAAGTCATCATAAATGCATTATGATAATTAGAAATTAACTAAGAAGACAACAACAAAGTGTATAACTATATAATGGTTTATTTGATAAACGGAAAAGGGGGACGAAATTTTCCAAAATTAGGCCAAAGATATGGCTATTTCACAGCAAATGTTTGATAATGAACTGTCTCTGTTATATCATATTAGCTAGCAAGCTATTGACCCAAGAGTCACATAGCTTTTCGTTGTTGGTAACTTAAATAAAAAGCTCACTGTTGCTGAAAGCCACAATGTCTGATTTAACATGTCTGTTTCTACACCTGTTCAGTAGGGTTTACAACAAATAGTTTTGGAGCTACTGGAAGTCTATTTTTACCATTTTATTATTATGATGCAGCTCAGTCTAGTTTCCCCCGGCTTGGGTCTTTGTGCTAAGCTAAGCTAAATGCGTCCTGGACATCTGTAACATTATCTATGGACAGCGATAATTGATATCCGACAATGGGAAAGACAGAGGACAAGATGATTTGGAAAATATTCCTGCTTCTAAATGTTCATAGGCACACAGCCCCAGCTACACCTTTTTATTTTATTTTATTTTATTTTACACATTTTATAAAGTATGTTCAGCTCTTGTCAGTGTCTAACGTTAGTCACTAACGTTAGCTACATTATTGTGAAAGGCTTAACCGGACTTCTAGCGTTTAATCGTGTCTAGCTTAACTTTCCATGGCCGTGGAGTCTCTGCTGATTCCTGAGAAGTCGAAACGGGCTCTGTGGACAGACCGCAGGAGGCGAGAAAACCCGCCGCAGTCCGCTCCGGCCTCCGTTTTTAAAAAGTAATAACGGTAAGACAGAAACAAACATGCACCTGTAGCTTGCTTGTCAGCCCGCAGGTAATCAACCAAAAACAACACACACTGAGCGCTCGTTTTGTCGGTGGCGTTCTCCCGCCGACGGTTGGTCTGGCGGGGGAGGGGCGGGGGGAAGCAGCAGCAGACTGGTCTCTGGCTGTCTGCTGCTGTCTTTCTGTCTGGGATATTTTGTGATTTTTCCGCAAAAGTGGTGTCGGACACTCCCTCCGTTGTCCACTTGTCTGATGCCCCTTCCCGCCTCCTGTTCCCCCAATCTGTAAAGTAGAAGAGGCGAGCAACATGGCTGACGATGGCCCTGCAGAACCTGCTTGGTCGTTTGTCAGTGCAGATGATGACTTAATAATATTTTAATTTTTTTTACCTAGCCAGTTAGCTAGGTGGTAGTCAAACTAGTATTCTTATTCACACTGTGACAGCAGAAAAGACACAAAAAAACGTGGCTAAAACAGCTGTCAAAGGGTCGATGGAAAGCATTAAAAACCCTAATTAAAAACTCAGGGTCTGGTTTGGCACAGCATTTCGCAGATGCATATTTTCTAATGCAGTCTATGAATTGAAATAAGCAGACAGCCCTGGGTTTTATTTTGAAGTTGATGAAAGCTTATTTGAATGCCTCAGTCTTTTGATGGCTACGCCCCCTTTTCCAACTTATAACCAAATTAAAGCAAAGGTCAACTGGACTCTGATCCTGCAGGTAAAACTACAACCCGACTGCCGACCTTCTGTTGCTCATCTCCCACTGAATAAGATTAGAGTAGCAAAAGATTATAGCTGTGTGTTTTTCTTCTGCTTGCAGTACCCAAACTGTATTATTTCAACACATCTGCAGCACATCTGTCTTACCATATCGGGAAGAAGACAATCCACAACCAAAAGCTGTGTTGTCTTTAAAGGAACAGTTCACAAAAATCACAATAAAATCATGCTATGCCACCAACACTTAGTGGCATCTTTTCATGCACCTAGTTTTGGTTTTTATTTTCAAAGATTTTTGAGATGCTTGCCACCACCCCAGTACAATGGAAATGAATTGAGTCTTGTTTAACTTAAAAATAAATAATACTTAAAAAGTATTTTTTTTTTCATTGAAAGCCTTGACTGAAATAAGATTAGGAAAAAATTATGTAAAGGAAAAATGTGTTAAAAAAAAACATGTTAATAGATTACATTTATCAATTAACAAAATACAGAGTGAGTGACCAGAAGAAAAATCTTAAGTCAAATCAATATTTTGTGTGACCACCCTTTGCCTTCAAAACAGCATTAGTTCTTCTAGGTACACTTGCACAATGTCAGGGATTTTGTAGGCATATTGTCAGGTGTTTGATTAAACAGCTATACCAAACAGGTGCTAATGATCACCAATTCAATATGTAGGTTAAAGGAGGAGGAGCAGCAGATGAAAGACACATCATGCTTACTTCCCTTGGTAATTGGAAAAACCAGCACTAAATAGTGGGACCCTGGAACACCTGTCCGGAGAAGTCTGGTCAGAAGTGGCCTTAATGGAAGACTTTGGGCCACAGTGTCTGGGATTAGGGTTTAAATGAGTTATATAAAATTAAGTAATAACAATAATTGTTACTATTATTTAACAATAATAGAATATAATTTTGAAGTTTTATTCACCTTGGGACACCATTCTTGAACAAGAGAAAACCGCCAATTATCTAATTTAGTGTCATAAAATATACTAAACTATCAATTTGGAATTATGACTAATAGTTAAATAAAGAACTATACCTGAATTACCTGTAGCTAGTCGGTTGAAGGATTTTCGGTGCTGCATGGAAGAGGTTTTCAATAAATTCCTTCTTATGCAATATTGAAAGAAACCAGCATTTTGTTTTTGGGCCCATTCATCATGAGCTGAACTCAAAGACTTTCTCTATGTACATAAGCCTATATCGCTCTCAAATATTGTTCACAAATCTGTCAAAATCTATGTTAGTGTGTTAGACAGCATGGGTATTGCACAGGTGTGACTTAGGCTGGCCACAATAAAAGGCCACTCACATTCATTCTTTATTGTCCTTAGTGGAGGAAATTTGTTTTCACAGTCCGTACAAAGAGCACCTTCAACATGAATACTACCCACAAACTACATACATAGTTGCTCTACGAGCAGTGGCAGCATTAATGAGCGCTGGCAGGTTGGGAGTTGGAAGACCTATTGTTTTAGGAGGAGGTGTTTTAAGAAGCTTATTCTTATTGCTGAGAGAGAGCATGGCGAAGTAGTAGGTAGCACAGTACAAGAGGATGGGTTCAGTATTACTATGGTACAGGAGAAGCAGTAGGTGTGGTTTGACTGAGAGAGTCCTGAGTTTTCGTATGGCAAAAAGTCTTTGTTGACAGCGTCTGTGGATGTCTGTGATTTGGTAATCAAAACTCAGTTTATTGTCCGTTGTGATGCCAAGGTACCTGAAGCTGTCAACAATTTCTACTGGCTGGCTGTTTATGGAGATGGGGCAGTCAGGGGATGAAGAGTTTATGGAGTGTGTCCCTTTGTCTTGGTGACGTTCAGGACGAGGTGACCGTCTTTACACCATTGGGTGAAGTGAGCAATGGATTGGTGATATGCTGTAACTGATTCTGTGTTAGGGAGGAGGGCGAGTATGGCTGTGTCATCAGAGTATTTGAGGTATTTAGTAATAGGAGAAGGGCTAACGCAGTCATTGGTGTACAGAGTGTAGAGAAAGGGGACGAGGACCCAGCCTTGGGGGGCCCCGTTGTTGAGTAGTTATGGTAGTGGATGTGGTGCTTCCCACCCACACTGCCTGTGGTCTGTCACTTAGGAAATTATGGATCTAGCAGATGAGGAGAGGTGACACATGGAGGTACAGTTTCATTAGCATGGTGTGACATTGAATTGTTTTTAAGGCAGAGCTAAAGTCTACAAAGAGAATCCTGGCATAATGGCTAAGGTGTCCAGATGTTGTAGCAGAGTGTGAAGAAGGCAGTAAGTGCATGCAAGGGACCCCTGTAGTTGTGCAGTTGAGTTCTCTGACCACCGTGTCATGCTGTAGGTGGCTGGTTTGTCCCTCTTCAGCATTTGTTGGTATTGCGGAAGCAAGAAGACAATAGTGTGATCCGCGGCGCTGCATGCAAGCAGTATAAGTGTTGTTTATGTTCCCCTAACACAAGTCCAGTGCCTTTTCCCTTCTTGTGGGGATATCCACATATTATTCAAAGGAAGGGAGGACACAGTCCAGGCTACAGCTATTAAAATCCCCCATAATAGGTACCGGAGTGTCAGGATATTTGCTCACCGTAGCATGGACATTCTGGGCTGCTAGCTCCGCTGCCGTGTTGGTGTTCATGCCAGGCGAAACAGCTGATGACCACCGTGGGGTTGAAAGGGCGCCTCCGTAACCTGGTGCGTACCCCTCCTCGCCTTCCTCGTTTCCTCGGCTTGTGTAGGATTGTGTAGGGGGTGCACACACCTACACCCTCTCCCTGTATCTGTCTGCTCTGTTGACTTTCTTTGTCAGCAGTTTTATAAAGTCACTTCTACCATGCTTCTAAAATATCCTCAGTGTCCGTGTCTTCTAACATAATACAAGATAACATCTCTCTCTGTTTCTCTGCCAAGTATACTGTTAATGTCCCTGGGTGGTACCCCATTTTAAAAATTGCATGTGCTTACAAATTGTCTTCTTCACTCATGGTGAAAAACGCCCAGGCCAATGGCACGTTGTATGAAGTATGTGTGCATCTGTCTGTGACAGTAGTTGGGATCGGATATCAACTTTCAACAGTGGTGACTGTTATCAGTCCCTTTCCTTGGTAGATGCTTGACTTTGTTTTTCTGTAGCAATAACCAAGGTAACGTAAGCCTAGTATGTAAGTCTTACAAAAAGTAGCCTACAGTAGCCTTGAGCTGCCTCCGTCTGTTGTGGGACTCTCCCCTTGCAGGTTGTAGTCGCCGCCTGAGAGTCTTTCCTCCTCTGTTTTGCTGGAGTGTAGCATGGTTGCAACTAGGGATGTAAATTATCGATTAATTCATTAATCATTAGTTGATTGACCATATCGATCGCTTAACGATTAACTGATAAGCGGCTATTTTCCTGAGAATGTAAATTTCTCACGGTATCAATAGTGTCTTTAACATAAAAAACAAAATATTGCTTATATACTGAATAAAAATGCATGTTATTATTGCTCAAATTATGTTTTATTGTAACAGTTGGGATACGGTACAGATAATGGTATTTATGTAGTTTAACAAAATAGATTATGCACAGAAAATCAAAATACATAAAAAATAACTGTGCACTGGCTCACCTGTTGCATGTGAAACATTAAGCAACATAAAATAAAATTTAAATAAAAATCTATATGGGTTGGCTTAGCCTACACTTTATTAAGCCTACATATAATAATCTATCTGGTCAACGACTTATATGAAAAAAAGTTCCACCTGGTTTTACAGGACTGAATGAGCCAGCAGCTGCAAATTCTCGGTTGACACCAGCAGCAGCGAATCCGTCAATGACGGCCAGATTTAAAGTATGTGCAAAGCAACTGACTCGTGCGGGGTTGTGAGCTGAGACAATGTTCCGAGCGTTGTCATGCACACAGGCTAATACACGCCCGGTGAGTCCCCAGGACTCCACAGCCTGGTTGAGTTTGTCAGCTAAATTATCAGCTGTATGGCAAGGACTGCTGACTTTACCTGCCAGTGGTTTTGGATGTAGTGACAAGTGATTGTAATGTAGCTTTCTGTAGTCAGTGACGTCCGCCTCATGTTTGGTTTCTTTTTTGCCGCCTCAAGTTTGCGTCGGGTATCTCGCTGCCCGCGAGAATCTCGTGTCACGTTTGCAATGTTCAATTAGCCGACAATTAATTTAATTTAATCGAGCAAATTCTTGTCAACAATTAATCGATATTCGATTAACCGTTTACATCCCTAGTTGCAACGGTTATTAGTGTGTAACATGGATGTTGGATGTGAAGTGCTCTGGATCTGGACAGTCATTGATAAAGATAGGTTGCTTCAGAAACAGTTTGTGGTTTTCTGCCTGGCTAACAAAATGCAAAAATGCCTACCACACCTGTTACCTATTGTAACATGGATGCTAGCCAAACATGCTTTTATGGTTACAGCTTGGGCTGCAACGATTAGTTGATGTACTCGACGACATCGAATATAAAAATTTGTTGACGTGAAATTTCAATGTCGACACATCGTTACTTAGATGCCGTTTAAGTGAGAGATAGCAATGTTCATATTAGGAACATTTCTGGTTGTTTATTTCTGCAGTGCCCTACAGGAAGTGCTGGGGTAGGGCTGGACGATATGGCCAAAAATTTTAAAACTATAAAAAGTTTCATATCTTCCGATATCGATAATTATCACAATAAGTATCAAATAGTTATTTCTTTTGAGTTTAAAGGCTGATTTTTTGTCAACACTTAAAGCCAAACAGGGGATCACTTCACAAATTTGAGGTAGAACATTCAAAACAATTGTGATAAAATCTTTGTCCACAAATATGCACGAGTAAAATTAAGTAAAAGCTTTTTCAGTCCCTTTTCCTCTACAAAATAAACATCCTAATACAAAAATTAAGTCCTAATTCGTGTATGATTTAAGTGAATTAAATCAAACCTTTATTGAATATTTATTGAACATTTGTTATATTGTTATTGAAAAATTATATTGCAATAATTATTGTTATTGTTTTATTGTCCTATACTGGGGGCAGTATCGCTTCCACTGTCTGCCATGACTGCTTGACTGTAAGACTCACGAAGAAGAAGCTTTCATGCGAAGCGTACTTAACGGGGAGCATAGTAGAATGGCAGAACGGTTTTGTACGCTATTTAATTACTAAATACCCTTTGGAGCGGTTTTGAGGCGAGAAATCAACTGTGAAAAACTTTAATATTGGCAGTTGATGGCGAATCAACTTTGTTAAAACTGGCGAAAATGTGCTCAAACGTTTTCGGGGTGCAAAGCTCCACAAGAACCCACGAGGTTAGCGGTGCCATCACAGGGAAGACAGATACCATCACATAACAGTAACGGATAGAAAACATGAGATATGACACAACAGCCACATACCAGTGACCAACAGAAATACATAAAATACAACACAACAACCCATAACGACCCGTTGTTCCTCTAGCGTACAGTATGTTCACTGGAAGTCAGGGTCTTTCCAATATTGTTTGAATTGTTGACTTTGTGTTTTCTTGTCAAGATTGATCCTGGTTTTTGTTGCAGATGAGCAACCTGAATCCTGGAAACCCAGAAAACTGCTGAACATCCAGTCAACACTGCTAAATACTGGAGACTAGGTAAATACTGCTAAACGTGCATTTATCTTTTACTTTTTAAATTTGTCGTTGTTTCAATGAAAGAGTGGATACACACAAAAACACTGTAACACTGACTTACTGAAAGACTTGTACTGAAAGACTGTGCTAAGCTAATAAAAAATGATAGTGCAGAGCTTCTAGCATGCAGCTTCAGACCAATCAACATCTTCATCATGACAGCATGAAAATATGTGTGTGTGTGTGTATGTATCCACAATATTATATATATATATATATCTATATCTCTGTAAATCTCTATCTCTATCTTTATTGAACTCGCTGGTTTCTAAACAAGATACCAGCGACATACTAGAGAAACAGGGAGATCATATTCGCATCAAAGACAGTATCATAGTTTTGTGCTTTCTCAAATTGCAGTACACCATCAGAAAGAGTGAAACAACACAATACAAAGACAAGTACAAATACCAAGATATACCAACAAATGAAACAGTAACAAAAAGGGGAAGGCCATGCACACATCAAAAACGATTTTTTTTTTTTTTTTAAAAAGAGTAAAAAATATGCAGGTAAATATGGGGGGATGGGGTCTACTTTATCAAAAAGTAGAAAAGTATTGTTTTTTAAAAGTAAAATAGACCAGTTTTTATTTCTTCAGAGGTAGATGGGTAGCCAGTGTGCTGGGTGTGTTCGCACAAGAACTCGCAAGGACAACTGAGACCAGAGAAGATAAATAAATTGTTTAAAGTGGAACAGCAGTCCATTTTTAGTCATAGCCAAGAGATCAGCAATGCAGCTGTGAATGCAAGCTGTCTTTGTGAAGACATTCAAGACATTCATGCTGAAGGCGGCAGAAATCGTGTGTCCCAACTAGCGAAAGAGACAAAATCCTCTGCATTTTCAGTTGCAATTGATGAGAGCGCAGACGTTACAGATGTTGCTCAACTAACGATGTTCATTTGTGGTGCTGATGATTGTCATAGAGTTGCTCCTTAAGTTGGTGATGATGACAGACACCACAACAGCCAAGACATTTTCAACTCTCTTGTTGGACCACTGGACAGAGTTGGGGTTGGCTGGCCCCATTCTGTCTGCCTGGCTACAGGTAGAGAGAACCAGTATCTACATGGAAGAAGTAAGCCCTGAACTCTTTCAGAGGAACAGCACCGAGCCACTGGAACGGACATGTGGACCATCGTCAACCGCTTGTCCTACGTACAGGGCCAATCCCCAGCTTACATCAGGCGGGGTCCACCCTGGACAGGTCGCCAATCCATCGCAGCGCATGTGGACCACACAATTTTAAAATTAAAACCCAGGAAGTGTAAGCCTTCACTGAACACATCAACACTGTGGACAGTAACATCAAGTTTGCGCAAGACAATGTCAGCAATAACAGTTCGGCCTTCTTGGACTGCGCATACATATTGGAGAGGACAGGAGCCTTCACATTGGAGCATACAGGAAACGGCACACAGACCAATAATTCCTTCGAGTCTCAGCACCCACTGGAGCATAAGTTAGGAGTTACTGGAACCCTGTACCACTGAGATTGTAACGTACCAAGAAGTGCCCGGGTCAAGGATGAGGAGAATAAACACTTGACGGACGCATTTAAAGCTTGTGGATATCGAAACTGGACCTTTGTGAAAACAGCCACAAGATCCAGGAAGAACACCAACACCGTGGGTGTTGAGGAAAAGAAGAAAACGCAACAACATTGTGATTCCGAACATGTCTGGAGGCTCAGAGTGCCCGGATTTGGTCCGTATTTCAGTTTTGTCCGTGTGCCTGCTTGTTTCTGGTTTGTTTTGGTAACTGTCTACGCCAGGTTTTCGTTTCAGTCTTGTTTCTGTCTATTTACGGTTTGGTCTGTATGTTGTCCGTCTGTCTGTTTAGTCCCGTTTCTATGTTTTAGTGTAGTGATCATCTGTCTCTGTGGTTTGCCGCATGCTTTGTTTCCTGATTATCCTAATGTGTTCCACCTGTTTTTTATCCTCCTGCTTGTGTCCGTTTGTCTGGGTCCCCGCTACCTGTTGTTGTGTCGTAATTGTTTGTTCGTCTCTGTGTTTTTCTACTGTTGGATTTTTTTGATTAGTCTGCCTGTTTGGATGTTGATTTTTTACATTTTGGCAAAATACTTTTTTTTTTTACCTTTTATTTTACCAAGCAGATCAGTTAAGAACCAATTCTTATTACAATGACGGCCTGATTGGAGTTTAAAAAGGCCTGCAATAGGGAATGGGTATAGGGATCAACTCAAAAAGGACATAAACCCTAGGTCAACAGCGTAGTGTTAACAAGCATCAATAAATGTGTAAATATATTACTCAGGAGATGCTAACATGACAGATATTTTCAAGTATGGACCAGATAAAACAACAGTCAACACACAACTGTTTGTGCTGATGTCATTTGGTACCACAGGGGTTTTGATATTTTGTTTGTTCTAAAGTAAACTAGACACAGCTGATTAATCTTAGAAGATTCAAAGCTCATTTTAAACCAGTCAGCAGTGCAGCATAACTGTGTGGCCTAACATCACAAACTAATAGAGCATCCTTTTCCTGTGGCTTCATAAGTCTAGCCAGACTCATACACAGCTTTTTTTCCATTCCAGACGGAAGTACTAAATCAGCTTTTTCTTTCTGTAATTACTTTTCTTGGAGACAAGATTGGAAGCAAACACACAGAGAAGTTTAGGCAGAAGTAATGACATCCTTCCTAATAGATAGCAATAAAGAGATAAGTCTTTTAAGTTCCTCACATTTACTCTTCAAAAAGGGTGTAAAAGTGGCTCTAAATGTTACAGTTTTGCTCCTCAGGCCCTCTCCTCTTCTTTCCCTCAACTCCCCAGGCCTGCCATCCTCACGCTGTCAACCAGATGCCCTCGGACTTTCCCTCCTTTCCCCATCACTTGACTGCCCCACCCATCTACACACCTGTGCCCACTTCTCTCATCAGCCCTGTTACCTGACCTGCTCCACCTGCTCCTCACCTGCAACTCATTGCCTATCAATTTCAATTGGTTTGTTCATTGTGAGTTCATCATAGTTGCCATGTGCCTGTAGGACTTGTTGAGTTTTTCTTTGCTTCGCTTCGCTTTACCTGGACCTGTGTCTGCCTACTTGTCTGTTACCTGCTGCTTGCTTGTCTTTCTGCCTAACATTCTGCCTGTCTGTACCTACACGTAAACTCATTTATACTGCAATAAATCCTTGAACTGCACCATCTGCCTTTTCTGTCTGCGTTTGGTTCCAGTCCCCATTGCATTGCATTAACACACTGTGACACTGTAATTGATGAAGCAAAAGGGTTATTACTATTCCCAAATATGTAAAGCCTTGCATTGGCAGCTAAATTGACAACATAAGGGTGTGTGAACATTGGGACCACCCAGAGGAAGAGCTTTTGACTTTAAATTATTTTGTAACGAGAATTGACTAAAGCAACTAATAAGATCTAGTAAGGCCAGTATTGAGACCTCAGGTTAGTATAACAGCACATTGTTGGCATTTAAGGACATTTTATGAATCTTATTCCCACCTAAGATACTTCTTTAAGAAGGGTTGTAATAAGGTCTAATAGCCTACATCAAAGACTCAATATCTATCGCTTGTAATAATGGGAACAAATAAGGAAGCCCTGCCTTGTACACTAGCTGAAAATAAGATCATCTTTTGCCATTTGTTAGGACAGGTGATAACAGGTTATAGGTAACTTCACCCAGCTAATAAAAGCACCCCCTAAACCCAGTATAATAATAATAATAATGATACAATTTATTTGTAACACATTTTACATTTGAGGCAAATCTCAAAGTGTGCAAGTATCTCCAGAGTGGAAAAGAAAAAGACATTTGACCCGGTCAAAAATTTTCTGTGCCTCCAGACTACTACACAGTCTACTTTTTAGTTTGGGAAAGCCGAATAACAGTGAGATGCCCCCTCATATGACCTACAAGAGTTTCCAAAAATAAGTTCTGTTTGATCAGCAGGACTGTTTCTAAACTCTAAGCAACACATATATAGCTGACTGCATACTGCAACACACACACCATTTTTGATTTATTTAACCAAATTATTTCAATGTCAGTGGCTTTATTTTGCGTGAAAGTTTTGAAAACATTTTTGCCAAATCATCCAAGTACAAATACATAAATTATTTGGACCACACACAAAATAGTAATATAAATAAATTTACTTCACAAAAACAGTAATATCAGCAATAACAGTGTAATGCCGCCAACCTCTGTTGAGACTCAATAGACCTCGCTGAACTGGCCTGAGAGTGTACTGTTGTCATTGTATGTTGTTACTGTCTGTTGTTGTCTGATATGTACAGTGCTGTGAAAACATATTTCCCCTTCGGGAAAGTCTGAAGTCTTGCACAACATACACATAAAATACAGTACAAAACAGCAAAACCATAGAACTTTGTGTGTCTGTGTGATAGGCTATGTCAAGATAATGAGGTCACATTAAGTGATTTTGTGTTAATTATGTTACATGCAAACATACGGTGTGCAGCTAAGTATCCTGCAAGTCCTAAAAAAAAATCTATTGCTTTTCATGGTCATCTAGCTCTGTGAAGTTTGGGACTAACAAATCAAATTTCTTAAAGTATAGCACTTTATAAATTTACATTTGTAACTTTTTAAGAGGAAGTGAATAATTTAATAATTTGGTTTACACTGAGGTTGAACAGGAGTGTGATGAATTTGATCAGTAAGTGACACTTGGGTACTTAGTACTTAGTTCTTCAGTTTGTAGTCCTGAAATCTCAGTGAGTCTTGCAGGCTTAATTTTAGTTAATTAATATTCAATGGCTAATTGATGATTAATTGTTAATCTCTCAGGATGCTGTTGTAAACTATACATTGTTCAATATGCAGCAAACATGACATGTTTGAAGTCTCCATTAAGATCCATTAATATCCATTAAGAGTCGTGTCAGCCAACCCCCGGGCCAACTGCAAGAAGGCGATGGACCGGTCAAGGCTGCTTGCAGCTTTAATAATTGTTATTTCTGCTTCTTTTTTTAAAAAAAAAAAGACATTTAATTGACTGAATGTAGGCAAAAGACATACTTGAAAAGAAAAATGTACAATAGTTTATGTATTTAGAATGTAAAAATGTATAGTTACATAGGTAGTAGGTTCCCAGGGCGTTCCAAAGGATAGGTTTACATAAATCATTAAAGGTGTATCTCAAAAAAGTGTAAATATTTGATTATATCTCTTCATGTGACAACACTGAAGAAATTACACTTTGCTACAATATGAAGTAGTGAGTGTGCAGCTTGTATAACAGTGTAAATTTGCTGTCCCCTCAAAATAACACATCACACGGCCATTAATGTCTAAACTGCTGGCAACAAAAGTGAGTACACAGAAGTGAAAATGTCTAAATTGGGCCCAAATTGTCAATGTTTTGTGGCCACCATTATTTTCCAGCACTACCTTAACCCTCTTGGGCATGGAGTTCACCAGAGCTTCACAGGTTGCCACTGGAATCCTCCTCCCCTCCTTCAGGACTGACATTACAGAGCTGGTGGATGTTAGAGACCTTGCTCTCCTCCTCCTTCCGTTTGAGGATGCACCACAAATGCTCAATAGGGTTTAGTTCTGAAGACATGCTTGGTCAGTCCATCACCTTTACCCTTGACACTATCTGAACCAAATAAGTTTATCTTGGTCTCATCAGACCACAGGACATGGTTCCAGTAATCCATGTCCTTAGTCTGGTTGTCTTCAGCAAACTGGCTTTCTTCTGCATCATCTTTAGAAGAGGTTTCCTTCTGGGACGGCAGCCATGCAGACCAGTTTGATGCAGTATATGGTTTGAGAAGTGACAAACTGACCCCCCACCCTTCAGCTTCTGCAGCAACGCTGGCAGCACTCATATGTCTATTTCCCAAAGACAACCTCTGGATATGATGCTGAGCAAGTCCATGCAACTTCTTATAGCCGACCATGGTGAGGCCTGTTCTGAGTGGAACCGTCCTGTTGAACCGCTGTATGGTCTTGGCCACCATGCTGCAGCTGAGTTTCAAGCTCTTGGCAATCTTCTTATAGGCTAGGCCATCTCTATGTAGAGAAACCATTCTTTTTTCAGATCCTCAGTGAGTTCTTTGCCACGAGGTGCCATGTTGAACTTCCAGTGACTAGTATGAGGGAGTGTGAGAGCGATAACACCAAATTTAACACAATGGTTCCCATTCACACCTGAGACCTTGTAACACTAACAAGTCACATGACACCGGGGAGGGAAAATTGACAATTATGTCCAGTTACTGTGGGTATTGTAGGTAGCTAGCTAGCATTAGCTTAAAAATGTTAACCACCACATAGGGTTATCACAATATTAATATTAAAACTCAAATGAGCTGGCGCCTTGTTAGGTATAACCAGCACCGTACATGGCACTGGGTATACTGTTGTCTCAGTACATGCATATGTCTAAAATGGTGGGGCTGCAGCTGCAGGGGGCCCTGCGGGTGGATGTTTCTCAGCTTTCTTGAGAACCACTCATCCAAACTATTTCACACTCAACACTGCGCTTCCTTGGGTCCTAGCAATACACCCATCAAGTGTGAAGTCAATCAGATGTACTGTTGTCCAGAAAATCAAAGGACAGACCTGCAGAAATTCCTTCCTTTAGAGCTTTGGCAAGTACTGGGTCTATTTCAGATGTGTTTCGTGTGCTGGCGCCATCTTGGAAGGAGTGAGACTTTTCAGGGGTGGTTTCAGAGACCTTTTTGCTGGTGGAACTGCCCCGAAAGTGCCAGTTAGTAATGATTTATAGTCAACCTGACAAAAAAGGATGATATCTGTCAGCAGTGTGGATCTGTTGATGTTGTAATTCCTGCTTGGCACCAGTAGATACCAGCCAAGGTCATAAATGATCAGATTCTGGGCCAGCAGGATAGGATTCATGGGCAGACATCAACAGTTTTTTGATGCTAGTAGTCATTTTGTTTTTCCTCACAGGAGGTAACGAGCTTTCTGTGTTTCTCCTCCTGTTGTTTAAGCCCTGGACAGGTTAGTGTTGTAGCTGTGTGGCCGGGCAGCCTGACTGCCTACAAGCCTCCAGATGAATGAAGAGCACTCCGGGACACAGAGACACAGCTGATGCAGGTACACACGGCTATTAACATTTAACTTGCAGACACTCCATGATTGTAGTACTTTTCCTGATTGATTTTCATTGGATTAAGTTCATCTGTATGAAAACCTGCTTGCAGAGTCTTTAAAGGTATTGCATGTTGATAATCAGTCACAGTCTCTGTTTAGACAGCTTTTATTTTGTTGTAAAAGATTGGTTATCATCACGTGGTGATGCAAACCCTGCTGATGAAGAAAACCAGAAAGCCACATTCTAATAACAAATGACCAAATTCACATGATCCTTTTTACCATGTCTGTGTTTGACAGTGTCAGTGCTATATGTTTTACAAGCTGACTAAAATGTGGATGTTAGTGTCCATGAACACACTATTAAGGAGAGTTATACAGTCTCTGCTTAAAGCTGCATTACTGCATTATGATAACTTAATTTTGATGGATAATCCATCAACAGCAAATCTTAAGTTGGCGTTTAAGGTTGTATGTGTCCAGGAGATTTTCACTTTTATTAACAGGCTTCTGCAAATGCAGGATCTGTAGTAAATTGCCTGGAACACACAAAATCGCCATCCCTTTATCTCAGGAGGAGGATGTAATTTGTGCAGCGTTTGATGAATGTGCTGTGATTTATTTTTCTCCTCAGGGCATGCAGGTGTTTCTGCAAATATGATGAAGAAGAAGAACACTCATAAGTAAGTTGAGATGCTTTACAGTTCCTTTTTTTTTTTAAACAATTGTACTCAAATGTCCCGTTGAAAGGAACGTGAGATCAGAATATGAGATGATAATGTTTCTGTTCCCACATTAAGGATTTCAACAGATGCAACTCAGCACAAACAGTAAACACAGTGTCTGAGCAGACAATGTTGACTGTGTCGTTTCATGTCTCCCGGAAGGAAACACAAGAGCAGTCTGGGTCCGACCACCAAAGTTCTGTCGCAGCCACGACGCAACATCGTCGGCTGCAGGATCCAGCATGTCTGGAAGGAAGGAGGAGGACACGTGATCTGGAAAGGAACAGTGCTCGACCAGGTAAGCAGACTGATGAATGATTAAGTGAGTGAGGGATTAATGTAGCTTTGCAGTAGTTCAAGCAGGCACAGAAGTTGTTTATAGTCATGTGTTCCATATACTCTTAAAAGGGGTTATCCATAATAAACACTTAGGGCTCATTCTACCTGTATACACCACTGCTGAGCCCTGCATCCTCACTGCTACTTGCTTCCAGTAAATTAAATCTGTATTACTGCTGATGTGAAATACCTGACTTAAACGGTTGTTTAAGGATGTGCACCAAAGCAACGAAAAAAAAACAGTGTTTGAAAATGTATGTGTCCACCAGGTGCCAGTGAACCCGTCTCTGTATCTGATAAAGTATGATGGTTTTGACTGCGTTTATGGTCTGGAGCTTCATAAAGACGAGAGGGTTCAGGGGCTGGAGGTGCTCCCTGACAGACTGGGTAAGACTGAAGTGAGAATAGCATCACAGTGTTTTTTTGGTTTTGTTTTGTGTTATTGTTTTTTCCAGTTTTGCAACTTAAAAATAAAGCAACAAAGACTTTTTAACCTTTTCTCCGAACAAAAATATAAATCACGTATACTTACACATATAGATTTTTGTCTGCAAAACATAACATGCTAGTGTTTAGCATGCTAAAATTCCAAATGTTACATGCTAAAAGTCATAGCTGACAGATAGACAGGCTCATGAATATTCAAATATATATATATATAATTCACTCTGCATTTAATTGTGCATTGTGTTTTGAAAATTTCTCAAAATTTGTTGGTGAATACTGTCCTAACCCTATGTAGTTTAGACTGATGAAAGATGAGGCATGTCTGACAGTGTAAAGCTGTCTGACTTGCTGAGTTTGAGGTGCCCTCTTAAGGCCACTCTACCGAGCATAAACATATGGTAACGATCTAAGAATAGACAAGCTGTCTCTCCATTTTCCATCCATTCCTTTTGTTTTCTGGTGTTTCATGAGCATCACAGCTTCATCAGGTGTGCTCATATGTACATTACTCTGCATTTTACTGTGGTTAGCACTGGTAAATAAGTTAGATGCTAAACTGCAATCTTGTTGTTTCAGTACTTGTCCTCTGTGCAGTGACAAAATTGAATCTAATCTAATCTGATGTTGCTGTGGACTTTAGTTTTTGTGGAATTATATTGCTGCCATTTTTGCCTTTTATTAGACAGTCAACAGTGAAGAGACAGGCAGGAAAAAGGCTAGAGACAGGGGTATGATGTATGTAAATCTTTGTTGTTTCTAAAATGTACTGATAACTGTCTGGGGATTGAATTTTGTTTTGATTAGAATTTTTGTCCCCGCAGCTAAATCCCGTCTAACCGACGTCAACCTAGCGGACACCATGATAGGTAAAGCGGTGGAGCACATGTTTGAGACGGAGGAGGGTCCGAAGGAGGAGTGGAGGGGGATGGTGCTGGCCCGGGCTCCTATCATGACCACCTGGTTCTACATAACCTACGAGAAAGACCCTGTCCTCTACATGTACCAGCTGCTGGACGACTACAAAGAGGGAGATCTCCGCATCATGCCCGACTCCAGTGAGTGAAGTAATATTATTAAGCCTTTATTTAAAGCGGTAGTGATTTTAAAGTGGAACCTAGCTGAACCCACTTAGTCCCTTTACCTGTCCCGTGTCTTGAGCATTTTGGATTGTATCTCAATAGGTATTAAAAAAGGCAGATGTAAATGCAAACTGGTAAGGCTATAGTCCAATTTTATTGGAATGGCATCACAACTATATCATCATATTTGATCAATTTTTTTAATATTTATTTCATTTTTTCTGATATTTAAATTAATTTAAGCAAGCTATTTGTAAATAAAAGACAGAATGAGTTTAAGTTCATTTTGTATACTCAGATTTGTGTAAAAAACACAGGTGTGGGGTGGGTGGGGGGGTTATGAAAAAAAGGGGAAAATCCCACGCAAGTCGCACCCTGTGTATACTGTTATACAGTATGTATCATACAATTTGCTTATTAACATCTATTTTAGCCATGCCAACCAGCCATGTAATTGGAAAAATAGCATTGAGGGCAGATAAGTACAAGAAGTGATAAACTGATCAAAATCATGCTGAAATAACTACATCATGATGCCAATTTGATTGAATATATGATTTCATGTTTTTTCAGGTCTGTCCGCATGATACCAACTTTTAGAATGTTTGTTTTCTATAAATGGTGTTTGGATTGATCAGGGCCATCGGGCGATCAGGGCTAACTTGTTTCACGGTAAAGTGCAACGATAGCTGGAATCGTGTAACAGACACATGTTTTCTGCACTCGCCAGGTAGTTAAACGTCCTCGCTTACTTTTCTCCAAGCAATCTCCTGCTGTGTAAATCTGATGTAGTTGGTACAGGAATAATAGAAGAGGTTGAAAACACGGTGGCTCTCTGCTGTGAAGTTCGAGTGAAGATCAATCAACGTTTTAATCCCACAAATTACTTTAATAAAAGCAATAAAAGAGACTCTGTCCCTCTGCTCTTTTTGGTGTCTCTGTCCTCCACATATAACACTCTGGAAAGCAGTCGTGATGTCCAGACAATCTTAAGTCTGATAGTCTGATGTGACACAACCCGGCATGAATTTCACGCTCAAGTTGGAAATTTCAGCGCTTATCGCTTCCATCACGCCGAAAAATCACTAAATCAGGTCTTTTGCGTCTTTGCATTGACTTTGTATGTAATCATATATTACAGATAGTCACACAAGTTCACTTCTTCAAAATACAGAAGTCAGTGTGGACTAATCTGTGGATCACTTTCATTTGTTTCACATGAAATGTAAATGTGTCTCCCTGTAGATGACAGCGTACCGGCGGAGAGGGAACCTGGCGAGGTAGTGGACAGCCTGGTGGGGAAACAGGTCGAGTACGCCAAAGAGGACGGCGGCAAACGAACAGGCATGGTGATCCACCAGGTGGAGGCCAAGCCCTCCGTCTACTTCATCAAATTTGACGATGACTTCCTCATTTACGTGTACGACCTGGTCAAAACTTCATAAAGACTCTGCAGACGTCCTGAGCCCCCTCCCTTGACCTGAAAGAAACAAAAATGCAGCACATGTTGAAACACCTGAAGCATTCGATCAAGCACTTGTTCCTCATACCATCAAAGACAAAAACAAAAGACTCGAGAAAAGAATTCTTACAGTGGAAAAGGACAGGATTTAAAAAATCAGCTTGTTCCTGCGTCTGGGAACGTTTAAGACAGAATAAAATCCAACTTGGTGGCATTGAAGACTCTGAAACATTGAAACTAAACCTTTAAATTAATTTAAGTGTCTGATTTCATCCAGTCAGCTGGTTGCAGAGGACATTTTTGGTCTTGGTGATATGGCATAGCTAATTCGAGATTACCCCCTAGTTATCATGTCATGGGAAAGTCTGATAGTAGCAGACTCTTTTGTGCTAAACAACAAGGAAACAAGATAAGGACAGATGGTCACCGGGGTTCTTTCTGGAGTGGTTGGCAGTGTGACAACGATAAGTCTTCATTTGGATTTACAAATAAGTGACTTACAAAATCACATAGTTTGGCTTAATATTTCAAAGGTTTGACTAAGTAAGCCAAAATGTTTTACTGGGTATAATTTTGATTTATGAAATCATCATTTTGATTAAGTGAATCTAATAATTTTGATTTAATTTTGATAATCTTGACCATCTCATAGTTTTGCATTACTTAGTAAAGCATTTTACTTCTGTCATAGCATTGACTTTGAAAGTCTCATAATTCCACACTAGTATGTCAATATTTCATATTTTTAAATTAAAGAATTACTTTCATTTATTAGTTCTTAATTCTGATTTACCGAAAAGATTGTAGTGTTTATTATGCCTAACATGGCATCCCTTGTTCTCTTTTCCTGGCTGAAATGGTCCTCGTGTAACGTGTAACTGAGGTCCATAAGACAGGAAAAATGAAACTGGTCCCGGTCTAACCTAAACAAGGGACTTTAGAGACTTTCTGAAGAAAAAAATAGCATAACAGGGTAACCAGCATAACAATACTAACCCATACACCAATAAGTAAAGGAGCAGATAGAAAGCTAAAAAACACAGGGGAGTAAAAGTGAAGCATAAAACCTTCGTAGTCCAAATCCTGACAAAACATGTGGATCTTAACTAACCAACTTAATGCTTTTGTCACACATAAGAAGGCACTTTGGAAATATTGGAAACTTGTGGCCCTTTTGTTTGGAATGAAGGTTAACTGAAGTGGGATTTCTGTTCCGTACAAAACAAAACAAGACAGATTTCTTCATCGTATATTGTGCTACTTACACAGGCTCCATTTCACCAACTCCAACTGAATATTAATGGAGAGGGTCAACAAATCCTCATCTAAAGACGTCTGTAGTTAAAAACTGATCTTCAAAAAAGACGGGAGTTTGTTCTTTTCTTTTCTTTTTGCTTTTATCATTGCCAGAACCCGTCCTGTTGTGAAGTTGTTTGATGTTGAAGACGATCGGACAGATTTTTCTTGTAATTTCACTAAAGCCTTTGGATTTGCTCTCGTGTTGTCTTTTCTAAGTCATCAATGAAGGATAAAAATGACTTAACTGAAACTTGGCCAAAGCCCTTGGTGGCATTGTTTGCAACAAGGTTATTAACATTAACTCAAACACATGGAATTGCGATTTCTTGAGTGGTTCTTCCTCCATTTGAACTTCGTGTGTATGTGACGGATTCATGGATTCTATTGTCACAATTTGTTGATTTAAGGAGCGGATAACATGGTTTAATGCACCTTAAATCCTGGGGGGAGCAGATAAGAAAACTCCCTGGACTGTTCATGAGTATGTTGGACTGGAGAAGAAAAACAAATACACAGACGTGTTTTTTTTTTGAGTTTCGAAGGCATCAGTGAGAATTTTGAAGATGTAAAGCATTTGGAGCCTGAACAGTTCACTTCCATGTCTGGGTTGATAAATGTATTACTGTAACAAATGTATCCCAGTTTGTTTATACACACAAACCAAAAAATTTTTGGGTCCTCGTGATGTGATCCAATGCTCTCATGGCCGACTGAAGAAACCATTGGAACACAGTCAGTTGTGTTTAGTATGTAAAGAGATTAACAACCAGTGAAGGTTTAAATTTCCTTTTTCACAAATGTACATTTTGTTTTATTTGGATATACTCGAGACTGAAGGTTTCCCATAAAAGTGCGTTTGTGACAGCTACAATTTTAGAATAGAAAGATATCCTTAGAGTCTTTTGACGGAAAAGACTATTAATGATGGTGGCAGCTTGAGAGCTTGCTGGTTCCTTTGAGGTACAATGTGTAAGTATTTGACACCTGTCAAATTCATACTCCCAAAAAAGTAGGTGGCAGCATATCGCATATCAGGTCATAACGGCTGCTAACTGCCGTTAGCTAGTTAGCTCATTGAGCTGTGCAGCTAATTTAACAGTTGTAGTCTGCAATGGGCACCAGAACCGGAACCAAGGTCCCAGTGATGAAGGCCGGCTTGGGACTGAACGAGACCGACAGAGGCCAGTTTGATGACAGGGAATACTGTACTGAGGGGATTTACAGTGGCTCTGACTACAGGAACGGCAGGTTCAGGCGAGGAAGAGGAGAGGTGTGAGAGGGAGGTTGGGTATCAGAGATGCAGCCACAGCAAGTAAAGCCAGAATATATTCACATCTCTGTGAATTAAGGGGTTATTTTCACCAAACCAGACCTGGTGACAGTGGAAAGACTAACCAAGACAGTTTTGGCAAGTTTTATTTTGTTTCTGTCAAGTTCGAATGAAGTGTGTTCTATGGTGACAAGGTAAAGCATTTGGTTCAATGAATGAGAGAAACCTAACTAATTCAGAAGGTGTATAGTTGTATTGTTTATGATAAGGAAAATAGGTGTAAAAATATTTCATGTCTTGACATTTTGACTTTATTTATTTATTAGACTAAAAAAGCTAGCTAGAGAGAGAGAGCTAAGCTTGCGTAACTCACTGCTCACTCACATCTTCCAGCTGAAACTACGAGAGGAGGGCCGAGCTATCCGATTTTCACCTTTCGAGGCAGAAGTGGTATTACAACACAAGACAGGCGAGAGGCTAGCTGGTTAGCATGCTAACTTCAGTATGTCTCTGCAACAAAGTACATAGATGCATTTTACTTGACGTCTGAAGTATTCACATTCTGATGAATACCTAAGTTCATTTTGTTAATGTTAATACTAAAATTCTGTCCTTATCTTACACATTGTACCTTTAAAGGATAATTCCGGTTTATTACAAAATAACTACAAAATAAATCTTAATTATGAATGTATGCTGATGATATGTTTGCACCCATAATTTGCAAGAACAGGAATACAGGCTGATATTTACAATTACAAAAATGTTGACTTTCAATTTATAACAAAAACTTAATTTGTGTATGTCAGTATACGTCAAGTTTGGGGAGCACTTAATGCAACACCTATCAGTGAACGTTTCCTGTCATTTTATTTTCTCCCAAAACCTGTTAACAATGGAGTGAATGATAAAGAAACCAGTAATGTATGAAAAACCTTCAGTCAGTGTACTTCCTGTGATGTAGTTAGTTGCCAAGGCAGATTACAGCTCTTATTATAACCGCACAAAAAAAAGACACTTTCCCAGAGATCTGTAGGTTTCTGCACGTGTATATCTGTTTTGTTTTTCATGAATAAGATTGTGGTCGTCTCAGCAGGCAGTATTTTAATTTGGTGATGATATAACACATTGTTACTAAGACTAAGATTCGCAGCAAAGTTGTCTAATTTAGTCAGTTTATTTCACTGTTATAATGATAACAGGTAATTGTTGTTAATGTTTGAATGACATGGGCCTTCTATCATCCTTCTGCCTTGTATTGTTTGTTTTTGTATGTTTTAAAATGTATGTTAATAATTTTTATTGTTAATGGAAATCCTGACATGGCGTGCTTTGTTTTCTTTCCAGCATGGTTCACTTTTAGATTTTTGACATCTGAGACTGTTTTGATGGTGCCAGCAGGTACAGTAGGACGGGCGGTTTTGCTCTAGGGCACTTAAGAAACATGCAGCATTTATGGATTAAAGTTGGAGTCAGTGAAGACTGTATATCCAGAGAGCACGGACAAGTTTAGTTTTCAACTGTAAAATATCTTGCTCAGTTCATATCTTGGTCGCAATTTTTAAATGAACACATTCAGGGGATCTTTGGCAAAAAATGTGAATTGGCTGATATTTCATTGTTGTATTTGTTAAACTCAACTTCCTGTTGGGCTGCAAGTGCAAAACAGACATGGTAAAAGGAGTAGCTTACACGCTATTTTCCAAGGGTGAGAAGAGAAGACGGATGTCAGTCCCTTGCAAAGTCTCTGTGTTAAAAGGGGAACTCCACCAATTGGACCTCAGTCAGTCCTTTTCAACAGGCAGGTGGTCATAATGTTATGGCTGATCGGTGTACAAGAATGCCTTTCATAATGCCAGAGCAGCCTATTACTCATCAATAATCGAGGAAAACAAGAGCAACCCCGGGAGAGAGCTCTATTGAGCCATGTTTTCCTGAAGGCCTTATAGTAACAACTTCATGAGCTTCTTTAATGATGAAATTCTAATTATTATAGACTAAATTCACCACCTCCTGCCCTCAACCAGTGATAATTTAATCTTCAAACACAGAAACCTAAGCAACTGTAAAAGCTTATATATATTTAGACTGCTCCCTTCATCTAAGCCAGCAACCTGTATTTTGGACCCCATTCCAACTAGGCTGCTCAGAAAACTTTTACCCCTAGTTAGCATCCAATCTGTTTTTATTAACAAGCTACAATATCTCACAAAAGTGAGGAAACACTGAAGAAATGACACTTTGCTACAGTGTAAAGTAGTGAGTGTACAGCTTGTATAACTGTAAATTTGCTGTCCCCTCAAAATAACACATCACACAGCCATTAATGTCTAAACCGCTGGCAACAAACTTGGCCACCATTATTTTCCAGCACTGTCTTAACCCTCTCCACTCCTCCATGACGGCATCACGGAGCTGGTGGATGTTAGAGACCTTGCTCTCCTCCACCTTCCCTTTGAGGATGCACCACAGATACTCAATAGGGTTTAGGTCTGGAGACATGCTTGGCCAGTCCATCACCTTTACCCTTGACACTATCTGAACCAAATAAGATTATCTTGGTCTCATCAGACCACAGGACATGGTTCCAGTAATCCATGTCCTTAGTCTGCTTGTCTTCAGAAAACTTTGTGGGCTTTTCTGTGCATCATCTTTAGAGGAGGTTTCCTTCTGGGATTCCTTTCCTTCTGCAGTTTTCTGATGTTCTGATAGACTTGGCCGCAAGAAACTCTGAAATACCTTATCTAAAGACATAAATGGTATTGCCCTGGCCTCCAGCACCACTGTAAGGAATCTCTGAGTTACAGTGGACTTCATAAAATATGGCACATTCTGTCTCAATTTCTGTCTCTTCTCTGTACTGACTTCCTGGAAAAACGAATAAAAATTAAAATCCTTCTGCTCACCTACAAAGCTCTTAATGGTCAGGTACCATCATATCAAAGAGCTAATAGTACCTTATTACACCACCAGAACCACTAGCCATTATGCATGTTACTAACTTGACATCTTCTGTCCTGTAGTTTTGTTTTGTTTTTTCTCTCCTCCCTCCTTCTGTTGCTCTCTGCAGGAGTTTCTGCCTCCGGAGCTTTTGATTCTGGATCTGTGGTTGCAGGTCACCTGCTGCCCCCATGTTCCTGCTCAACACCAGCTGCTACAATTATTATTATTAGTCATCTTATTATTATTATTGCTGTCATTGACTATAATTATTTATGTTAATATTACTATTATAATCGTTGGGTCTCTGTACAAAGAGTACGGCCTTTATGAAAAGTGCAATGAGATAACCTCTGTTGTAAATTGATGCTATATAAATAAAAGTGAATTGAAGCAGTTAACAGATGTTGGGGAGTACAGTTCCATATGTGAAAAAGTTGTATGCAGAGGGATTTTTGTGAAGTCTGTGTTTATCCTCAAGTGATGTCACTTGAGTCAGCATCAGTTGGGGGCTGGAGACTACAAGTTTTAAAATGAAATAAATATGGTTGTGTAGAGTTAGAAAGAAGAGAGCTCACGAGAGGCAAGAAATAAGTGGGCCACTCCAGATTTCACACACATTGACTGCGTCGACACAGCGAGTGAACAATTACAAGCACAGTACAGGCTTTCCTCCATCTCCATTTTTCCATTAACGTTTTTGCCTTATTCTGAATTTCGAGCGTCACAATCCACGTGACACCAAACAGCCTAATGGAGCGCATCTAGCTTATCCTGGTCCTGTGAGAGAGTTTTATCTACGCTTGTTTATTAGATTACCCATTTCAAGACAAAAACAAGAAAAGACAGTCATTTTCATTTATTAAAGCCTTCAAAAAAACATGTCTGACCCTTTACTCTGTTTCAGAGTAACGATAGGTAAGGGTTAAAAATGGAGAAGTAAAAAAAACAAACACCTTTTTTGCATCACATCAAGCATTTAGCTTTCCTTTTTTAGTATGAGTCAGCATAAACACTTCTTCCGTGACACTTCTCAAAAAATGCATACCATAAAATTAACATAACCTTCTCTTTTAACTGATGCTAAACTCCATCCATTATGACATACAGTACAATTAATGGAGGTGGAGAATACATTATTTAAAAAAATCTCACACCTAAAACACCTTTAAAAAACTATTTTTGACTGCTTACGTTTAACTGAATGAAACATTTTAGGGAGACAAATGTGCCATCCACTTTAATGTCACAACCCCTTAAACCTGCCCACTGTACGTCAGTGACTGGCCTGTTGTGTGGAGGTGTAAGAGTATGCAGGGAGTGCGACCTTGTCTCTTAAGTTCTTGTTCTTTTTTGATTCTTCACACAGCTAATTCTTTTCCTTTTCCTGTGTAGTACGAAGTGTAACAGCATGAATACCTTTGATGACACTGTCCGACAGTGTACATTATCTCCAACTGTCTGATTCATGCTCTCGCCCCTCTCCGTTATCATCTGCATTTTCTATTTAAATCCAAATAACTGACCTTTAAGTGGCATTGCAATTTAAAGTTTGTAGCATTAATTATCCAGCCGTGTGCTATTAAACCATTGCAGAAGAAGAGGGTGCAACCAGATGATGTAACTACTTTGATCCATACTGATGGCTTTAAGGCAATGATATGGTTGAGATCCATCATATGTCTTTAATCTTAATGAATTGACCGTTACCTGTTTTTAACTTTCCATTCTCATACAGTACATGTGCAGTTTACAATAACAGGCAGATTTAGCACTTTGTTTGAAATTCTTCGTCTGAAATCAAGAACCTATGGGTTTAAAAATGACTGAGGTAGACAAAAGCAGCTTCTCGATTCTAGAGGGCGACCATCGATTTTGAAGGCTAGCCAATAAAGCTAACATCAGCTGCTTGAGTTGGTTGAAATCGCTGTCTCCTGCTGCCCTTATGTTTCCAGCTAATTCATTGTAAACAAGCATCTTGTGAAAGTTAATGCTAACAGACTGAGGCGTAGCTGCACGTCCATGGCTAGTTCTGGTTGCTGGGCTCTGATTGTACAATCGCTGTTCAGAAGACAGGTTGAGGAAAGGGTCAACTGACTGGCTAACAAGCTTAGTAGAAAAATGTATTCATTTAAAAAAAAAAAACGAATTTGTTGTGTTCAATGACAGTATGAGTGTGTAGTTACAGTATGAGTTTAATGCCGCCTCAATGCCAAAATGACAACAAAAAGACCAGTGAAAACAATAAATAATAAGTGAAACCAAGTTATTTAAAATGCAGTAAGTAGTAGCTGAACATCTGAAGTGACAGCGGAAACCACAAGAACAAACTCCCTGTGTGAGAGAAACATCTGCCGCTGCACAATTGACAGATACTTGCAGCGGTGACTCTGGCTTCCATTTACGCAACAAGGCAAAACATTTGAATTGTTTGCTTCTGCTTCAATTTTTTTTTTGTTTGAGAGAAAAGCTTCAATGGTAGATCAGAAGAGAGAAAACCCTGAAGCAAATCATCAGTTTAAACCATCTGTCCTGTATTATGTCCTCAGTTTGATTTCATCTTTGTCTGTAACAACTGACATGTTCTTCTGGTCAAGAAAAGGACCTACTGTTTGTTGGCTTCCCCAAAGTCATTTAAGAAGATGGATATCAGTTTCATCTCTTCACCACATCCTTCTTCTATTTTGTTAGCTAGCAAGCTAGTGACTAAATGTCTTTAGTTACATTTTTATTTCTACACCTGGTCAGTAAACAAGACACAACACGTGAAACAGCCTGATTTGGACTTGTTGGAAGGTGGATTTTCTTTCTTATAATTAAGCTAGGCTAACAGTTCCAACTGGTTCCAGGCTAAACACGCGCTGGATGCACAGGAATTCAAACTTATGTCCCTCTTCTCATCTGACGGGGGAAGAAAGTGAGGGTAGAAAACCCTCTGGCTCTGGTTTATTCATCATACAAGCACTAAATGCAAATAAACTTTTAACTGACTCTCTGGAGCAGCCCACAGTGGGACAGGTGGTGATCCGATGCCTCGCCCAAGAACACTCTGACAGTACTGTTGGCTGTTGCAGGGGTCAAAGCGGTAGCCTTCTGGTTTCCAGGCTGTAAATGTTACCAAAACTCATTAATTCATTCAACTGTTTTTACCAGCAGGAGAGAACAAAAGACAGCTGGAGAACATTACAGGAACAAATATATAATTTTCATTAAAGCTCATTCAAAATCAAATGGACTTGGTTTGAAAAACTAATAGCATGATGTAAAAAAACAAACAAAAAAGGACTCAAAATCTGAAGCCTCAGCTTACAGTTTATTCCACTGAGTCATCGCCTTTATGAGGGCTGATCGCTATGAAAATATCTCTCTCTGTATACTCAGGCATAGTTCGTCTTTCTGTACAGGTACGTCTCCACGCAGCACGGCGTGTGTTGTCCGTGTATGTTGGCACTGAGGCAGGTGTGTATGTTACAGACGGAGTTCACGTCTGTCAGTCGTCGATGAACGTCAGCCGGCCCGGTCCCTCGTTCCTCATCCAGCGGCGGTACCTCTTCATCCTTGGGTCAGTTGCCATCTTCACCTTCATCTCCTCCTCCTGCTCCTTTCTGTACACCTGAAAAAGACACACATCAGGTACGATTAAACTTCTACAACTCACAGTGCTGCAATTAGGGCTGGACGATAAAACACACTGAGTGCACTTTTTTTGCGATAGCTTAATTCAGTATAATAAAAAAAAAAGCAAAGCAAAAGTGATTTGAAACAGACGTGCTTTTGATTCACACAGGAATGTAACACCAATCTTTTGAAGTATAGTAGAAACTAGTGAATTTTTTAAAGTGGTGTCATGGTGCCACAGTGTCATGGCCCATAACCAAGGGGGTCACTTTGTGTTGTGGTGGAGATATAAGGGCTCGGATTGGGGAAGTGATGATACACCTCGGGTCACGAGAACAAGACAAGAAGATTTTTAACACCATTTTGAAGAAATATTTAATGCTGAAATATAAGTGGGAGATCTGGGGTTCCTCGACATACGTTTCACCTACATGTGTCATCTCTTTACTTACTAAAGAGCTGTTTGGAGCCATGTCCTAAACCCAATAGGAAGTCAGCCATTTTGAACTGAACTTGAAACTTTAGGGTATTTTGAGCCATTTACAGACTCTGTACTTTGACATACTGCTGTGAAAGCTGTCCCTTGCTATGAAACTACAGACAATTGTCACCTGACTCTTCCGCTCACCTCGTCTTTACGGCGCTTAATAGCGAGATCCAGCTCACTGTTTAGTGATTCAACTCACAACTTTACTGTAAACTTTTCTCACACTGCTCTTATAGCGTTGTCTTTGGCGGCAGCAGGCAGCTAAAAGAAATCCACTGTACACGCTTTCCACAACTTGTCCAATTCTTTTTGGATTACGTTTAAATGCAGCACCTGCAAAATCAATGAAACTGTGCGGCTTGCTTTATGTGTAGAGAAGGACAGTTATTTTAAAAACAAAACTAACATCAATGATTAATCAATCTTTATGTTTTTTTACAGAACTCATAATGCGCCTCTGTGCTTGTAATGTTCCTGGGAGCTGGAGTTTTTTTTTCTGTTCTCACGAATTACTTATTGTTTAACTTCCTCTAATAGCAAACCTAACCTAATAATAGTTTTCTAGCAACTGCTGTAACGGATTTGTCTTATAGGTAAATAGGTAAAGTAAACTCGCTTTTTCAGAAAGACAGACGCCAAACACTTAGCTACAGAGGCGAGCCCTGTGACCTGATATCAGGACTTCTGCTCTCTAATATGCTACTTACACGCTAAACTGGTGAACACTGTAAACATTATATTTGTTTTGTCATTGACTGTAGATTCTTGGTGTTGTTATATTAAAAGGATCCTATAACAGGATCAATATAACTCTTAAGTCTGCAAACTTTTACTCTCTGAATGACAAAATACCCTCTGTTGGTTGCAGGATTAAAGGTTGTGGTAGTTTATAGAGTGAATAAATAGATGGATGAACAGAGGGAAGAAAAGGAATATAAAAAGGAAGATATCTGAGAGAAGGAGGGGCTGTAGAGAGGAGAGAAAAGGAAATAAAGGAAGAGGTCCAGAAGATGGAGATGAAGTCAAAGAATGAGAAGAGATGCAAAGTTAAACGACAAACCTCGTAGTTTTCTTTGATCCACAGCTGTTTTTCCAGGAAGGACTGTTTGGTGTTTTCATCCAGACTGTCAAACTGAGACTGAGACATCTTCATGTACCTCCTGAGAGATAAAACACAGTCTGCTGTGAGGTAATGTGACACTGAGGTAAGAAACAAGTAAAGGAGTCTGGATTCATCTCACTCCTCCAGGTAGCACGACAACCTAGTTTCTCTAAGAGCTGACCTGATGATGTAGAGCCTCTCCTCGTCTCCGTACTCCTCCCTGCAGATGGTGAAGCGGTAAACCCAGGAGACATACCAGGCCACGTAGTTGGTCAGGTAGTAGGGGAAGAGCACGACTTGACACAGCAGGATGTCTGACAGGTTGGGCTTCTGGTAGCCCCCTTTGATGTCGATCTTGTTTTTGATGATGTCACGGATCACCTCCTCCTCCTGCTCCCGGATCTCCTCTTTGGAGCGGCGGTTCTTGCCCTTCTCCTTGGTGCGGTTGAGGAGGCCCTGCTGCTTGGCGATCTCCGTGGCCTGGATTCGGTACTTGGGGACCGTCACTAGGTAATTAATGGCCTCGTTGTAGCTGCTGTGCCAGCTATAGTACTGGAGGAGAGACAGTGAGGTAAGAGGTATGTGCTGAAGGGGTTTCACCTGCCTGTCTGAGGCGGTGTTCACACCTGTAGATGTGTGTGAGGTACCTAGAGACTAAAGACAAAATGACAATCCACTGTTATAAGGGCAGGCCAACAAATCAGTTATTTATAGACGCTTAGTGGAATCATAGCATGATGATTAGAGGTGAAATATAAAATTTCAATAAATAAATGGCCTCATATGAGTAAACTGAGAAAAGCTACAATGATCAATGACACCTAACCAGACAAAGAATAACAAACTATCGACAAACCAATAAAAATTCACATAATTTAACATTTAACATGTCATACTGAAAATCATCCAGACAAACATACAAGGCAGTACATTTTCACTTAGGGGTGTACTCACTTTTGTTGCCACCGGTTTAGACATTAATGGCTGTGTGATGTGTTATTTTGAGGGGACAGCAAATTTACACTGTTATACAAGCTGTACACTCACTACTTTACACTGTAGCAAAGTGTCATTTCTTCAGTGTTGTCACATGAAAAGATATAATCAAATATTTACAAGAATGTGAGGGCTGTACTCACTTTTATTGCCAGTGGTTTAAACATTAATGGCTGTGTGATGTGTTATTTTGAGGGGACAGCAAATTTACACTGTTATCAAGCTGTACACTCACTACTTTACATTGTAGCAAAGTGTCATTTCTTCAGTGTTGTCACATGAAAAGATATAATCAAATATGTAGAAAGATGTGAGGGGTGTCCTCACTTTTGTGACATGCTGTTTATATACACACACATATATATAGAAGCCAGTAAGACATAATGTAAAACGCTTTTAGTGGTTCAGTGGACAGGTGCTATCCATTTACCATTTCAAATGTAATGTTTTAGTCTTTATTATTCTTCTATAACTTCAATTTCATATTTCTATATTTTAATTAATGTCTATTGTTGCTCACCTAGTCACCAAAAACAAATTCCTCAGATGTGTAAAAAGTACTTGGCAATACAGCTGTTTCTGATCTAGCATAACATTCATCATGGGTTTGGTGCTTTTCACGGGATTTGATGACAATAAATAAATATATAGAAAGTCAGACAACTTATATTTTAAATTGCATATTTAATAGATAAAAATGTTACATTAATGGACCAAGAGTCTGGTGTCGGAGGTCTCAGTTTCTGACTAAAAAACACTTCCCACGTCTGTGGTCCATCAACACCAGCTGGAAGTTCGGTGAGACGTGTTTTTATAAGCTGTTGGTACTTTCTGACTCCCCTGGAGCCTGCACTCCTACCTGGAAGATGGAGATGGCACAGATGGTGATCAGGATGACGATTCTGACGTCCACTTTGGGGGTGAGCTGTCGACGGTAGTAGGTGTAGTAGTGCTGGTAGTACTCCTCAGGATGGTCCAGCATGTAGTCGTAGTCCCGCCGAGTCTCCTCATCCTACACACAGACGAGACATTATGTTTCTCCTTGAAGCTTTCTGTTATGAAGACCTGCAGGAGCAGCTCAGCCAAACTTGGTTTCAGCATTAAAAACAAAATCCAAAAACTAATTTTTAAATATTATGATGTTGATATATATTATGTATAAATACATATAGTATATATAACACCTACAGGCTTCCTCATCTCTATCTGATTCTCTTTGCTCGTCTCACTTTGCAGGTGCACATTTAACGCAGATCCTGTATAAAAGTGTGGGAAACTTTTTATATTCTGATGTTTTTGATTTGATTTCTAGACTCTGATGCCATGTAGCACCATCTTTTGAAATATTATAGAGATACTACTAAGATCCGATTACAGTAATACCGTCTTTATAGTAACATGAATATGACTAGATGAAACCCCTTTAAGTAACGTTAGTCTTTCATAGGTACTTGGACAGACCTTCAAGGTTTCGTACGCGGTCGCGACAAGCAGGAACTTCTTCTGGGCGGACTCCCGGGTCTCTCCCTCAGAACCAGGGTCTCCCGGCCTGAACCGGTCTGGGTGGTACCGGCGGGCCAGCTGTCGGTAAGCCCGGGCGATCTCCACCTTGGCGGCCTCCCGGCTGACGCCGAGCACATCGTAGCAGACCTCGGTGCCGCAGTACAGGCCCTCCACTAAAGCGGTGACCGTCGGCATGCAGGACACGGAGAACAGGACCACCGCGAGCCGCCACCAAGGCGTCACCGTCCGCGGACAACCAGCAAACCCTCCTCCGCCGCCGCGGCACCGCTCCGTCGGCGCAGCCATCTCCGTCTGCCTGCAGCCGCTGCTGCCAACTCCGGAGCCCAGGCTGTCCTGTCGCACGCTGATTACATCATCAGGAGAGGAAAGGATGACGAAGCATCAGCAAAGATGCTGCGTTCAAAAAAATACTAATAAGATGATGCGTTCTAGACAACTCGGAACTCGAAAACGTCCGACCTCAAACTAAACTCGAGGCAAATCCATCTACCCCAACTTCATGAAGATGCATTTTTTTCATATATTCAAAGTTTCACAAAATTTAGTATCCTCCTAAGTATTTGACCATAGATTGCAATCATGTCTGGCTAAAAAGTCACAACTTTTCAGGTTCGGTCATAAACCGGATGCTTTGGAGGAAAAAATCCATGAGCCTTTGGAACTTGCTTAACATTATTCAAAAACAACTTTGTGTCGTATGACAGCTGACTTATGACAAAACCGCTCAACAGCTCAAGATCTAAATATTTGATAAGAATTGATCTCACTTCAACAGGCATAGAAATAGAAAAGCCACAGCCGTCAGCCATAAGACTGATGGTGAAATAGGGCAGCCTTGTTTTATACCTGTTAACTGTAAAAGAGGGGAAGTAGCACCTGAAAAGGATAAAAAAGAGCTGTTAGTGTCCTGATTCAATTTGATTACTTTCCTGAAATTCTTTCCAAAGCCACACAGCTCCAATCCCTTAAAATTAAAGGGGGTGTTCTAGTCAAAAGCTTTATAAAAATCAAGAAAAAGTATCAAGCCATCATCATTAATATAATTACTATATTCAAGGAGGATAAAACTAGGTGCACATGTTTATGTATTGATCTACCTCTCGTACATTCTGACTGGGTGTCACTTATTATTTGGGTGACTCCTTCTTTAGTTTTTTGTAATAATTGTTGAGGAGGGTTATTGGTCGGAAATTATGCAATAATTAAGGATCCTTGCCGTGTTTTGGAGTAAGAACTATTATACCTTGCCTCATGGTCTGTGGAAGGGATACATTTTTACATTTCTTTTAGTGTTTCAAATAAAAGTATGTTTCCAAAAATATTTCTAAAAATTATGGAAAGGTTTCTTATTCTAAATTTAAATTTAAAAAAAATCTAAAATATCCATTTGAGAAGGCTGGCATCTTCCGAAACTTTAGCAATGATGTTTAAGTAGCAAAAAATAAACAGTTACAGTTATTATTGAGGCGAATTTTATACTTTTGTTAAAAGTTCTTAAGCTACAATTTATGTTTTAGTGGAGTCAAGTTAAAGTTAAATTTATAGAACGTCATCAGTTACAATTATTTATGTGTGGTTGTTTTTTTCTTCAGAGAAGAAAGGAGTCATCCTGTTTCGTGGTCATCACTTGCATCTTTGTCAGAGGAGGACGAAAAGAAAGAGAGCAACAAAGAAAATAGGAAATAGCAAATAATAATAATAATAATAAAGAAACAAAGAACAGTTTAATGTAAATGTAAACAATAGAATAAAAACTTTTTAAATTCCACAACTCACGCGTTGTTGTTTGTGTGTAAATACAGAGAAAGTATGGGAGAACAGCACATATACTTTATACAGCCTGCACCCATAATATCGCTGTGTACCTACAGGGTAACAAGTAGAGAACATTAAAGAACTGTCTTCTTTCCTTATTTGTCTTAATTCGGCATAATTAAAAGAATCAAAATAAATACTGGGTTTCTCTGTAAATCATTTAACATTCAAGATTAGCTTTATGTTTGATCCGCCTTCATATATATGGCACTATTACATTACTGTTTTACTTGAGAAAGGTAAGTTTGTTTTCTACTGTCCCTTATTAGCTGCTGCAGCGCGGGATGAGCGAATAGACTAGTTTCTGAACTTATGCAATGAAGTAGAAGACATGCATTATAAATCTCTGGAGTGTGACTGGTTAATGAGCAGTAATTACATTTTAGTAGCAGACAAAGACTCTGTAGATAAGACTGTAGCATTTATTTGTCTAACACATTGATGAGCTATCGGTACGGAGTGATTGAAAGCAGTATAAAAAGCATGAGAGAACATTTAAATTCTAAAAGTGAGTTTACAGTGTAGCAGAAAAACACAGCAATACAGAATACATCATCAGTATTTTCATGGGGCCTGTCATTTGTCTTAATCTCCGAATTGCTTTAAGGAATTGTCTGTTATGAATCAAGTTTGGTTATAAATTAAAATTCATGCAGTACAGTGAATACAGAAAATAAACCTTTGAGAAAACAGAAACCAGAGGTGGTTTTATGATTTTCCCAACGTTATTTTCAAAACCTTATGGCACCATCTAAATGTCCCAAACAGTCCATAATCTTCTGAATGCTTAGGTAAAGTGTTAGTAGGTGTTACTGATGTAGATGGGAATGCTGAAATTGTGAGGGACATAAATGGAAAAGAAGAAGACACAATGGTAAATTATTTTTCATCTAAGGATCATCGGGTCATAGATGGACAAATGGAAAAGCTCCAACTGAACGTTTAAATGGAAGTGAATAAATAATAAAGTAGTTTTTGTTCTCGTCCCTCACATTTCCATTTGCACTTTTCAATTTGTAGTTTACCATTTCACTCTTGAGCTGTATCTAAATGAGGAGGCACTGACTGAGGGCACTACTGACTAAATTCTCTAGCAGCAGGATTTTTCTGAGTGAAGTTATTGTCCATGACAAACTGGCAGCACAGGGAACACAGTGCAGAAATCAGCAGGTTACAGGTGGCTCATCCAGTGGTCCACAGGGTAAGTCACGCTGCAGTCAGTATTTACAGAGGACACTGTCTCTCACATTCTGGTCTCTTCTGGTGGTCGAGTCATGTAGTGCTGAAGGGCCTGATGTAAAGGCAGCCATTTCTTTATTGAAGCTTTGATAGCAATGATCCATCTGTAAAACAATCAAGAATATCAACATGACAACATGCTCTGAATGTCACTGCTTTACACCGCTTTCCAATTCAGGAGCTTGATACAGCTGATATGATGCCTGAATTTCTGTACCAATATCAGATTAAAGGAAGGTAGATTAAAAAAACTTATTTTAAATCCCATAATAAGATCCCAGAAAAATCAAGAAACACAACAAAGTGGCTTTTTATGCTGGACCAGTGGTGGAATTAGGGCTGGGCAAAATTTTGAATATACTCAGTATATCTGAATATTAATTAATGTGCAATAAAGCAGAAGACCATATCATTTATTAACAGTGGTCACTGCTGAAGGTTGAAAACCAGTGAAAAGCAAGCTTGTTAGCAGCTGCAGATTCCCGTGATTTGTTTGCTGTGGGGGGAAAAAACTCCAAGAAAAAAACATAATCAATCATCTGATCACTTAAGTTACTCTACAGCTTCCAGCTTAGAAACATACTTGGGAAACCTCCATTTCCATCTTTTCACTCAACTACAACTGTTTGACAGCTTTAGTTAATAGTTACTTTACATATTTAGATTTCTGCACACAAAACATACGAAGAGCTTATAAATGTTGTATGGTCTAGACCTGCTCTTTATGAAAAGCGCTGTGAGATAACTGTTGTTGTGATTTGGCGCTATATTAATAAAATTGAATTGAATTGAATTGAATTATAAAATAAAGTATGCAATGTTACATTGCAAGTACAATAATAAGTTGATCAATTAGATAATTAGTTGACAGACAATTAATTGGCAACTATTTTGATAATCACTTTTAGTCAGCTTTCATGCAAAAACAATTTATGGTTCCAGCTTCACAAATGTGAAGATTTGCAGCATTTCCTTTTTATTATTTTAACAACTATATATTTTTTAATAATTAGATTTTTTTTCACTTTGGCTAATTGTGTTGGTGATTTCTCACTATTTTCAGAATTTTCACAAACTAAACAATTGATTAATTGATTGGGGCTCAGGAGGTAGAGCGGGTTGCCCGTTAATCGGAAGGTTGGCGCTTAAATCCCCGGCTCCCCCAGGCTGCATGTCGAAGTGTCCTTGGGCAAGACACTGAACTGAACTGGTGGATGTTCCGCCAGTGTATGAATCTGTGTGAATGGTGAATGCAGATGTAGTGTAAAAGCACTTTGAGTGGTCGAAAAGACTAGAAAGACTAGAAACTATACAAATACATTTGCATTTAAATTACTCAAGAAAATAATCAGCAGATTAATTCATGATGAAAATAACCATTAGGTAGCTGAAAATTAGCTCCACTTCAATCAAGTACAACCATAAAATCCTGCTTTTACATTACATTGCAGGCATGAGTAATAATAATGATAATAATAATCTAATGATAAAATATATGTATCAGTCACAGGGCCATTTAATACTTGAGTAACATTTCCCGATTATACTTACATACTTTTAATAAGTAGTGAAGTAACAATTTAATTACAGAACAGAAGTACCAGAACCCTCACCGTTTATTCTCATTAGGATTTTCAGCACAGAGGTAGAACGTCTTGAACTCATCAGACGGAGGTTTCAGCTCAATGGTGGATTTCTTGGATCCATAGGGCTGCTCTCGCACCATGTACCCCTGAAGGTAGATCCCACCTGAAGACACAGATGATAATGCGTGCTGATCAATATATAACTCTTCAGAGTTTTAGCATTCCCTTTACCAATGTCTTCATTAAGGAAGTTAAGTGAACAATTGGCAGAGAGTAATTAGTGGTCAAAGGTTAGTTGGGTTGCGAAGACCACAGCATATGATTCACATCATCATTTTCATACAACAAACCATTCAGTAAACCTGAATGGTAACAGAATGTTTCATCACGGAATACAGGTGATCATTTGAAACAATTTTGTATTGCTTTGCACTGACTCTTCCCTAAATAGACCCAAACCATCCCTGGAAACTGACCCCGGTTGTTTTGCCACACATTTATTCAGATTTTTTTTGTCACCCGTTCGATTTGACTTTGGATTTATCTAGTTCTAGATTTAGTTTTAATCTGTGATAAACTGTATGATAACTGCCCAGCACCAAACAGCAGACAGACACAGTTAGTGACTACCTGGTGAAAAAAGTGGAACATTTAGCAGTAAAAGTTTCCCGCAGGAGTTGGTGGAGACCAATGCTAAAAAGTGAGTCCAGGTTGGACTTTCATCAGGTGGAAACACAACTCATATTGCGAATATTGCTCCGTATCTGCCATCAAGTGGCCAAAAAATAAATTAATGCAGCTTTTCAAAACTAATTGCTCATATATTTTAAATCAGACTGTTGTCCTTTGTCAGCCTAAATTCGCACAATGAATGAATATGGTTAAATTGTTTTTTCTGAAGTTTTAATGAGTCTTCATATTCTTTATCACTGTACCTGAACCCCTACAAATATTCTAAAATTTACTTTGAAAATTATTCAAGAACTACAAAAAACACTGACACTAGGAGATTAGATATATGGTAAATAGAGGATAAATACACTGCTCAAAAAAAGGCTGGATCACACTGAAAATCAAAGAAATAAATGAACTCACAGGCTGATCCAACTTGTGTGACTCTCATCACGGCAGCTCATAATGGGATTTTTTTTGAGCAGTGTATGTATGATATAAAGGGCAGAAAAACTTGAAAGGGATTTTCACCCCAAATAAGTATTTTTAAGTGGTAGCGTGAATTGAACTGAAAAATGAATGTTCTTCCGTCCTGTAATCCTGTGTAGATTCTGCATACCCACAAAAAATGCTATCACGCTGCATGTCGACATTTTAGACATAACAGTAATTAACTTCGCACCCCTGCAACAGGAGACAGGTGCATCGGAGGGTGGAGAAAAAAAGTCAAACGTAGCAAAGGAAAACTCCCGCACACTGTCTAACTTGCAAAGAATATATCAACAAAACGTTTCGGTACTAGACCTTCTCCAGGCAAATGGTGTTACATAGTGAGAAGCCATCTTTTGTAGGAGGTGACATATTTTGTCTACACCAATCACCTACTTCCTCATCAAATAAGGCAGCCATTACAAATAATTCATTCATACCTCCATGAAATGAATGTAGATACCTGAATACTGAATGTACATCAGAATAATATCATAAATGCACTCATACATCGACATACTCACAAATCTTACTGGTGCCTTATGTATCAATAGACAAATAATTTAGAAGAAATGGCAAATAAACATGATACTAGATAAATACATATGACCCAAAAAATACAGTAGGACCAAAAAATAACAATCTCATACTTCAATAATGTAAACTAAAATTTCTAGAACAAGAGGAAAACATTTTTTTAGACATGACATATACCCATACCATGAGCATGAGTTGCGCGGATACCGCTGTACAAGGAGAGGCATCCATCCTTCAGAATGCAGTAGTGCTGTACCCACATGTCCTTGTTTTTGTCCATTTTATGAAGCAATCCAAGACACTCTGGGTTTTTCACCGCCAGCGGGGGCAGATTAGAGTTGTGTTTGGTGACATCCACCCACACATGGTTCTGAAAAACGAGAGTTGAGGAGGATTAGTGGTAAATGGCTAAATATGATGTGTGAGTGTGAGCAACAGCCTGACACATTCATTGTAATCCACCGCTGTGTTAAATATTAGAGTCAAAATAACATACTTTTTTATTCTGCTGTACAAGGCCCATTTGATCTGAAAGATTTTGATGTTACCTGTGTGATGGGATGAACAGCTTTCGACATAGCTTCCAGCCACCTACAATCGCAAAGATAAAGTTTAAACAGGAGATTTCTACAAGAATGCACCTCCAACCTTTCTAAATATGGGTAAAATTGTTGGCAATGGCAGGTAAAATTGTTGGGCCATCCCTTACTTTGGCTGAAAGTGAAAACTCAACATAAAGACACATGTAGTAAGGTTAGCTCATTGTAGGAATAGTCGCACACCCCTTAATCACACACACCAACCAGTCAGCTCAGGCAATTTTATTTATTTTTTTTATTTTAACCGGGAAAACAGACTGAGACCAGAATCTATTTTTAAAAAAGAGTACAATTCAAGGGAAAAAATTACAAACAACATCATAATGATTCTCCATAACATTTCTAAATTGGTAAGTGTTTAACTTGAGTTTGGTCTGCAGCTTGTTCCATAAATATTGAGAAAAGAAACTGAAAGTAGTCCTAACCAACTCTGTGGAGACTGCTGGAGTCTCTAAGGTAATCAACATCTGTGTTCTTGTATTTATATTTATTTCTCTAGTGGAAATTGGTGACTTCATGCTGTTCACGAAAATGGTCCGAGTTCTATCTTTAAGATTGACATAGAACCATGGACAGACCTCTGCACCTACTTCTATCGATGACAGCTTACTCAGGAGGATAGCATGGTCACCAGTGTCAAAAGCTTTTGACAAGTCTACAAACAAACAGCACGGTGGCCGTGGTGGTGTTATGTTCAGATCTAAAACCACATTGAAACTAGTGGTTAATATTGTCAAACGGCACGTGGTTGATGTTGTGAAGCATCACAATTTGGTTAGGTTTAGGAAAAGATCATGGTGTGGGTTAAAATAACTCCATTACTCATGTGAGTAGAATCACTTACGTAAGTTACTTAACATCACTAAAAAGAATCAAGACTGTAGACTTTTCACACAGGAAACAAACACCTGTCTCCGTGGTGAAAGCCTGGTTTCTGACCCCCCTTCTCCTTACTCAGACTTTTCTGTTACGCTATGGCTTGATCTATGATGTGAAAAAACTTGGCGGATAAAATTTCTGACTGGCTGACACAAAAAACACTTGCCTGCCAGTGAAAAAAAAAGTTCATTTCACACCCTGGTCACATCTTTTAGCCAAGCATAAAAAATGTCTTGCAATATTTTTAGATGCCAGTGTTTTGTTTGTTTTTTTATCAGCTTTTCCATTTAACCTTTTGTGTTAATGTAAATACACATAAAAACAGAAACATAATTAAAATGATCCTTGGTTTTTTAAGCCAGGCAGTAGTTTGTATCTGTACAATACCTTTTCATCTCCTGGTTGGAAGTGGCACAGAAGAAGTACACTCGATTGCCAGACTGAGGGCGGCACTTGAACACAAACGGTTTTCCCAGTGAAACATCTGGGCCCACCTCAGCCCCTTCCAGCTTTACTGCTGACAAAGCCCGCCCCTTGCCTTCATCCTGTAATAAACACAAAGTAATGTCAAAAGGACACTTGTTGGACTGTTGTTTTCAGAAACTACACTACGTAATGATGATGACTGCTCCCTGCTCACCCGTTTGTGTCTGTAGTAGTAAAGGCAACACTCATGTGTGAGCACAAACCACCTCTTCCTCCAGCCTTTGATCAGACCAGACTGGGTCCGCTTGTGGAGATAACCACGACATGCTGGTCTGGGGGTGTTAGGACTTCGAGCGATGTCTGACCCAATGGTCAACGTTAAAACATCTGGACCTACAATATCCACAACATAACATTTTAATTAATATCCATTTAATTATTTTAATTCTATTATCTATTAATTGGCAAAAACGTCAAAAACCCAAAGTTCACATAAAACATAATTAAAAGTGTTACAGATATGCCACCTCCAACCTCTGCTACGTGTTCCTGACCTTAACCAAACATTTTAGTATTGTCAGAGCACTGAAACATTGGCTTTTACTCTGCATAAAACTCCTTAGTGGATTGGATGAAGTGTGCCTGGAAACAGCATACCTTGCCTGGCCAAATCAGCAGCCTCAGAATGAGGAATGCTGGTGACATCGGTTCCATTCACAGCTAGGACATAGTCTCCTACCATCAACCCCGCTTCCTCAGCAGCCCCATCTGAAACAACAGAAATGAAATATTTTGCTTATTACTGAACGAACGACACCAACTAGATGGACAAACAGACCAAATCCTTGGTGAAAAAATTGTCTCCTCTTGCCTGGCAGCTTCACACTGAAGGTAGTTTACAGACATGCAAGTTATGTGAATTAGTTTGCACACGCCCACCACTGCACTGCATTTGTATAAAAGGTTATGCAAACTGTGTTTTCACGGGGACGGTTTAGTAAAAGGTGAAGAAACTGTATGAACAAAACCAAAAACTGATATATTCAAGTCACAATTGCTGCATTGCTGCATTTGCTGCCACAGATGATGGTTACAAACAATGCGAACAATGATCTGAACACAAGTGATCGAATTTTACAGAGGACTAAAAGTATTAAGAAATGTATGAGAGATGCCAGCCATAGCTTCAAATCTAGATTTCAGTATAAATATCAAAATGCCAACAATGTCAGAAGAATAAAAACCTCCGCAAGTTTGGAATTCACTTACTTGTATCGACCTCTGTGACTACAATCGGTTTAGAAAACTGGATTCGGAAGCCCCAAGGATACTCCCCTGCCCCTTTGCTGATCTTGACAGTCCTCTCACGAACTGAAAAAGAGGGGAAAGTTTATTTCAGTTTAGCAAGATACGTATGTACTCGTTTGCTTAGTTCAGTGTAGAGTATTGCCCAGTCAAAGCTAACAGCATGTTACTCCTAATCGTTTTTAAAGAATCAGTGAAGTGTCTTACATGAACATGATATTACATAATGTTGTCACCATAGTGTAGATTTATGCTAACGTGTAATTAATTTATGTAATTTCATTGTCATGCATTAATTCATTAATAGACTTACTTGACACAGCTCGAGTCCTGGTGTTGAGGCTGGGAGGAATGGCCCCTGAGTCCACGTCATCACCTTGGTAAATCCATGCTGAAGAGTGGAAAGTCTCTGTATAAAAGCCCCTTTCTTCAATGTCTCGAACTGTCATGTCCATAGAGTGAGTGTCCTCTGATACTAGAAAGAAATACAGGAGAATACACACTAAAGCATGTCCCATGATAGAATGATCACCTAACTTGGTTTGCAGTAATAATTATAGATAGATATTTGAACTTAAATGTGTTATTTGCACTGACAGCTCAACATAGAAATAATCTGAGCAGCTCCCTTAATTAAATCTGAAACAATGACATTTGTGCTCACCAAATCTTTTTAAAGGGCCAGAAAATAACTGGTGTAACATTTGTCATGAATCACCGAAAACATACGTAAAATATTTATTTAAATATGAGACCTTAACCTTTAACATGCTGTTTGTTAGAACATAAATTATGCCAGAGGAATGACGACAGAGACTGAAAAGTGTGTCAACCAACCCCGGTCTCCCCTACACAGCGATGCTGGCAGTCACAGTTTGGGGTGCTGACAGAATGTCAGTTTGTGTAATGACGTCATGCTAAATGTTTTGGGTTTTTTTACGTTTCGTATTCATTTGAATGCACAGGATAGCTTATATCTAATAGTTTAGCAACACATTACAACAATTTCAGAACATTTTGTACTACAGCCAAAAGCCAGAGGTTTCACAGAGGAGACGAGCATAAACTGATAAAGCACAAGAACTGTTGAGTAACATGATCAAAGAAAATCAGCAAATGAGTAGGGTTCATGATCAAGGGACATCTATAATGTATGAATATTAAAATAATTTTTACATCACATCGCCACTTCTGTCCATATTTGCATTTGTCCCCCTCTCTCACTCGCCCACATGAGCTCTCTCTCTCTCTACATTCTGTGTCCATGTCTCTATACACTGAGTGAAGTAAGTAGTTTATTTTGAAAGTGGGTGAATTATTCAATTCTTACACGTCAGTTGGGGCCCTTTGGATGGCGGGGTCCGATTCAATTGACACGGGTGAAACACAGCCACCACTGGCAATTATAATGAACGTTTAAAAGAATTATCTTTTCATCTCATTGTAAAATCTTCCACCCAGCTCAATAAGAGAAGTATGGAACAAATAAAATAAATGGAAAATTCATTCATTATCAATGATCAACAGGACAGAATGAGTGACGTGCTGACAATGAGAAGAGTTGCAGACATCAAAGGCCCTCTCTTTCTGCCAGATGGTATATAATACTTGTATTTTTCTAATTTAATTACCCATATATGGATAGACATATGCATATATGTAGAGATTTATATGCAATTTATGTTTATGTTTATATAGGGGCCTCTAACAGAAACTGAACTAACAAAAGTGTTTACAGATCCACCCACATGCACGTATGTGCCTGTTTTTTTACAGACATGCCTGTAACTATATTGGCTACTGAGTTTACTGTGTTTTAATCATAACACATAGTCATATACTGTACACATACATACTGTATATGGTAAAATGTTTGTGAATCAACAGTATACACTTGCCATTTATGACATAAACGTGGGTTAACAGTGATTACCAGTTATAACAGTTTTTATAAACAGTGTTTAGTATCTTTCCGCAACTGAGCCAAACTTTATAATGTGGACATTAGATATGTGCTAACTTTATAAAACAAAAAAAATAATTGAGACAGAACAGATTTAGGGCGGGTGGAGTAATGTTCTGCACCGTTGACATTGGACAGGGCCTTGTGTTGAAGGCTGGTATCCTGGATCTAACCAACTCTGAAAGAATCGAAGAAACCCTCGACAAGTAACCCGCTCCGATCTGGCAGGTCAACGACTGAATTTATACCACGAGCAAAAGTTAGAACTGAAGCAGACTTTGAGATTAGCCATGTTCACACCCAGCCAAGCCGTGTGCTGAACAGAGAGAGAGACAAGCACAGTCGTCACACGGGATCGAGAATGGCCGAAAATGCCCGAGAGCTCATTGGAGCTCCACACAACAGAGTGAAACACATGAGCTGGCTGAGCTGCGGCGCGGGGCCTGAGCACAACTTCTCCACAGGCCACCAGGTGAAACTTTAACTTTAAAATTTACCTGATTCCTCTGTGATGTCACTGGTGGGTGAGCTTCCCCCAGTAGAGCTCCACTGTTTGCTCTCCTTGAAGAGCTTTCGCCTCTTGGCCCAGTGGTCAGAGCCACTGCTTTCTGGTTCTTTATGAACCACAGGCTTCAGATGCTCTTTGGCCTCTAAGGGAGCTGGAAATGACGATAAACAGCCACAATAAGTGAGTTTTATCTAAATATTCACCTGACATGAGTTGTTCAGTATTTATTTGAAAGCATCTCACAAACACGACTGTAACTTACATCTGGGTACAATCTGTTTGTCTGCCTTTTCGGTTTCACACAGCTGCTCTTTTGTCTGGATTTCTGCGCCCGTAGAACCTTTGACAGGACATGATGCGGCGACGGCAGGTTTGTCTGAATCGTCTGTACCCCTTCTTCCTGTGCCCAATTGCAGATCATCCGTCTCCTCAGTCATTAGCGACAGAGAAGGGCTGGCGTTTCCTGCTTTTTCACCAAATGATTCAGGTTCAATCTCCTCTGTGACTTCATTTGTGTTTAATGAATGTTCATCCAGGTCCTGGCAAAGGGGACATGCAGGGCTCTTCTAAAGCAGCTCCAAGGGGATTTTCCATACAACTACCCAGAGACATTTTTGAGTCCATCTGCAGGAATCTTTGCTTGAGTACACCAACAGTTATTGTCTTGACTGAGGATGTACTACTTTTGGGTAAAACTGAGACTGAATCCTCTTTGCTTGCATTTTCAACATTATTGTTCTGGAATAATATTACAGGTTGCTGTGGCATTTGTTCCTCTGAGCCACTGCATGATGGAGGGATGACTTGTATAGCAAGGGTTCTTCGACTGAGCTCCTCAGGGCTGTGGTATTGTACTTCCCCACATCTTGGTCAAGTCCATCGTCTGGAACTTCAGTTTCATCAACTTTGTATCCACAGTCATCAGTGTCCAGACTTTCCATGTGCTGACAAACACTCTGTTTGTCCATCTCCTGTTGTCTGAGGTCTTTATGGAGGTATCTGATGCTGCTTCTTCTTCGACTTTGCTCGCTGACAGCGAACATATCATGGCTGTTGGGGATTTCTGAGACGGGCTTAGATCCTTCCTTGGTTTGTGAAGAATTTCCTAATCCATATGCACAAAACCTGTCATCGCCCTGGTGCAGCCTCTCAATTTGAACAGGAAGCGAGCACATGATGAAAGAGGAAAAACTGTAAGGCAGCAGAAAATCCTCTTGCATCAATCCCAGACCGTGTGACATCCCAGGAAATGTCTGCCGTCTTTTCTTTGCTAATGGACATGCTCTTTGTTCTACAGTGGCAATACTGTTGTTTCTAATCCAGGATCTTCTCTTTTGACAGTTGATGAAATCTGTGGTGAAGCTGGACCTGTTGGTGGACAGGGAGGGTCTCATGAGCATGGGCTCATAGTTATCAATTTCTGAATACTGATCAAACGAAGATTCCAAATCTGCTCTTTCCTCCTCGTCGACTGAAAAAGGGCATCCAGATTCTTCACTAAAGGTTATGTTAGGTGTCAGATGAAATTTCCATTGCTGTTTGTCAACAGGACTACAAGCACCAATCCTACAGGAAGCCAGGCCCTGGGTTAGGTCCTCTAAAGTGTTGTGCTTAGTGTCTGCAAACTCTCGGTGTGGAGGTATGTCCCAGAACTGATCACTACTACTAATGCTTTCATGAAAATGTTTCCTCTTCCCTTGTGGTTTGATATTTAACAGCGGTGGTGGGCTCGATGGATGATTTGCCGACAAGATTTCAGTGGGTATTAGTTGTTTGTGATCACTGCAGCATTGAGAGTAGTTTGGACTGTCCCATATTTTTGTTGGACTGTGAGCCTGTGTTCGTTCACTCATGCTGCCGAAGCTAAATCTGTAATTCGCGTTGGGATTTCCGCCGTAATTGGTCACATTTTCAGAAGGCAGCTCAGATGACTCATTGTTTGGTATCCAGGTCCTCTCACATTTGCTGTCGAAAAACGTCTCAGCACAGTCCCCCTTTTCGTTCATGAAAACAAACGTGGTCTTGATGCCAGATGTATTCACTTGCAGAACTTCTTGAAATTCAAGTTTCACGTGTGATGCGGAACAGTTGATTTTCATAATGTTAGTAACTGGTGTTGATGACTGAGTTGGATCTTCGCACAAGGGTTCATGTGACTGCTGAAACGTGATCTTTGGGGAGGAATCGTCCACGTCATTGACAGACACCAACGTCACTATCCTCACTCCTTTCTCTGCGTCCTCTGTTGTTTTGGTATAAATGCTCCTTTGGTTTGAAAACGAATTCACATGATAATCCTGTTTAAATCTTTTCTCCCTCAGTGGACCATTGTTGTTTTTCTCCTCATCTTCAGATACTGACAGAACATTTTCCTTTCGGAAGAGAGTCTGTTTCACCCTTTTCAACGATATCATCTTTGTTGCTGATACTATTACTCTTGTTCTGATTTTGAAAGATGTATGGTGAGACACTCTCTGAAAGTAAAAAACAACAAACTTTATGTTAAATATATTAAAAATAAGGATCTTTGACTTGTTAGAGGTAGTTTAGTTTACGATATTTTAACATACATAACATATACCGTAAGAGTTCATCCATTTAATTCACTCTTCAAAAAAATATGACCAGAGTTATATTCCAACCTCTGATCTCATTTAAAGTTATTTAGGTGCATCCATACAAGTTTTAAAGATGCATGCACGAAGCTTTTAGAAATGCACAGCAAATCAAAGCTACCTGCTCCTAATGGCCACTCTCAAAGGCGGAGAGAAAAGCCTACCGTCTTAGAAAGAGGTGACATCCAATCAACTGTACAAATGAGGATAGAGATGCACACTTGGGAACAGTCGCTCCTCCAAGGCATAAGTGTTATTTCACTTGGTGGAACATGATGGAAAAATTAGAGAAGTTGTTTTATTAAAAATGAAAGAATAGATCCTGGGAGAGAAGTTCAATCAAACATCCATTCAGGGTCGGCGTTGGTGGCATGTTGTTTCAGAAACAATGAAATAGGTTCCAGAAAATCCTGTTTAGTAATAGAATTGTAATAGTTTCAGGGCTTAGTAAACACCAAAACTCTGCACAGAGGTTTGGCAAGTTCAGGCGGACCTTCACATGACGTTTAAAAAACGTGAAACGGTTGTACGGTTAGGTTTAGGAAAAGATCGTGGTTTGGATTTTTAAAAAGTACATTACGACATTACCTAATTGGGGCGGCTGTGGCTCAGGAGGTAGAGCGGGTTGGCCGTTAATCGGAAGGTTGCCGGTTCAATCCCCGGCTCCCCCAGGCTGCATGTCGAAGTGTCCTTGGGCAAGACACTGAACCCCAAATTGCCTCTGGCGGCTGTTCCGCCAGTGTATGAATGTGTGTGACTGTCAGTTTCTGTTTGAGCACTTAGGCTCAGTGTATGAATGTGAGTGAAAGGTAAATGCAGATGTAGTGTTAAAGCTTTGAGTGGTCGTAAAAGACTGGAAAGGCGCTATACAAGTACGGAGCATTTACATTTACATTTACATTTAATTCATCTACAAAACAGTATTTAATTAACATGTCAATTTTCACTTTCTTTCAAACAGGACTCAACCCTTTGTTTGAAAGTCCTGAGTTTACCTGATGCATCCACCCACCCCAGCACATCCTATCACAGACTTTGTCTTTATTCTATCTGTGAGTCGGATGTTAGTTGGCAAACTAGCTACATGTAATTTCTTCCTGTTGGAAGGCTCCAGGCAGACCAGCTTGAGAACTATGCTTTCATTTGCAATGGCTCATAAAACTAAACCAGCAGGCCTACATAAAATGCAAATGTCAACAACTTCAGCTTACTTAGCAGGCTTGTGGCAAGCTAACAGCATTACTCAGGTACAGGAGTCAGAAGGACCCCATAGGCAAGGCAAGGCAGATATCATAGATCCGAACCAATCAGACTCCTGTGACCAATCCTGCTTTAAGTTGAGGTTAGGACTGCCTACCTAATTAGCACACATGCAGAGAAATAAATAAATGTAGGTGAACCGAGAGACATTCATTTGTTTATGTCCTATTTAATTATTTATGCATTTACTTACTCTTGGTAAGCATTATTTATTATTTGGTTTATGTATTTATGTGTGCATTTATTTATTTTTATTTTGAATTATTTATTATAATGTATTTTATTTACACATTTATCATTTCCAAGGACTAATAAATCTATCTATCTAACTATATATTTATAAAAAATGTTGTCCTCCATAAATAAACACTAGAAAGGAGAATATGAGTTCTGGAGTTGGAATGTCTCAGAGCATTATAAACTTCCGTGCAGTGTTTTGGTATCTGGCCAGTGATCATATTTTATCATCAAGCTGTTGCTTCAAGCAACACACTCACCATTGCAGACCTTTTTGTTTTGTATGTCTGATGGCCTGTTTACCAGCAACGTGGCTGATAGCGCCAAAGACTCGCTCTAAACACTCCAAACAATACTTTTTCTTGCTATCTCTGTTCAGCTCTGTTTTGACTAACTGCACTGAGAGGGAACCAGTCCAGCGCCACTGAAAAGTTTTGTCAGGTTGCTGTAGTAGTCTGAAAGCAGACTGGGGCCAGGTTGATCTTTTTCATGAGGAGCTGCCCACGTGAACAGACTGATCCCGAGTGACTGAGCACATGCTCCATGGACAGGAGTGGTGATTCTAACATGCTTTGGACCTAATTGATAAAACCCAGTATTCAGTAGTCATTGCTAATCCTATACTGTTCTAAAGAAGTCCAAATATTGGCAAACGTGCGCGTAGGTGTGGGAAAAATGTGACTCAGTTAAGCACAAGATTAACCTGACTCCACCCTCCCCTCCACCCAAAGCTCTCACTCACGTTTACTGCTGCTGGAGCTCTTCCTCCTCTTGCTGTTTCTCCTCCTCCCCCTTTTGCTCATTCTTAAATCCACCACAGCCTCGAATTAACTGTAAGACAAGTCAAAGAAAATATTTCTATATATATATTTACACATGTAAATTTTACCTTTATAAACTTTAACTCTGTTCTTTTTAATTCAACACACATTTGCCACATTGCACGCTGAATGATTTTTGTGTGACGTCAATTTGCAGTAAACTTTGGAATACACGTCTACATTTTATACATTCACTGGAAGACAGGGAACATGAGGGAATGAGGAAGGCTTGTTTACCTGTGCTTCAGGTGAACTGGAAATGTGTATCAGTGTGATCGGCAGCCATCGTTTATCTGGGGATTCTCGTGTTTCCTAGTTATTATGGGAAACGACAAAGTCCACAATGATATTAATGAGGAGAAATAACGTTTTCCATGTCAATTATAGGCCTAATATTGTTTTCCTCATCCTCATACTGACATGAACACAGGTCTTGGGGAAAACACAGAACATGGAATGAAAATGTTCAAAATTCAGTATTACTCAGCAGAAAATTCAGCATAAAAGTAAATGACTGATATGTAAATTATGTCCACAACACTGATCACAAAGTAGTAATAATAGTATAAATTGCAAAGATCTAACCATGTGTTTCAAACACATTTTGTTCTCAAAGCTAAACTACTGTCACCCTAAGGAACGTGACTGTGTTGGCACGACCAGCAAACACCTGTACTGTTTGACAGCCAACAGATTGAACATGTACCCGATTAAGCAGCCAGTCTTAAGTAAAGGATTTGTTCTGTCTGATTGAACATTGGTTGTGGTTATAGATAAAACTAACTTAATGTATAGTAATAATCAACAATGTTTATAACAATACATTATATAGGAAACACTTGAATTGCAAAGAGAGTCTAAGTGGCAAGTTCCTATGTTACTGGGATGCATGTTAAAAAGTCATGTTGACCAGGTGGATGATATTTTGCCTTCAGAAACCCAAATAAGAGACAGATGACTTACCTTTTGGTGTCAAGTCCTGATGGGTGCTAGTATGTGAAGTGTCAGGAATGAAGAATGCAGGCAGACAGAATGCATGTGAGCAGGTGCTGCTTTTCCACACTGTCCACATCGTCTGTGCGCCTCAGACTGCTCCACTTACTGTTTCTATTCTCAACCTAAAGCAGCTTATTACGTTTAATCCCATGAGCCACTGGTGATGTCAGGGTGAGGCTTGTTTATTCAGCGGCCATGGTTTACCACTGGTTAATGAGAATCATTGAAGTAAAATCCAAAAGATACTGTGGCTGTTTGTATAAACATGTTACATACATGAAAATCCATTACATTTGTATAGCGCTTTTATCCAAAGTGTCTTACAATTTGCCTCGTAGTCACACACATTCAAACACCGATGGCAGAAGCTACCATTCAATGTACTAGCTAGACCTCAGCGGAGCCATTTGGGGTTCAGTGTCTTGCCCAGGGACACTTGTGTGAACAGGAGGAGCTGGGGATCAAATTGCCAATCCTGTGATTCGTGGACAACCACTCTGTATAAAGAGGAATCTGAGTCCATAGTTTGCTAATTTTTTATGACAAATTCATGATATTCGATAATCAAAATGGTTTTAGATGAATTTTCTGTTGAATGGATGCTCCAGTGTAATCACAACTGATGGAACTGACTGGAAATGGAAATGCAGAAAATGCATTTATGCATGAAATATGTCACAACCAAAAACCAAGGTGCACTACAAGTAAATGTTACTTACTTTATGTCATGATGACATGAAACTGAATAAAAAACTGACAAATGCCTTCTGTCTCCATACCTAAGGAAGCCAAATAAGTATATTTTAAATCAGTGCAGCGTATTTATCTTGGGAAATCTCTTATTTGGACACTGCAGATCTTTGCTGTATTCATGTGATACATTATTCCTCATTTTACTGGGATGTGGTACAGACATGTTGGCAACAGTTTAAAATTCATATATTCAGTTTACGTCATGAATCGTTTTATTATTGCTTTACTTTACAAAATGCCTGTATGTTTCTGACAGGCCTCTGCAGTAAGGACATTCGCCTTGTAGCCTATATCCTGTTTTGAAACACAAAAAATCAGTGCCATTCCACAGACACACCATTTCAATCCTAAAAAGCTTCACAAATTAGCATCGCAAAGGTCTTTAGATTGCACTGCCCACATGTGAAGGCGATCTGAATAATTCTCTGGGGAAACATTTGTTAAGTAAAGAGCATGTAAGTTGTGAAAAAATTCACATTCAATTCAAAAGGAATGACTTCATGCTGGGTTTAGGGTCCAAGAGGCTAATTTTAAACTTTAGAGATGATGCATCCGCCTCCCACGTGTTGGACACACATCTAGGGGAAACGTTAAGAAGCTTTGGTGAAATTTTGAAGGGGGCGCTATTGATCCACTTTTCACACCCTCGCTCTAGAACCATTTCACCCAACAAAATGCACCCCTTCTAAGACGCGAGAGGACTGGCTTGATTCTGGCTTCCATTCTACTCAGACACTCTATGAAGCATAAGTAACCCTGGGGGAAAAAGGAAAAAAAGTAACCCTGGGAGCAGTGTTCTAGTGGGATAATAAGATATTCCTCGCCAGTGCAGAGGAGCTAAAACAGGAGAAATATATGTATTGATGTGACCCGTAAATTCATAGATTTGGACGCCAATGTGTAATGTCTTAATTTAACAGCAGAGGGCCCTCCACTCTCACTTTTTATATTTAACAGTAACTCGGGAGCCCAGAGTTGAATTTCTGACACATTAATGCAGCATAGTGTATTTAGTGTCACACACACACACACACACACACACACACACACACACACACAAAACAGATACTTATTTTAAAATGGTAGTTTAAAAAAAAGAATCTGACAGCAGGTGTGATGTAATTGTATAGATTTAAAAAAAACAAATAAATTATTTGAACCTGTTTATTATCAGTCATCATTTTGCAAATCATTGGGAGCAAGCAACTGTGAAACTAGATGGTTAAACTGAAGTTTGATTAGTCTTAAGTGTTACCTGAGACATTTTTGGCCTCCAGGGGTCAGGTTCCACCCTCACGTTATCAAATTTTAATTCACTGCAAGAAATATCAGTGACTATAATTCAGCAGTTAGTTTTGGTGGCCAAGTCTTAGAATCATTTATTTTCCTCAAAGCGTATACATAATGGCCAATGCAGCACAATGAGATGTTGTTTTTCTTTTCTCATTCAAATCAGCGTATTCCATAAATTCTGTCATATTAAAGGGTTTAGTTTTTTTCTTACAAGGGAATGCATCCTTTGTTTCGAATCGGGAAGTCTGGGTTCAAGAAAGAAAAATAGGCTATTAAGAGGAACTGGATCGGGAGAAAAGTGTCATTTCTGCAGTCCTGACAGCAACTCCAGACATTTCAACTCACTCTGTCCAACTCAACCTGAGAACACATGTCTGATAAATGGGGAAGTTTTTTGTTTTGTTTTTTTTACAGTGGAGAGCAGGAAGGCTTGGCTTGTGCTGAAGAAGTGAAAGTAAAAGTAAAAACCCATGAGAAGTGCTGACACACGGCCTGACAGAGCTTTTGTCGAAGGGTTTTATCTGCAGTTCAGAAAGCTCTCAGCTCTGTCTTCACCTCTTCTGCCTTCACACTGAAGATGCTCCACAGTTTGAAGCCCTGTGAGCTGCAGACTGGAGGTTTCTGCTTCGAAAATAGCCGCAGGTAAAGAAACACAGCGTCTGTAGGTACTGAGGCTAAAATGGTGCTCAGGAAGTACGAAGGCTATATCGTTTCTAACTGTTTATACTGAGTTTCTAAAGTTTAGTGATCATGCTGTGTCTCCTGTAATACCCTCAATGGCACCACGGCATTCTCGTGATGTTTCCCTAGGGAAGTCAGTCTTTGTGGCACCGAGAGCAACACAATGAAGTTCATACAGGCCTGAGATGAGCGCTCAACAAGACCCAGACAGCAATACTTTGAATGACATTGTGTCATTGTAATATGATTTTTGTTTCAGATTCTCCACACTGCCTGTGGAAGAAACCTTTGGTGGGGAAACTACTGCTACAGTTTAAACACTGTTTTTACAAATATTATTATGTGAACATTTAACAGAAATAATTCTGCAGTTTGTTTTACAATGTTAGTTGCTGGATTTGGAAAGTACATCACTTAATCATTCAAATCTAATTTGACTTTCTTTTGTGCAAATATAGTTCTTTATTCCCCTCTGGACACATCTAGGCATCCATTATTGGGCGGTATAGACAATAGTTATATGTTGTTTGTTACATGTTAATAGGAGGGTTGCAGTGAGTCAACACTGTCTCCGTCTTTCTGTCCGTCTCATGCTCGCTCATCATTTCCAGGAATGCAGTGTTGGAGTCCAGTTTGTCAGAGCTCGGCTACAAAGCCCCTAATGCCAGAAAGACAGGGACCACCATAGCTGGGATTGTTTACAAGGTGAGGATGTAGTTTCAGTGTTTTCACCAAGAGACACATTGAAACTAAATACACAGACTTAATATCTGCTCATCAAAAGTGGCTGCCTTTAGCTTCCTGGTCGGCAAACCTGGAAGCTGTTTTAGTGTTTAGGAGGTAAGCTCTTGACATCAGCGAGGTGTGATGAGTGTTTCCTGTCCTTGTCCGTCAGGATGGAGTCATCCTAGGAGCAGACACCAGGGCTACAGATGACATGGTGGTGGCTGACAAAAACTGCATGAAGATTCACTACATCGCTCCGAACATCTAGTGAGTAAAACCAGAGTTTGCTCATGAATTCCACAGTAGGACAACCCTGGAGTCCGCTCAGAGTCCTCGCCCAGTGCAGCTTTTTCTTTTCAGTATTTCACAGTATGAATTTTACTTAATTTTTTTTTTATATTAGTTCAAGGTGGTTGTGTGTTGTTTCATTTATCAGTACCTCACATTCATTTTCATGTTTCAGCTAAAGAAAGAAAATGGGTTAAACATATATAAAAATACAAATAATCTCCTTTGGTTTGATGTCACCTTTAGGATTGGTTTTGAAACTGTATGGGGTCAGTCACCTCTGTATTTTAAGGAGTTGTTGCGTCATCGGACCTCTGAGGTGTGCCACAGGTCTTTAGATCTGAAGCTGCTGGCTGTCTAAAGATTAAGGCTGAAAATTAAAGGTGCTGGAGCAGCCTCCCTCAAAGTCTCAAATAACGCCACTTTAACTGGACTATTTGCAGGGCAGGGTGGGGCACCTGTAGTTCAGGTTGGCCATGTGATCTGGTGATTCAGTCCACAGCTCCTCCTGTGCTTGTTCTCGAGCAACAAACTGAACCCAAAATTTCTCTCAATATGTCTGTATATGGAAGAAGAAAATGTATGTCCATTTGGACAGAAAGCTTCTGCTGAATTTTATGTAATGTAGTCACCTTTCTTATATATAATCATGTGATAGTAATACACACATTTTTCCATTCTATTTATTCATTCGATTGGGGTGGCGATGGCGTATTGGATAACACACATGCCTTTAGTGTGAGAGACCTGGGTTCAGTTCCCACTTTGACACATCCACCAATGTGTCCCTGAGCAAGACACCGGCTCCAGAGGCGTGTGACCTCTGACATATATATCAGTTGTAAGTCACTCTGGATAAAAAGTGTCAGCTGAATGTATTTATTTTTATTTACAAGTCCAAGGCGACTCTAAAGGCAGGTGATCTACTTTAATTGAATACTGAGCAAGATTATGATCCTTTTAGCCATTATTGTGCATACCTAGTATTGTTATAACTGATCACACACAGAGTGGTTTTCTAAATGTTGTTAGCAGCAGTAAAAAAAAATTGCTTTATTCCTCTAGGACCAAATAAAAGTACTTCAGCCTTGTTTAAAATGTGTGACTTGTTAAACTATGCCCTGTATTTTCTGTAGCTGCTGTGGAGCCGGCGTGGCTGCAGACGCAGAGATCACCACGCAGATCATGTCGTCCAACGTCGAACTGCACATGCTCAACACTGGGCGACCGCCCCTCGTCGCAATGGTAACTCGACAGCTGAAACAGATGCTGTTCAGGTGAGGGTACCATGACATCAACACATGTCCAGGCAGACCTGTTCCTTATTCCTCCCACCTAACAGACAAAGCATCAGGTTGTAGTGACGTGTGTCTGATTTTTCAGGTACCAAGGTCACATCGGTTCATCTCTGATCGTTGGAGGAGTGGATGTGAGTGGAGCTCACCTGTACAGTGTTTACCCACATGGCTCCTACGACAAACTGCCTTTCCTCACCATGGGTACGTGTTGGATGTGGTGACCACGCTGGGTCAATCTTAGTTTAATCTCTTATTTCAATCACAAAAATACAGCTGAATGAATATAGTTTCACACAGACCAGACCAAATATTGGACAAAACATTTTTTCTGATGTTTTGATTCTGGTTTCAGGGTCCGGAGCTGCAGCTGCTGTCTCAGTATTTGAGGACAGATTCAAACCAAACATGGAGGTGAGAATAAGTGTCGCTTTTTCTTTCATGGCAGGTGTAATTATCAAATAAAAAATGTGATGTATGTTATAATAAAGAATAAAGTTTATTCTGAAGGCATGTTGTTCACTGTAAGTTTCATCATAATGGAGATGTGGGAAACAGTCTGTTGTGTAAATATATACCACCAAAGAAAAAGGTGAATCATCTGCGTACAAAAGTAGATTAAATAACCACTAAATACAAGAAAACAGAAATATATTTTTTAATATGAAGTTGAATTAGCTTTTTAATCAGTGACAATGAAACCGATTCCCTACAAAATTTTGGTGTTTTGCGTTCAAACATAACTGTGATAGGTGACAATAGATGAACTATCAAGAGACATGAATCCTAAATCAGTAAGCCCCAAAATTAGATTGATGCGCTTCTCCAGGTAGATAGTCAGGTCGAGTTTAAGACTCAATTGCAGTACAAACCACTGCATTCCACAATATGTATCAACCTTTAAAATAATACTGTACCAAAGCACTATATGGTTCATTTCTATCCTGTCCTTTAATGTCGCCACCAGAGGATGGATTGCATCTGTAGTTGTTATTCAGTGTTCAGTAACCTACTCTATCCTGTTCCCTTCTTTCTCCATATCTTCTATTAATATGGCTTATAAATATGTTTTTCTCTGCCTCCTGTCACTCGTCCAGCTGGAGGAGGCGAAGCAGCTCGTACGAGACGCCATCACTGCAGGGATTTTCTGTGACCTGGGTTCAGGAAGCAACGTGGACTTGTGTATTATCACCAAGGCTGGAGTGGAGTACCTGCGAGGCTACGACAAGCCCACGACGAAGGGCAAAAGGTGAGACATTACATACATACCTTTTAAAAGAGGAAACCAGTCAAGTGTCTCCTATTTCTTCTCCTTTTAATATTTTGTTATATTAATGTGTTTAAAAAGTTCTTAGAGGAAGGAAGGGAGCTGTCTTCCTGCTGGCCACATGGTCAGGGGTAATAAAGCCGCTTAATGTTGACATTCTCATCAAGAGATGAGAGGAGAAGATTCATTTAATTACCGAATTTCAATATGTTACTGCAATCATCAGTCCAAATTTTTTACGTAAAATATTTAAAACCATCAAAAAAAACTTTGCAAAGCTTTTGATAAGTTAGATATTAGATATGATCCTATTGTATTACATGTTGGGGGCAGACTGGAGAAACCACAGAAACAGACCTTAAAAACTGGATAAAAAGCCAATTCAGTATTATCATTGTAGGAGAATAAATATTCTTGCTTTGAATTCATCTAACAGGCATGAGTTGCTGACATGATGCGTGTGTGTTTTGTACTACTGTAAGTTTGTATTTATTAGTTTAGTGGACTTGTACAAAATGTAAGGGGTGTTACACCATAACACCACAGGCTTTGCTGTAGGTGGGTCTCTGAAACAGGAAAGCTGTATGGACACAGAAAATGTCCAGCAAGTGTTTCTGTATTCTTTCTGACAGACAACAGATTTCTAACAGTGTGGCTATGTGCTAATTTTGAGTGGAATTGCCTTTAAACTTGTACCGTTTCTTCTGTTAGTTTCTGTAATATTGTATAGATTATGTAAAGACTATGACTAACTAAAGTTAGCTGGAAATCACGTGTGGAAATAGTGTACAGGATAATAATCAGTGAAGCCTTGGCATGTAAGCCTTGCCTACTTGCATTGTTGTATTAGTTTAAATCAAATTGTCACAGCTGCCATATTTAACCGATTCAGTTAACAGTGTAAATATACTTTTAAACGTTTTATTCTAAAATGTCACATGTAGAACTCATGTCTCAATATTAAAATCCTAGCTATGGCACGTACAGAGTACCTTCGCAGTAGCAAAAATATCTAATGAATACACTAGTCACCACAGAGATTAATCTCCTGTCTTTTTTGTGTCTGTCTTTTTTTCAGAGAGGGACAGTACAGATATAAGCCCGGCACCACAGCTGTCCTGACCAAAACCGTGACCCCTCTCTCTCTGGATGTGGTCGACGAATCTGTTCAGATCATGGAACACTGAATAAAATCCAATACATGCTCCTGGTAGAATCAAAGCTATTCAATAATACATCAGTGTAGTAAATAAAAAGAAAGCCGAGTGGGGTCACATAACAGGTTGGTTCTCTAAAGCAAGTCTCATTGACTGGACTGGAAATAGTTTTGCAATAAAAGCTTTTGTTTGTTAAATGATCAGTGCCTGTAAGTTATTTGGTGAAGCACCTGAAGAGCTGGAATGCTGTAGATTTTCTTTTATTCTTATTAAAACTTCCTAGAAACAAAACTTCCAACTTCTGCACATCAGCACAGCTTTTTATGCAAATATGAGCAACTGTTTGATGTTTAATGTGACATGAATATCATCGGCGCCCCAAATCTCTAACAAAAAACACCCACAATTTTCGTCTCTCCATCAACAAGTCTACCCTGTCTCCATCCCACATGTCCGAAACCCTCACTTGTTTTGACATCACCTTTTAAATGTATTCCACGTGTACTGAACAGACTTCCAGTCACCTTCCCTCTGTTTCCGTCCAGCTTCAGGGTGCATTTCAGCCCCGGACGAGGGGTGCGCTGTTTATCCGAACACCTTCACAGAGTTCTGTGATGTGTGCTCTGTCGCTCATGTCCCCGCCCCTTTAGCGAGTTCGGACACTTCTGACCAAGCGCTCCCAAAGAGTTGGTCCCGCCCACCCGTTTGAAGCTGATTGGTCGAGCCGGTGAAGAGGCGTCGTTTGAATTTCGGTTGGAGGCTGTTGTGTGTATTGAGTGTTCAGCGGAACTGAGCCAGTCAGTTCGGTTTCTAGTATTTTATAAAACATATTGAAAACGAGAATATCGTTCAACTCAAAGGTAAGTTGCGCTTATAATTACTTCACGTGGTTAGGACACGTTTAAAACAAGGGAGTTTATAGGACGTTGCACCAGGGCTCTAACGGTAACGTTACGCTAACCCTTCTCTAGAGTGACGTTAAATTAACGTTAGCCTAACGATACATGTGCTCGAAGTTAATAACCAGGGGCATACACAGACCATTAGAAGCACATTAACCAATAACGGAGTAGCACAGAGTTTATAAACAAGCAAATTATTACACGTGAGTCACATAAGTCGTGTGTGCGTGCGTGTGTACGCACGCGCTCTCCTTCTCCTTGTTTGTGTGCAATTATGATGAGAAAACCAGTGGAGGATTATGGAATTGAACCATCTGGATACTCTGCATAGGCCTTATTAAATATTGGCAACGCTATTTAAAACACTGAAACAGATACAATTTTTTGCAATTTTGAGACATAACCAGCCGACCCGTGAACAACGTCAATCCTGCTGATGGTTTTTTATCTGTGCTTTTACGTTTGTTTTTTTTTATGTCGTCGTGCACTTTTTAAACCTTTTAAACATTCTTAATCAGTCAATCCGGACCTATGAATTTGGTCTATCAGTGTCCGTCACTATCTTCCTGGCACTCTTGATTACGATTCTTAATCGGTTTACCTGAGGAAGTGATGGCGGCCACTTGCTGCTAGAGGCAAAAGCTCATATCTGGTTAGAGCAAAGATGATGCTGTAACAGGGGCCATACCCAAAGTTCCCAAAAGTCACCGGAGAAAGAGAGGACGGAGAGGCGTTGTCCAGCGCCGACTAAGGAGATGCTGACAGACGCAGGCTCCCTCCGCTTCCCATCATTCTTCTCTCCAATGTACAATCCATTCGCAATAAAGTTGTAAGCGTGACTTTGGAGACACATGCCTGCTGGGTTTCACTGAGGCATGGCTGGGAGATGGGCTGATCGCGGAGGTGACCAACATTCTCGATGCTCTCACACCTGATTCTCCAAAATACGTTATGGGAGATTTGAACCACTGCCAGATACATAAGACGCTGAAAACATATGAGCAGGGTATCACCTGTGCTACTAGGAACAACTCCACCATTGATTTGTGCCTCCGCTCAGTGCCTGGTGCTCTTAAATCCATGCCCAGGCCTGCTTTTGGTGCATCCTACCACAATAGTCTCCTCCTGATACCTACTTATAAATCCATCTGTGAGCGACAGGAGAAGACTGTTAAGGTGGTGAAATGCTGGACTGAGAAAAGCATTGCCAGCTTACAAGCATGTTTTGATTGCACAGATTGGGACGTGTTTTATAGTTCCTGCCCTGATTTAAATGAATTCACACAAACTGTGTCCTCTTATCTATATCTTTCTTTGTAGATATTCCCTGTAAAAACATCATGTTATTACCCAACAACAAAGCATGGGTCACTAAAAAATTAAAAAGTGTTGTGAATAAAAAGAAACCACATTTTTTTAAAACAGAGAGTAACCAGGAAAAGAAGTAAATCAATGGAGAAGGAAGGAATGGGAGAAGGAAAGCTAAAAATCATGTATAAAGATAAGGTGGAACACAAGTATAGCAGTGGGGAACTTTGTGCAGTTTGGAGGGGAATCAAAGCGATGTCTGCAGTTACTCAGGGAAGCAGAGATAGCAGGAAACCTATAACAATTAGTGGAAGAAATGATGCTGGCCTCCCGAATGCTTTTAACAGTTTTAATTCCCATTTTGAAAAACATGAAAATATTTCCTGTTTATGAGAAAATAGACTCTCCCAATCATGTCACCATCAGTCAGGAGTGTGTTAAGGACCATCTGAATAAGGTCGTAGCTGAGCTATTGTGCCGACCAGCTGAACAGTGTCCTCCAGCACATCTTCCAGATGTCACTGGAGAGTAGTGTAATTCTGCAAATCCTCAAAGTGATCCCAGTTCCTTAGATCAGCAAACCAGGGCAACTAAAGGAGTGTAGGCCTGTTGCTGTAACATCTCTAATTTTGAAAGTTTTCGAGAAAATTGTTAAAAACCTGGTGCTATCATCTGTAGAGGGAAAGCTTTATCCCCTGCAATTTGCCCATCGAGCGGGGAGGGGAGTAGAGGATGCAAAGCTTTTCTTGCATCTTGAATAGCCTATGCATTTAGGTAAACCATAATCCCAAGCTGTTTGCAGATTTTTCTTCAGCATGTAATACAATACAACCACATATTTTAATAGACAAGCTGCTGTGTGATTTTAACTTGCCTCACCATCTTGTTTTATGGATCTTAGATTTTTTAACTGTTAGAGAGCCGAGAGTCTTTAAAATGTCGTTTTTCAGACTCCTCGTTCTTCTCTACAGAATCACCACAAGGGTGCGTCCTTTCAGCCCCTCTTTTTTTATCATGTACAGAGAAGGCTGCAGAAGCGCCCAGGAGAGCAGCTATTTGGTGAAGTTTTCTGACACTGCGTTGTTGTCACTCCTCCGAGATGCTCCGGCCGACTTTATCTCATGGTGTGATAGCAATTTCTTAAACTGAAATGTCTCTAAAACCAAATAATTAATTATTGACTTTGGACGGAATAGAGATGCTGCTTCAGAGATAATGAAAAGGTGGAAATTGTCTCATCATATAAATACTGTTTTTGATGACCATCTTAAGTTCGATATAAACAGCGCCGCCAGTGTAAAGCAGGGGCAACGGAGAATTTATCTTCTCCTCAAACTTATCATGCCGGTTATCCTGTGTAGATTCTATCAGTCTTTTATTAAGTCTTTTAATTTTTTTTTATCTGTTGGTTTCACAATCTGACAGTTAAAGACAGGAACAGCCTGAACAACAGCTGAACTCAAAGATCTAAGACTTTCTCTATGTACACAAAAGGCCTATTCCTCTCAAATATTGTTCACAAATCTGCTTAAATCTGTATTAGTGAGCACTTCTACCTTTTCTGAAATAATCCATCCACCTCACAGGTGTGGCATATCAAGATGCTGATGAGACAGCATGGGTATTACACAGGTGTGCCTTAAGCTGGCCACAATAAAAGGCTACTCCAAAATGTGAAATAACTGCTCCATTTAAACCAAAATCAGAATTTTTAATTAATTTTCTTTCCATCTTCTAATTTCTTTTCTAGTTATACATCACTTTGAAGTGTAGACAAGTATTGTTGGTGTTTCAGGTCTTCCATTGTATACAGTGGCAATAAGATAGAGCTGAGAGCCTCATGGTACCTGTGATGTTGCTGACATGACCTTTGAACTCCCCCATGGAGGACATAGTTATCCATCGGGGTGAGGGATTATTAGCACCAACTAGAGAGAATCTAATATAAATCCTCATTGGTGTCTGTATTTTTAGGTATTAACAGCTAATGAGAATAATTAATAATAGATGAGTTGATAGTTTGCTTTTTAATTGTTAAAGCATGTCTCAATCTTTCACAGTCAGACGTTGGCTGTGTCTTTCCTCTTGTGGTCCTGACCTGTGTGTTGGAGGCGATGCGTCATGATTCATCTGCCAGCCGCCGGAAGGGGAAAACCCCTCAACGCCGCCCACCGCAGCCGACCCCAGACACCTCCGGATCAGCATCCCGGTCCCCAAGACGGAGCAGAGTTTCAAGTGAGATGGACTGAAGTAGTGGTGCAGACATTTGAGCTAATGATTTTGTTCCAGTCACAGAAATAAGTCACTGCTTTTTTGTCAAAATCGAACAAAACAAAACTGAACAAGGAAGGTCATTTAACAAAACTATTATTAAGAATATTTTCATACTTTATTGTACAAAAAATTGGTCTTGTGAAGTTGAATGTTTGAGCTGATGTTTGGTGAGTTGTGTAATCACAAATACAAACATTGTATCTGTTTTCCAGGGAAGCTTCCTACGTCTCCCAAGAAGAGGAGGTTTCGACCAGGAACCAAGGCCTTAATGGAGATCCGCAAGTACCAGAAGAGCACTGATCTTCTGCTCAGGAAGGGACCCTTCTCTCGACTGGTGAGTCAACCAGCAGCAAACCATGAGGAGAATAGACGGACCGAGAGGGTCAGTGTTAGAAGAAGTACTCAGATCCTTTACTACAGTAAAAGGACTGAGACCACGCTACAAAAATACACTCTTTAACAGTAAAGGTCTGCATAGGAAATGTTATTTAAGTAAAACTTTGTAAGTATTATCAGGAAAAGTAGTCAGACTGCAACTAATGATCTTAGAGTCAACTTTCTTTTTAATTATTTTAGTTCTGAAAATAGTGGCACCTGCTTTTTTTGTCCAACCAACAGTCCAAGCACGAATTATTATAAATAAATAAAAATCATTAAAAAGAATAACAGCAACTTCACATTTGTCAAGAGATATCTGTCTATTAGGGGTGTGACGAGACACGTAGCTCACGAGGATGAGACGAGAGAGTAACACTATTTTTGAGAAATCTTCAATGTCGAATTAAATGAAATTTCTGAACATTTTGCTTGACAAGACATGATTTAATCTTCCCTCCTCTTTTGTGTCTTTTGTTTGGTGAAGTAACTTCTTTAAATGTACACGCGGCACCCTTTTCTAATGAATTATTTCATAAACTCCTGCACTTTAATAGCTCCTGTGTTGCAGCAGGTTTTCTGCTCATGTTCGAAACTTTTTGCACATTCAGAATCTCTTCCACATATCTGTGTTCTCTGACATGTCGACAAATAAGTCATAACATTAGGGAGATGGAAACCAAAACTAATTGACAAGACTTGTGATCAGGCAAAAATCTCACCACAAGTCAACACGTTAACTTCAGCACCTCTGATAAAGTGCAGGTCCCAGTCCCAAACAGAGCCAGCGGTCAAGCTTCAGAGAGCCCTTCAACTGTCTCACTGATACCAATGATATGTTGACTCTCACACTCTTAAGCAAAATAACAAATGTGGGGACTTTGCAAACTGCCATTTCTTAGTCATTTGTAACTTTATTTACACAAACATTCCTACAAAAACTACAGCAACACCGTTGGAACATGATGACCTTTTAAACATTAAACACACATTTTATAAAATAGATGACGCCATACTTGTGCACACGCACTAAGGGAGACTAAACTGGACTGTGTTTCTGATACAAATTCACATCAGGTCTGGTCTGAAGGCTGAGATGTAAATAGTCCATTTTGTTTTCTACAAATGTATCCTCAAGGGTTTTCAAGTTGAAAGTAATTAGATAAATATTGGCATTTTTTTTGTAAGTGATTCAGTATTAGTACTAATCAAATCGGATGAAACAAAAGAGTGAATTTGAATCTCTGCATCAGCAAAGGACAGAAAATACCTAATTTTAGCTATAATCTTAGCTTTGTGTAGGTGGAATTGTGTTTTTTGTTACCGATTAAGTGAGAGACCCAGTGTCAATTCCCCACTGTGACAATAAACCAATGATTTGATTTAAAGTTTCAAGAGTATAAATTTAACAGGGCTTGTGTGCAGTTTTGCAAATTAAATCCGTTCCATAATCTTCAGTGCTACTTGTTTTCTGTTTTTCTGAAGCCTTGGTTGATTTTAAAATCTTGGTTCCTCCTCTTGGTTCAGGTTCGTGAGGTATGCCAGAGTTTTTCCAGAGAGGCTCTCCGGTGGCAGGTCTACGCTCTTCTGGCCCTGCAGGAGGTAAGCGGCTGCCTCCACCAACAAGCTAACATGCTGTCATTCATTAGTGTTTACTTCTGGTCAGCATACTCAAAACACCTCAGACATATTTCAGAATAATGATTGCACTCCAGAATAAAAGTATGAAAGCTTGTGTGGAGCATTTTGTATAATTTGGCTCTTCTATTGACACTCTCATTACACACAGAACAACATCAGCATTCATTTGGAGTGGTGTTTGTGTCACCTGATGGGAGTCCAGTATTCACTCTTTTAGCTCTGTGATGGGACACTATTTTAAAGCATTTAAAATTCAAAAACAACTCAATCACATTAGCATTTAATACACAGATTATGCGTTTATAAGGACATTGAGAGAAAAGATGAACAAAAACACTTTCAATGTCGCCACACGAAGCAGAGGAATGATTTTTATCTCCTTGCAGCCACTTTCTTCCCCTGTAACATTACTGCATTTAGTTTTTTAATAAAAATATTTCTTTGAGCTTTCTTCACCTGCTTTCCTCCTTGTCCTCCCAGGCTGCAGAGGCGTTTCTCGTCATGTTATTCTCAGACGCAAATCTTTGCGCCATCCATGCCAAGCGGGTCACCGTGTTCCCCCGTGATATTCAGCTGGCCAGGAGGATCCGCGGCGTTGATAACCTGTGACAAGCAACACAGAACAGGGTGGGCGAGCGAATACAAGCAACAGGAATGACTGAGACATTCTTCCACTGCAGTTTGTTCTGGCACTCTGATACTGTCTTTAATCAGTTCAAATGGCTTTATACCTGTTTTTAATGTTTTCTGAAGAAGAAGCTGTTTTTTTTTAATGCATTTTTAAATAATTTTATATGTTGTGGTAATGTGATCACTGCTCTGTGTTCTGTGCTATTTGATAAATAAGTTGATATGTACATATTGTTCCCTATTCACGTAACCTTATTATGTTAATAAACGGTAAGATTTTTTTTATTACATACCTGATGTCTTATTTTGGTTTGAAAACAACTCAAGATTTAATCTGTTCATGACGTTTCCAGTCATGTTTTTTTAGCTAAACAAAAAAGTCACGTAGAAGAATCCAGTTTGATGCAAATGGAGGAAAATGTAACTTTTTTTATCGTGTAGTTCTGATCCCAGATGTCCTATTTTAAACACTTTGTTTTTTTATAATTGGAGGGTGCAGATCAGTGGCCAATCAGATCTGTACTTACCTGCACCCTGAGGAACATCAGACACTGTCAGTTTTCAATTCATTTATTCATAAGGACAACGCAAATAAATCAAAATTTCTGTAAATGTGCCAGTGTTAGCGTGCTGGCTAATTTTCAGCTGCAGTCCTTTGGTATATTTTTTTTAGAGGTGATGATTTAAATTTACAGACAGAAAACAACAAGATGCCATAAATACAGCAACAAAATAAGCAATTGTGCACAATTAATACAATTTAGCAACAATGCTAAATGCACATGTAAGCAACACAAAGCAACAAAACACAGCCAAGCAATACCGATAACAATTTAGGTGTTTGGGTTAGTTGTAGAGGTGTTATTAGGTTCTTGTCTTAGGGAAGCCTTTAAACAGAGAATTACAGTAATTAAGATGACTGCAAACCTTGGTAAAGTTTTATAATTGATAAAAAAGGCCTTACCAATTAATAAAAAAGGGTCGAACCTGTGCTTCAACATTATAATTAATTAATTATAATAATCAAAAGGTTATTCCCCCCAATTTCTTAGCCACAGATGTAGTCTAAGGCCGTGTTCATACCAATGTGAGCCCTGGGTGAAAACAAATAGACCTGGCTAGATTTGCGCTTGCTAAAGTATATTTTATGTATAAAAGTTTTTAACAACAATTTACAACAGTTTAAGAGCATTTTACAGTAGGTCACAGCTGACCTGAGCACCTATATACTGTATGTGTAAGCAGCCACAGCAACTATACAGGCAACAACACTGAACTAATGTCTGAGAACTACAAGGAGAGGAGGATGGAGTGAGGCGACCTGACCTGCATGCAGGTGAGGGATCTGACCAATGACCATTTACCAGTTTATTTAGTAGGCCACTAGAAAAGCTTCCTATAAAACACCGTCATGTGTTTGGGCAGAGAAGTATAATTACATTAAAATACCATAGACTATATACAAACTTGGTTTTGATAGTAGCTGATTGTCTACCTGTTAAGAGCAGAAGCATAAAATATCAACAAATGTGACTGTTATATTCATAAACACTGTGTGGCCTGTTAAAGTGGGACAGAGAAGTTGAGTGAACTGGTTATAGTGGGACTGAGAGGCTGTTAGAAGCAGGAAAAATGGGCATGAAGTTTTGAGTGACTTTGACAAGGACCAAATTATGATGGCTAGACGACGGGGTCAGAGCATCTCCAAAACTGCAGCCCTTGTAGGGTGTTCCCGGCCTGCAGCGGTCAGCACCTATCAAAAGTGGTCAGAGGAAGGAAAACCGGGGAATCTGCGGACGTGGGGAGCAAAGGCAGGCCCGTGTGGTCAGATCCAACAGATGAGCCACTGTAGGTCAAATTGCTGAAAAAGTTAATGTTGTTCTGATAGAAAAGAGTCAGAACACAGTTTGTTGCATATTGGACTGCGTAGAATCCAGACCAGTAAGGGTGCCCATGTTGACCCCGGCCCACCATTTTCTTATGCATCACATGGATGGCTGGGTGCACTTACCTGGGGAACGCATGGCACCAGGACGCACTGCTGTAATAAGGTAAGTCAGCAGAGGCAGTCTGATGGTTTGGGCAAAGTTCTGCTGGGAAACCTTGGGTTCTACCATCCATGTGGGACCATGTACACCCTTTCATGGAAACAGATGGGAGTGGCTTCTTTTAACAGGATAATGCGACCTGCCGCAAAGTGAAAATTGTTCAAGGTGTTGACTTGGCCTCTAAAGATCTCAATCAAATCAAGCATCTGTGGGATTTTCTGAACAAACGTCCGATCCATGGAGGCCTCAGCTCATAACTTACAGGACTGAAAGAACTTAAAGGATTTGTTGCCAACATCTTGGTGCCAGATACCACTGCACACTTTCAGTGGTCTAGTGGAGTCCATGCCTCGACAGGTCAGGGCTGTTTTGGTGACAAAAGGTTGATCTACACAATATTAGGAGATGGTTGTTATGGCTGAACGGTGTATAATATTGATCATGTGGTTAAGAACAGTTTGGATAAAGTGAAAAACATAGACAGAAACAGAGTCCTTAGAACTCCCTCTAAGAGGGACTCAAAATCAAAGTTTAGGCTCCCACATTTTCTCTGTTTTCCAATGAGATTATGAAGTACGTTACCAAACACACCTGGTGACCCTTAAAGGGCCTTATTTTAAATATTTACCAACCTTTGCTGATCAGCATGCCAGCAATCTAAGAGACACCATAGTCAGGGCTGATTGTTATGAACCTTCTCATAATTTTCTGTCTAACTTACTAGGTGGTAAATTCCCATGTTTGAGCTGTGCTCAGTGTAGTGCTGTGGTAAGAGGAGTTGTTTATTTTTCATTCACATACTATACTGGTAAAAAGTCACATGTAGAACAAAACATGTGCTCGGTCTCTTTAAATATCCTTGTGGTTTAGCATAGAAAGGGAAAATTAAATGGGAGTTATAAACAATTCACCTGGCCATAATGTGTGTTACCTTATAATTCCTTTCAAGGTATAGAAATACTTCCTTTTAGAAGGGGTGGTGATAGTGACAGATTTCTGTTTTGTTTTTTTTATTAACAAATATTCCATATACAAAAACATGGCATTGACTTGTCACATATTGCAGAAGGGACCAAGTGCATATCAAAAATAGGAAAAACAAAGGAAGATAGGGGTTTAAATAAAAGGAAAGCGGCTAGGGTTTTTTTCTAAATCCTATTCTGCTATAATACTATAAAGTCTCATTGCATTCTTGGTTTTCATAACATTAAGGGCTTTTGTAAAGGAAAGAAACTCATTATGAAATACACAAAACTTAGGATTCACTTTCAAAAACTTTGACTTGTGGATATAAAATTTCCCAAGAATGACAATGTTGTTAATTAGAAAGTCATCTTTGTTATTGTCCATGACACAACCATAGATAACGTCCTTCAGAGAAAAGTTTTTGAGATGGAAAACCTTTGGGTAAAGCCAGTCATGTATATCGAGCCACAATGCTTCCGAATACATACAATGGAAGAATAAATGATCAGTAGTTTCATTGTCACCACAAAATACACAATTATTGGTTTCTATTCCAAAACGCCGTTGTATCAAGTCACTGGATGGATACACACTGTTAAGAATTTTAAAATGGATTTCTTTGGCTTTGGGGAATATAGGGAATTTTAAATATTTGGTTTGTAACGAGTGAATAGTACATTTTAAGAAAAACTGGGAAATTGAGTTTCTAAAGGATAATGTAGGGTATGAGGGATTTTAACATTATTAAAGATAATGCTTCCAACTAAAAGTACAGGGAGAGAAGGGGTGACTGGAGTGGAGTTCATTAACATTCTCCGAATTAGACACATAAAAGAGTTGGGGATAGCTTTAGTTATGGAATTAAAATGGTTACGATTGGCAGAGAGGTCGTGTCTTAGGCAGAGGTTTTCATATGACATGAGACAACCGTCACCGTCAACTAAATGGATCACAGACCAAATACCTTTATCCATCCAGTCCTTGTTGTACAGCGATTTGTTTTTGACTGTAATATATCTGTTATTCCAAATTGGGGAGTTATGAGGGGTGAAGTTATGATTATATAAGAGTTTCCAATATAACAGAACCTGCTGATGAAAAAGGGATAATTTAATTGGAAGTTTTTGAATAGTGAAATCACACTTAAGAATTCTTTACCTCCTAATTTCTTGAAAATTTCTCTGGGGATATGATACCAAAAGTTATTGTTGTTCAGAAAGGATTTTAACCAATTGATTTTTAAGGTTCCATTCATAAAGTCAAAATCAATAGCTTGCAGGCCACCATCCTTAAATGTTTTGGTCATCTCTGTTTTCTTAACATAGTGGACTTTCTTCCTCCAAATATAGTCAAAATTGATTTGGTTGATCTTTTTAATAGCTCTATTAGGAATAGGAAGTGTGTATGCAGGATAAACAAACGGCCCAACAAACTAATATCTCGCAGCATCCATGAGTTAAGTCTACTTCGGCATTGCTCTATTACATTCCACACATTCGGGTTTTCACATTCAGTCAAATTTTGTGACAGATTTCTGTTACAGAAGGAAGTACATTGGACTCACTCATCACTAACTGAGAGCCCAAGGGTAATTGTTTTGTAATTGTATCCTGCTGTTCTGAGTACACTGATGATGGCTCCTAGCTAAAATGCGTTTGTTTTATCCGTGAGTGCTAGTATTCTGATTGTTTGGATATGATATTTCCAAAACAGGATTTAGACATCTGTTCAAATTACTTTTAGCCAGCTGTTGTAAACAACTGCCTTTATTTCTGTGAACGTTTTTTACAGCGGGACAGACGCCTCACACAAACTTGCTATATATAGTTCCATCAATAATTGACAGACATGAAGACAAACCAATAGTATTTCGTCTTGTTTACTCGCGTCCTCATCCTAAGCTTTTGATTGGATGGTCTATTTCCGGTTGTGAACTAATGCTGCATTCATGTCACATCGTAATTACGAACTTCGACTGTGAAATTGATCTTTCTGAAAACGCCGATACATTCGACTTGGCACTTTAGTGGTACGGAAGTGCCTCAAAACAAAAAAAAATATCACATCAAGCCAAAACTCGCTTCAATGTAATTAAACGTGGATTTTGTTATAATGTCAATGCACCGCATTTGAATCCTCACACAACTCCACTTTTCTTTCAGCCCACGACAAACTCTGTAACCATCATCAAAACGGTTGATGCGGTGAACGCTCGGAATCTCTCCCATCCGTCCCGTATGTCCTGAACGCAGCATGAAACAACAGTCCACTTTCGGTGGCGGAGTGAGAGCTGTTACTAGTTGATACTTGTGGTTTTATATTAGCTAATTTACATGCCTGTAGCCAATATAAAGCTTGGGTCCGCTGAATTAAAAATGCGGGTGTAGCTTGTTGCTCTTATGGCTTTAGCGTTTGCCCCTGAATGCTCTGAGATAGAGTCGGGATGTTTTCAACCAACATGGAAACGAAAAGAGTGGAGATCCCCTCCGGTGTACTGGACGACCTCTGCAGGTACGTTAACTGGACGCTTTACCGACCTTTACCGTCGTCGTTTGGTTGCCATTCCACTTTTAAACGCAGTCATAAAGACTGTGACTTCACTGTGTTTACTAATAATAAGCGAGAATTGTTCGTCGAAGGTCAAAACTAGCACGATGCGCGTACGTTGTTGTTGTTGTTGTTGTCGCCGCCGTCAACGTTAGCTGATGTTGGACGTGGTCCTGATCCCGCCTCTCCTGTGTTTCTCCAGCCGGTTCATCCTGCACATCCCCAGTGAGGAGAGGGACAACGCTATCCGGGTGTGCTTCCAGATCGAGCTAGCCCACTGGTTCTACCTGGACTTCTGCATGCAGAACACTCCAGGGGCCCCTCACTGTGGGATCAGAGACTTCGCAAAAGCAGATATCCTTACGACCCTAAATGACCTTAAAGCTTTTTTTTAAATGCATGTTTTACATTCATTAATGTGCACTCATATTCATATGCACTGTACTGTACTTCACGCAAAGCAAAGCATGCCATAAATGCCTGTGTCAGCTTCCTTGACAGCTGCAAACTCTTCCATCACTGTCCTTTTCTGTTGCCTCACGGAGAGGATGTGCAGAAAGTTCTAGAACAGTGGAAGGAGTACAAGATGGGTGTACCTACTTATGGAGCAATCATTCTCGATGAATCGCTAGAAAACGTGAGTTGTTTCTGCACTTATACTCCACAGCAATATCTGGCAAAGCTTTTATTAAATCATTTAAAAAATTAAATCATTTTATTAAACCAAATATTTCTGGTTTATGAAGCATTTCATCATTTTAAAAAGTGATTTAAACATTGTATTTAATTGCTGACACCTTGTTCCCAAATCGCAGCAAGTGGTTTGGAGAGTATAATCAAGGCCGGATTAGTACACCCCAGGGGCCCCTGGGCACTGAAGCTCTGAAGGGCCCACCTCCCATCTGTAACACCCCACACTCTTGATAACAAAGCTATTGACACCCAGGAAACTACAGGCACCTGATAGAACCTTCGGCCCACCAGACAGACTCCACCAGCACACACACACACACACACACACACGATGCTAAGGCCCACCTTAATCAGGCTATCTGTACTTCCAGCCAAGCTGGCATGTCAAATCACACACATCGTGGTGAAAAGTTGAATGTCTAGTCCGACTTACTTTGGCTTCAACTCAGCAATCAGTCATGATTTCAGTTAAATGCTAAAGTTGCTGTACCTTGTCTGTGGTCCGCTGGCAGAACACAGGTGCTTTCTGATCAGGTGCCGTCGTGCTGTTGCCGAGGCGACCTAACCTATGTTTTACGGTGGCCAGACGGTAACATCACAGAGTTGTTGTTTTCTTTAGCTTGAAATAATCCCAGACTTTGGACACTTTCTTCTTTGTCCCTCACTATTTTTCTCTCTTCCTCCACTTTGCAAACAGCTCCATTATAATCCCGTCATGTTCACAGCGTAAGCGCGATGTGCGACAGTAATAAATGTCACCGTGAAACACTGTGCTGTAAAGTTACATGGATTAAACGAAGCATCGATGCAAAGAATTGTGTCGATAAATTTTATTCATCGATTTTATCAATGAATCGTTTCAGCCCTAATCACACTACAATGTTACAATGAATTGAATCATCCTAAGGCAGTGTGTCGCTCAATACTATGGCAAAATAGTGTTCACTGAAAATCACTCAAGCAGAAAGCACACTAGTAATCCTGAAACAAGACTGACTGAAGATACAACAATGTCATAACACAATACTGCAAGTGCAGTTTGCAAAAGAACAGTCACTAAGTGAGCTGGGCAACTTCACACACAGCTAAAGCCAACAAACTAACTCTCACAGGTTTATAGCAGCTATCACACCATAATGGTGCATTACACATGCTATGCAAACAGCATATAAACTCAGCAAAAAAATTCATCATCTGGTCAGACAGTTCTTATGTTGTTGTCTTTTTCTTCGCAAAGTGGCTGATCAAGTCCTCAAAGACCAGCTAGCAACAAGCAAAGCAATGTATTTTTCTGGTGGGCGGTGACTATGTAATTATAATATGATTGCTTGTCTTTCCGCCGCCGGCCTTGTGCCTCCTCTGTGATACCGGACAGTTAGACGCCAGATTCTGAAAGGCTAAAATCTCTTTGAGAAGAATTTCCTCCAGGACGCTCTCTAAAATCGATCCCCATAGTGCAGGGTCTTAAGAGATGATGGGACCTGCCTGCCACTGCCGACGAGATTGAGGTGGAGTTACCTCGTTCTGTGTGCGGACCGGCGTCATCTGTCTTTTTCTGTTTCTTTCCTAATGTTAGCTACAGTTAACTTACTGAGGCTGAGCATAGCTGGCAGAATAGACGATGCTCACAAGCTAAAACTGGCTAGCTCGAGATCCTCCTCTTCATTTCTTGCTTTTTTTGAAAAGCTACACATTAGCAGGACATTTTATTGCAGCTGCTTCTTTCTCTTCCACATCCATTTTTTTCTTTCTCTTGACAGCTCGCTGGCCTTTCGGTTGTTACCGCTTCCATTTCCACGAACACCAACGTTACACTCGCAGATTCAAGCTATCTGACCATGGGTCAGTTACAAATTAATTCCACTGTTTTAATCTCAACTTGTTTTTACAAAGCGGATGGTGAATCGGTACGGTGTAAACCACCTGCTCTATGCCCACCCACCTTGATCATCTCCAGAGGGCCTCCTCATTACCTGGCCATCAACGACATATAAAACGACAAGCACTTCATTTTGTAAGCAACCTGATCAGAGCCTTCGCCATGGCCCAGATTGCCCATATGGTAGATCCGGCTCAGAGTATAATGATATTGTAACAGGTTGTAATAAACCAGAATTGTTCTTGTAGAGGTTGATGTTGTTTTTGTTAATTTCAACAAGTCCCACTAAGAGACGAAAACCCCAATTTTATTGATTAAGGCTTTTAGATACCTCTAGTGCAGAGGGACCCAGGAGTGTGTTTAGGCCCAACAAAACATGACAAAGTGCATTGAACTACCTGTTGTGCTACCAAACTACAGCTGTTTCATGTGCAGGTTCGCGTCATTCCCTATTTCACATTTCACGTGTGTTTTCTTGACAAAACGTGGTCTGGAGACCAGCGTCGGGTGACACAGCTGCCGTCAGCGTTTGTAGCGTGTCACCGATCAGCCACGACGACTTCAAGACTCCCGTCACATGACAGCAAAGTCGTGTAGTCTGCACGAGCCTTAACCGGTGCATCTTTTCTCCTCAGGTACTGCTTGTTCAGGGCTACCTGGCAAAGTCAGGCTGGGGCTTTCCAAAGGGGAAGGTTAATGAGGATGAAGCTCCTCATGACTGCGCAGTTCGGGAAGTGAGTTTGCTTTTCAACTTTGACCAGCTGGAAGCATTAAGAGCCGTGTATGTGAGTGTATCAACATACCGGGTGTTTTCCAGGTGTTGGAGGAGACGGGCTTTGACATCAAGAATCGCATCTGCAAAGACATGTACATAGAGCAGAAAATCACTGACCAGCTGGTGCGACTCTACATTATACCAGGGGTGTCAAGGGACACCAAGTTCAACCCCAAAACAAGGAAAGAGATCAGGGTATAAATACCTTTTTTTTTAATACATTTTCTCCTCAGATTGATTTCCAGCTTTTAGTAGCTGACAGAAACATTTCATGATCTTGTTCTTCTTTTCTTTTAGAACATTGAATGGTTTCCTATTGAGAAGCTGCCTTGTCACAGAAATGACATGACCCCGAAGTCTAAACTTGGACTTGCCCCCAACAGGTTTTTCATGGCCATCCCATTCATAAGGTGCGTGTGTCGAAGGTTGCAATTTAGTATTTCCATCATATTTTCCATTAAAGGAATGTGCACATATTCACTTTCCTTCTGAGAGATCTCATATCACGTGGTTATGTCACATTTGCCAAGTGCCTACGCAGGGGATTAAGACCCCAACGCAAGACACCTAGGCAGAGCAGGTTCTGTTTCTCGTAATATATTAATGTAACACAAAAGGTGAACATACTTGCAAAGGTAAGAGGCAGCCAGGGGACCAGAACAGGAGAGCAGTCCACATCAAATCCACAATCCAAAAAATAACCCAACAACACAGGTATGATAAGCAAGCAAAGTCCACAATACAGGCACAGAAGACAGGGACACTTGGCAAGGAATGAAGACGACGCACTGACAGGAAGCAGGGAAAACACCGAGATTAATATACAAACAGGAGGGCAGGATGATTACACGCAAGTGAAACACATTAGGGCAGTCAACACAATCAGACAGGTATACAACATACATACATACATAAACTTCACACAAGACACCCGAGGCAGAATACTTTCAAAGTAAAACAGGAACTAACAATACTCAAAACCATTACAGGTTAACCATTTAGCTAGCTAAATGAAGCAGGGCAGAGAGCCGGGCTCTGCTCAAAGTTCAACAATACAATATATAATATGTATTGACTGTTGTTCATTTTTTCTCGTTTGATTAATCTGTTCATACATGTAAACAAATCTACAGTAGGTGTGGTTGCCTCTGTGTTGTGAAAAATGTGATTTAGTTTCATTTGCTTCCTGCTCCACCTGTACAGACCGCTGCGAGAATGGATCAGCAAGCTGAAAGGCGAGTCAACAGACAGCGATGAGGACTTCGCCAACAACGGCAACACTCCATGCAAGTCTTCAGACAACACTCGGTAAAAACACTTCATCAGTCCTCAGTAGACAAATAACAAACAAATATAAAAGCCAGTCCCACAGAGAATAGTCTGCCCTGATATGAGCTAATTAACAGTGTGTGTATTATGTATTTTATTTATTTATAGGTTTTGATCTGATCTTCAGAGGTTAGTCCTGCAGCATAGGTTATAGAGAGCCAGCTCTGTGATACCAGAAATCCTGAGTTAAGATAGTTGGATAACCCACTAATCTCACTTTGTTGTACTGGCTGCAGGTCACTTGTTGCTAACCAAGCAGCTACCTTTGGGGCTCAAAATTAAAGCCAGCCTGGAAGTGTCAAAAACAGTTAATTGAATGGCCTCTTGAGGCGAGCCAGTCCATCCCCAAATAAATGTGTTAACCACCTGGTACGAAAAGCAATTCAGGTCTCTACAGCTAATTTCCTGAACGAGGGGGGGATTTTTATTATTTTTCTGTTTAAATGATATTAAAGCTCAAAGTCATGCATAATGGGATGCTTTGAGTGACAGGTGGTTGCTGACACAGCAACCAGGCTTCATTTGTCCCACCTTAGCTCTACCTCTTTACCCATTTTTGGATTAGCCAGAGTCAGGCACTGCCAAGATGGCAACTGCCGGGATCCACCCACACTGAGGTTTACAATAACCGTTTTCACACAGAGATTCCGCAATAAAGGCGGAAAGGATGTCCACCAATATGTCGCATTTGCTCGTTCATACTGAACAAAATATTGCGGTGTAATCCAGCAACCATGTGTGCTTTCATGTAGTGCTCCTGCTTTCCGGGTTGCCTCCACTGAGTCCGCCTACGCCGCGGCTGCCTGCCGGACGTCATCTGGTCAATTTTTAAAATAAAATACCCTGTGCAGATTCCTGATCGTAAAACCACAATAAACACTGTCAAAACAGACATAAAAGAAACCATTTAACTATATAGCCTACTTAATCATAGCAGAAGTACAAAAATGACAAATAAACGACAAGTTGATGCTGAAACACTTCCAGTGGACACTGACGCCGGGCTGGGGACCTTACAAAGTTGTGGCGCTGCTGGAGTAGGTGGATTTAGACCAATAAAATAGAGCGCGTGCTAACGCAACAGCTTGAAACATCACTCCTGTTCCGGCATGTCGGCTGTGGCTTTTCACACAGACATCGTTCCGCCTCTGTGTCTACCAACATTCCCGGCTCAGAGCTGGATCAAATCGGACCCCCCTTTCTGTAAAATTTTGGGTCATTTATCTGCATCGTACTTTGTGTGTAAAGGCATTAAATGGGACACTGCATTTTAGCTTTAGGTGGTCCTCAGAAGTCAGAGATCGGACTTGGGAATGATGTCACACCGGAATTTCCAGTTAACAAGTCGGAAAACCTCACTCGGCCAGCTTTTGTTACGGCAATTGATTAAAAAAAACGCATAGTGCGGTATTTACTGAATAACACTGTAGCAACATGTCCACAGACATTTGGACAGCACTTTGTGTATGAAAATGTATATGAGGCACAAGTGTACTGAAGGGCTAATAAACAGGATAAACTACAGCATTAACTAACTGTTGAAACTCAGAGCAGCCAACTTGGATCATGAGGTCGTGTTAGTGGGGTTCTCCCAATTTTCCAAGTCGGAAATCCAACTTGAGGGGGCGTTCCCTTTGACATTTCTGACTTTGAACTCTGAAATTCCGACTTCCCATGTCAAATGGACGGCACCACTAGATTCCACTGTAGGCTCTATGTCTTTTCAACAGTCTGACACCTTTGTTGCTCTGTAAATGAATGGGGAATTTTGAGTGCTTGTTGGAATTTCACTTTTTAAAAAAAAGATTTGTTTTTGTCTGATCATTACTTGGACAAACACTGCACATAATAACCACTGTTGCTAATTTGTCATTTATAAGAAAAACAGCTGGGTATTAATGTTTTTTTTTCCTGAATGTGTTGATCACCCACCTTGTACAGTAGAAGAAAACTTTTCCACTTTTTTTTTTTCCATCTCTTAGGTCAAAATCCCGCAGCCTCACAGGTACTGATGCATTTCCAGGAGACAGCTGGTCAAAGCACAAGCAGCAGAAGGCTCTGGGCCAGCTGAACCAGTATGAGCTAAACCAGGTTCGAAAAGACAAGATTACTCTGCTACAGTTAATCATTATGTTACCAGTTGTAGTTGCTGTTACCAAGAGCAAATAGATGCATGTTTGCTAGACAGGAAAACAATGGCGGAATTCTTTCTCGTTGAAGCTGCCAGAAGCACTATTCAGATAAAATAAAAATCTGCAGCTAATACTATCTAGTTTAGACATGGCCTTCACAATGAAGTCTGTCCAGATCAGATAAATACTTATCATGGTCCTGTGTTGGAACCTGTGGATCAAAGTCAGTGAGCAGAGCTGAGCCTTTCTGCTTCTATTCAGTGTTCACAGCAGCTAACATAATCGGTGGCGTCACATTTTTTCTCACAGGATTGGTGGACCTGTACCATCAAATGCCATATAATTTTAATGACTAACAAAATATAACTATTGTATTTCGGGCTGCGACCAACGAATAATCGACTATTCAGATTACAAATCACAAAATTACACATTGGCTCTTATTTAGCTATCAGCTTCTTTCGTTTCTGCTATGTAGGCACATTTTGGACTGGCCTTTTATTGTGGATGGATTATCTCTGCAAAGGAGAAGTGCTCACTAACACAGATTTTGACAGATTTGTGAACAATATTTAAGATAAATAGGCCTTTTTGTACACAGAGAAAGTCTCAGATCTTTAAGTTCAGCTCATGATGAAGGGAGGCAAAAACAAAAGTGTTGTGTTTTATAATTTTGTTCAGTGTAGTTTTCCCTAACTCAACAACTCACAAAACTCTTTCTTTAAGGGACTCTGGGCAGATGATCTTGCATCAAATATTTGCAGTTTAACAAACACTTTATCATAATTTGGTCAAAAGCTTTGAACGTATCCAGAAAACAGAAAGATTATGGTGTTATTTCTTCTATACTTACCAACAGCTTCCTTCAGTGCATATAGTAGACACAGATCTGGTTTGGTCTTTGACTACTTGTAGTTAATTAATTGCCTTGAAGATCTCTGGTTATAATATTTTCCCTGCAAGTGAGACATTAAGGGAATATTTTAGGTTAAAATCCTAAATATTTTAGAGATTTTTAAAACACTGATTTCAATATTTATGTCAAATTTCTGCTATGTTTTAAAACATAATACAGTAAATGTAGTCCTTAGTGTGTGAAATGTACAGTAAAAAATAAATTAAATTATAAAATTGTAGCACCCCAAAGCACACATTTAATCGCTTAACTGTTCCCTGTTTCCCTTTTTTCCTCCCTCACCAAATTTCCAATTTTGCTTACGCTAAATATTGTATGATAATGAGGTGCAAACGCAGGTATCAGCCAAATCTTTCCAAAGGAACTCCTCACTCACTACTTCCTGGTTGTAAATTTGTCAAAATTGTGAGTCGATTATGACCGCCTTAGATTTGTTTTTTGTGAGAGGAGAGACAGGAACTGCTGATTACATCTAATTTTAGATTTAGTGCAGGTTCAGTTTGTTTTTTGGACAGCCTCTGTAATGGGATATAAATAATGTATCAGTGGCTTAAGACAGAATTTACCTCATTACTTCTGTTCTTTTCTCTGCAGAACCCAAATTTGAAAGGCAATGGGAAGAAATGTCAGGACTCGCCTTATGTGAAGAAAGGAGCCAATGACAATGGAGCCAGCAGCCAGCAGGTGAAAAACATATTAGTAAGTACAAAGCCACATTTGTTTTAGATTACTGTTTTTAGTAAGTATTTAAATCAGAATAGATTCTGGCATTTTTTATAAAAAAGTTCAACCCTCAGTACCACTCTGTCTACAGAAAGAAGATAAAAGACTTCAACCCAGAAGACTGCAAGACAGTTTTGAGAAAGGTATGGTTTGTACAGTTACCATGTCTAACTTTGAAACCACACACACTCTGCTAAGATAACTTGATAACTAGCTAATTTCATAGTCGCACCGTATTTGCTTCTGTGACATCTCTGAATTCACACTTAGAAAGTAGAAAACCTTAAAAAGTGAGTGATGTGTTGCTGAGTCCTGAGTTTACAGAACAACTACTTTTTAAACACGAGTCTGACATGTAAGCTTACCACAACATTTACCGAGCGACATCCTGGCAGTGGTCGGCGAGAGGCTGCCAGCTGGCCAAATATATTCATACTTTGATTGCGGCTAGTGCTGAGATATATCTCTCATGACAGCAACAGTTACTCACATAATCACTTCCTTATAAGGGATTTGTAGGGCTAGACAATAAAACAATAACAGTAATTATCGCAATCTAATTTTTTTCAATAACAATATAATAAGTGTTCAATAAATATTCAATAAATAATTATCGTGATGATCATCGATATCGAAAAATATGAAATTATTTATTGTGTCCAGCTCTAAGAGATTGTGCCCACAAAATAAAAATCTGAGAATTTTTTTTTCCTGCAACGCTTTATTTCGAGTTGAATTGAGAGCTTTTACTTTGAAGTTCTGAAAGACATTCTGCGGCGTTCTTGACACACCACAAGTTTCAGGAAACTGATCTACAGCATTATAACTCTGAAACAAAACAACAGTGGTGGAGATACTGCTAGATATTCAGCGCTTCCTTTTTTAGAACTTAACATAAAACATTTAAGTCTTACAACTCTGTTTCAACACATTCGTTTCTAACATCATTTATAACAAACCTGCATGATGACGATAATTCTGTTTACACGATTCACTTCCACATCGGAGGCTATAAGCCCTGTCCTATGAGCGTACCTCGTCTTGCTGTTGCAGAGGTGAGCAGCATAATCCCCGCACGAGCAGCTCCACTTTTCCTCTGAGAGCGCTCCCCGCCACTGCTGCTGCAGAGATCTGCTGATTACTGATCTGGATTTGTTAGACATACAGAAACACTGAATCCACTTGCATGCATACAATGATTTTACAAAGCAATGATCTTAGTACAGACACCGCTTGCAGAGAGCACTTTAATCAAATAACAGACAGATAAGTTTCATTTTATTCTGTCATCAAGTTAGTCTTGGAATTATCTTTAAATAGTGGCCGCTGATATGATCTGCTGCCAGAGACATTTGTCATTTATACAGATGAAAGTGACGGTCAACACCTGATTTTCACCTGATGGGGCTTGGGACATCGTTTGGCATTAAAAATAGGAAAACGAAAACTAAGTACAGTATACAGTTATATGAGCTTACGGTATCTGGTTATATTGAGTTGAAAAGCAGTTTTTGATTTCTTGAAGAATTTTTCCCAACCCATTTTGCCCAAAGCCCCAGAAACTGTTTCTCCACTGAACACTAACTTACTAACCTGCCCTAGCTCTAATACATGTTACTCAGTTTGTTAAATTGATTAACACAAATTTGTTTTAGAATAAACACTATGTAAGAATAATATCTACTGAATAATAGTATTAAAACTAGATTTTGACACAGAGCCTCAAGATCAATTAAGAATGAAGGGTCTGCCTATGACATGTGACATGTACCCTTTTATTGTACACTGGTGGTGCATATTACCAAAGAAATGTGTAATTATTCAAATAACCACAAAGTTATTGCCATACAGACAACCTGGGGCACTCGGGGGTCCCTGAAGGTCTAAGAAAGTGGTCGGCAATAGGCGGCCCGCAGGCCAGAACCGGCAGCCAGCAATAATATCTGGCCCGCAGCCAGATTGCTTTTATAGCAGAAAAATAAATAAATAAATAAACTGATATTGGCTGGTGCTGAAACACATCTCAGTCATGAAAGCAACAGTTACTCACATAACCACTTCCTCTTAGGAGATTGTGTCTCTAAAATAAAAGCGCAAGAACATCTTTTGCAGTAATGCAAGTTTATTAAGAGCTTTTTACTTCAAAGAGTTCTGAAGGACAATTTGAAAGAGTGTCTGGCTTGCTTGACACACCTCTGAAAAAGCTTTCAGTAAACAGGTGATTGGATTCCCCCGAATTTTCTCAGAGAAATGAAAATAAGTGTTCATAGGTTTATGATTGCGGATCAAACGCCGGAACGCGCACACACTACAGCACATGCTATATTGCGGCCATGTACAAAAGAGTCCTTTTTATTTAATTTGTTTAACAAGGGAGAAGGAAATATCCGCCATAAGATGCAATCGATCTCACAATCTACCCATCGGGAGTCCCGCACCCTACCGGCTTAGCTAAACGTGCACATGATTTTATATGGTTTTACTTTGTTCTGGCCCGCCATATAACAGCTTGGAAAAATTTGGCCCGATGCCATACTTATTTGGCGACCCCTGGTCTAGGAGTTGGATGCTTTTTCCAGTTGGTAATCCAGCCTTGACCCCAAGGGGGCTCTGAAATGAATAGCATGTGTCAAGTGCTAAGTGAGGAGCGCTGGTTGTGGGTCCAGAATGTGCACATTTCATGGAACACTGGGACAACAGCAAAACAAATGAGGAATTAACATCTTCCTTTTATCATAGGTTCAAACCTCTCTAAGATTAAAAGCAAAGTGAGCATCCTCCACAAATGACACGTGTAAATTAGCTTTTCTTTTCACAGATGTGGCTCCATGCACCTCCAACGGTCACCAGATAGTCCACAGCAGAGTCTGTGAGCACCTCCTGTCCTCCAAGGCTTTCCTCAATTTCAAATTTGACAGGGACGCCATCATGAAATGTTTTGACTACTGACATGACTGTTGAAGCGCTGTGCCTCTCCCGTAACAACATCAAACTATGGCCTTTTTACCTTATAGCCCAGGCAAGGATGTTACTGAACATTTTTTTCTTACCTTGCTTGTCATGAACACACATTTATAGTGGGGAGTTACCCATTTCTCATTGAACATATCAAGTAAGTTTCACTGGAATTCTTTGCCTTTGTTGCCCAAATTTTTAGACCTTATAAAATGGGCGGTAACATAACAGCACTGTCTTCAATCTGTCTGTGGCGGAATCCTAACTTTAGTTTTAGTTCTTCATCGTTGAATACCTAAATTCATCATTTTCTCTGCAGGAGACAATTCACAGACCATTAGGAGAGGACTGCTCAGGTTAACGCTTAGACTTTTAAAGGCAAAACATTCTTTTTTGGGAATATAATGGATTTTAAGCACATTTGAGGTGACCTTGAAATGTTATAAATTCAGCTGTGATATAGTGAATTTGGCCAATGTTACATTTACCATGTTATATGTTGATTTTTAAGAGGTAACAAATCAGACATCAGTCATTTCCTCCATTTGACCAGCTAAGCACCAAAAACCAAAGGTGGCTATTAACACTATTATTGGCTTCATGTATTTACAGTGTTGTTGGCTTTATTACCAACATCATTACGTTTTTATTCAGGAATGTAGATGTAATGGAATATTGACTTAGGAAAGGAAGAACAAGTGGTCTTTGCAAGTTGAATGTCATTAAATTCATGTTACTCTGTTATATGGAAGTATATGGCTGCCAATATTCAAAAGAAATAATTAAATCCAATTGATGTTTGAAAATTAAAATGAAGATGCCATTGACAGATAGTTTTCAGTGTACTGCACCGCATTTCACTTTATAATAATAATAATGGAATGAATCAAAGTGGTTGACTGTGAAATGTCCTGTTCTTAGCTTGTGTCAAATGAAGATGAAAATGCCCATATTGGCAAGATTCTTGACGCCTCTTTATTGAAAACTTTCTTGAGTGAACTGAAAAAAGGCCACAAACCCAAGTCCAATTCAATTATGTTTTGTTTTGTAGTTTGGTATTTTCCATTATATATGTGATATTTGGATTTTAACATTTTAATTGTGTCACACACCATGGACGCTCAAAAGGAAAATTACATTTAAGTTTGTTTTCAGCCACAGACCTCCATATATTTTTGTTATTTGCCTTAAACAGACTCACATCCCACTTGAGTTTGTCTGTCTATTTTTTTCAGCAGTCTTGTAATCCAAGGCTGTTCTGTTCTGCAGTTTGTACGCTTTACAGGCTCAATTTCCGGTTGACATTTCTTAGACCAGAAGTTCTCAATCACATTCTCCGTGATCCAGTAGTTAGCTGCTATAGTGTTGGGTTGCCACAAAAACTTGCAGAATCTTGGGCTATGGGCCACGATGGAGGACCACTGCAATAGACCAACTGTGAACATAAGTTATTCTCAAAACATTGCATGACTCCCCTGAAGGGCCACATTGAGGGATTTCAAGCCACTACAGCTGAAAACATAAGCAAAGGCAATTTTCATAAAATCAGTAACTTTTTTTAGAAGTCTTTAAAGTTAACCCACAGTCTAACAATATATTTTCTCAAGGAGTATCGTACATTCATACATGTGAGATCTAAATCTGATTATGAGATCTTTTGTGATGGTTTTCACTGGGGGTTCTTTGTTATTGATTGTACATATGGTGATCTGAAGTTGACCTTTGGCTTCAATGGTGTTTTGACATAAAATGTGAATATTAATAAAGTCTGTTTTTCACTCTCAGTTGTTGACTTATTGTACTATTAACATGAGTAAAAAATATGCACTAGATCAAACATTTCAAAGTTTCTCCTGGATAAGGGCTGATATTCAGAGGCTAATTGTACATTGATTGTATGCTTAGTTTACAAGGTTCAATGTATTTACCCCCCCAGGCTCAAATGTAAAGGACATATAAACACAAAGGAAACTACCAACTTTTGAGCCTAAGGAACATGTCTCTGTCTGAAGAAACAACTGAAATTTTCAGATGTGGGACTTCGACAACTTCTAGTAATTGTATACCGAAGGATAGTGAGCATTAATGCTATAGTAATTTTTCTTTATGTAAGGGTGGTAATGTTATCAGAATTTAACGTGCACTGACAATGAAAGGCCCTGTTTCAATGCCATTTCTGAATTTCATGGGCTTTGAAAAATTGTTATTTAAACAGTTATTTATATATTAGAAACAATGTGCATCATTGTTTTGTGAGTAAATTATGCTTCCAGGTCCACGTGAAATTTGTAGTAACGACTTTTATTCTGAAGGAGTTCCACCGGTTATACAGTCGTTGTTGGCGGCACAGGCAAAATACGATTTTAAAGCCGTGGGCAAAACATTTCAATGGAGTGCGTCCCACTGTCTGACAGGGTGCTGTCCGTTTGAGAGTACGGTCGACTGTCTTCATTTATCAAGGCACATTATCTGCCTTAAGTCTTTTATGACAAGCCCGGACGTATAGCTAACTACAGTATTGTTTACACGCCGTGTCTCTCAGCTAATGTTAACTTAGCAAAGTTAAGCTAGTTCTGTGTTTCGATACCGGTGAAATGAAACACAGGAGCCCCTTGTGGCGAGGCTTCTTGAAAGAAACTTAGCTGAGGTTCCACCACAACAGAGGTTCTCCGTTTCGCCGATTTAACCCAAGTACGTAGAAACCTAACGCTCCTATGACTTGCTAGTTTATTGTATAGTAACACGTTAGCCGGACACGTAATGCAGAAATTCAGTCAATGCTAACTGTTTTTTCCCCCGTCAAGTCCAAGTCTCAAGTGTACACCTCTGCCAGCAGCCGAAGGATAAAAACACAGCACCCTTGTGCTTCTCCTTGTTGCACCTCTTCAGTTTGAGCCTTAATAGTCCATACATTCTGGTAAGAATTACACAGTGCACAGATAAGTTACGTGAGTGTTATGTGGTTAAGGAGAGATGTAACTTCAGTCAGTAGTTATAGAGGACATGGTTAGCACAGTACGTGTTGTGATTTAACAAGTGACAGTCGTGTCACATTAACTTACTAGCTCTAAACTACGGAATCTCTTAACGACGTTGTGCTATAGCATGAGGCCAAAATGTTATTGTGAAATTTTATTCACATGGCCAATTAATTGCTACCCCATGTTTGAAGCTAACAGGCTTGCCTTTGTGTGGATAATTGGTGGTTTTCCCCATTTATAAAACAAGCCTCCATCTCCATTACACATACACAACCTAAGTTACATTTGTCAACAGTCAGAGATTTTGCCATATGTTTAAACCATGACAGCTCTCCCTTAAACATATCAGGGTGTATTAGGCCAATGTGGACGATGTTGTAAATCAATAATGAGAACTGAATTTTGGCAAATTACAGTGCCTTGTTAGGTTTTTAATTTGCTGCAATATGCAAAAGCAGATCTTCTTCTGTTTTGAATATAGGCAGTTTATTTATTGTCTAGATGTTTTTCTAAATGTACTGCGTGAGACATTAATATCACAATATAAAACAGACACGTGTTTATCCATTTCAAGACCGGACAAAAGCATTCAAGGCTTCTTTTAACTGTCAGCTCTAATAATGTATGGACATATTACTTGACACACAATTAAAGTGTGTGTTCCCTGCTAGTCTCATTGGTTGACTTGTTGTATTCTGGATACATTCAGGAGATGTGGAATTCATTATGAAACAGATGAGCTGTGGGAAATGACCACCTCTGTGTGTTTTGCCCTCACTTGGTTAACACAACAATTTCTGCTGTCTCTGTGATACGACAAACTGTTGTTGTGTTGCAGTGCAATATGTCGAATGCCGTACCAACTTCACGAAAACCATCCAGGAGCCAGCACACACCACCCCGTGGTTCCGTCTCTAACGGCCTCAAAGAAATTCACATCGATGAAGAAGTTAAAATAGCAGTGAACCTCTCTCTGGAGAGGTTTCGCTACAGTGACCAGAAAGGTATCTGCTGTATTTATTGTTTTATATCAGAATATCAAAATAAAAGCACAGCACTTAAGTTTGGTCACTTTTGGAAAATTATACATATTGTTATATCACACCAGTGTGAACAGGAAGGTATGATGGTCAATTCTTGTACTGTGTCTTAATATTTACCCTTTCTCTGACTGAACAGAGATGGAATTTCCTTCCTCCTTGAGTAGTACCGAGAGGGCTTTTATTCATCGAATGGCACAGTCCCTTGGTTACATTTCTAAGAGCAAAGGGTAAGTTCCTCCGGCAGGACCTGTGTTCATCCAGTATCTGAGTATCTCACTCCAAGGAATCTTGCTCAGAGTATAACTAGGGCTGACAATGACATGAACATTTTACAAAGTTTTAAACAAACACCCACGAAAGGATAGAATGTTGTTAAAAATGCTGGATTTATTGGTGTGTGTTAAGGTTAAACGTAGCCAAAGAAAACTCCCGGACACTCTCTAACTTGCAAAGAATATATTAACACAACGTTTCGGTACTGGAAACTGGAGACTCTGTAGTAGACAGATGAGACATTGAGCCGATGCCAGTGTGCCAATATTTGCTTCTAGCCTCCTCCTCCGTAGAGCAACATGCTCCCCTTGTTCTGTTTTACATCTGTTTTACTAGTTATTGTTATAAATATTGTTTATTGTTTAATTTTGTTCAAGTTGAGAATTACAGATTTCAAAATGTCACTATTGTGTGCATTTTCCTTGGCAATCAAGTAAGTAGACTCATAGTAGCATTTGTTCCATTAAAATCAAAATTTCAATCACAAATTACAATATTGTTCACAATAAGTGCAATATGACTTTTTCTCCGAATCGTGCTGCCCTAGACCAAATGTAAGTGTAAAAGTAGCACCGCCAGATTTTTGGACTATCTACCGCAACGGCTGCACTCAGTAAACACAAGCCCAGTTGTTACAAATATGTTAATGGAAGAACTTCCTCTCCTTCTTTTTCAGGAAAGGACCAAATCGCTTCCTCACAATCAAGAAGAAGGATGGTTCAGACAAACCTCGTCCTACCATGCCCCTCACGCTGTCCCACAATTCCCTATATTTAATACGCAGCCTGCTTCAGAGGTTCCCCGTCAGCAATAAGGAACGCATAGACCTGCAGCCCAACAACAAAAGTGGCATGTCTATGGCTGCAGAGCCTGGTGAGTGTCTGTGTATGTCCTTAAACTAGTACTGTACGCTGTTACACTGATGGGGGTTGTGCCAGGTGATTAAGCCACTCTATGTGAGGAAACATGGTAAAACGCACATAATAGTGCTTAAATGAAGGCCTCTTCAAGTGGTTGTTTGGCCATGAAAACTTTCAAATGATAGATCTAAATGATATTGCACGCTCTTCCAGCTCCGAATTCTCATTTGGCGTTCATCATCTCGTCAACGCTCACTATATGAACTAAGGGCTTCTCTGACTGTGTGGTATTTCACACAAGCCAGGAGAGTGTGACCTAATTAAACAGTATTAGGCTAACTTAACAGTAATTATTTGGTTTAACAGAAGAAAGTTGCATGGCATACAGATGGCCCGGACCAAACAGTTCACACACAGTGACAGAAACATTGATGGTAAATTGAAAAAAAAAATAAATAAATAAAAACCTCTTCATTATCTACAAAGTGTTCAGTAGTGGTGAAATGTACATATTCTACTGTACACAGTAATGTCAGGCCACCAACTAACCCAAACCTGCAACCATACCCTGCAACCATGCCTCTGCATTTCAGAGAGTCTAGTCAACAGGTGCGTTGTACAAGGTCTCGTAATATTCTTCAACTCTCCCCTCAGACAACAGCTGTGACAGGAACAGGGCAAGCGGGCGCTTAAACAACGGCATACCCATGGTGCCTCGTAGGAGGAGTCCATCAGAGCTGGACAGCTTTCGACGCTCTCTGCCTGTGCATGAACGCCAGGAGGAGATCATCCAGCTCATCAGAGAAAACAAGGTGGTGCTGGTGGTGGGAGAGACCGGCTCAGGAAAAACTACACAGGTGAGTCTGTCTAACAAAAAGACTGTCCTACACTTTGGTCCTGACAGAAATATCGTATCGTATTTTCCTCTACCACCACCACTACTCTACCACCACTGGTTGACATTTGAATTTCTTTGTGAAATATCTACCTTTAGATTGCCATGAAATTTGGTTCACACATTCATGTTCCCCTCAGGATGAAGATCTTAAGTGATCCTCTGACTTTTCATAGAAAAACTTTTAATCATTACGTTTCCAGGATACCTCTACTGAAGACAAACAAAATGAGTTACATTTGGAGGTATTTCAGTGATGCGACCATTTTCTTTATAAATGTTGTGACACTGCGTATTTGCAAGATCTTTGAAATGTGCATTGATTGGGTTTACAAAATGTAACATTTTTGGATGGAAGTATACTGTAGCACATGTGTTAAATATGGAGACTACAGAGAGATCTGTAAAGGTAATCCAGTGTCACTGTGTATTGTCCAGATCCCCCAGTTCCTGCTGGATGAGTGCAGCAGGACTGGAGAGCCCTGCAGGATCTTCTGCACTCAGCCCAGACGCCTGGCTGCCATCGCTGTGGCTGAGAGAGTGGCAGCTGAGAGAGGAGAGAGCGTGGGCCAGACTGTTGGTTATCACATCAGACTAGAGAGCAGGTAGATTACCACTGAGCACCATTTCTTGTTAATAATAAACATATAGAGCAACTGGTTCAAGTCAAGGACACACTGCAGTAGCTGCCAATCAAAGTTCAATCAACAAAATGAGACATCCTGAATTCCAGAGTATGTGGTAGTACTTTTTACACCACTGTAACATTTAACCAATTGTATTACTCATTAAAAAGAATAGTTGTACAGCAAAAACTTTGGGTGAGCAAGTTAGGTTGTAAAAATTAGATAACAATGACAATTTAAACATACATTCAGTAAATCTGAATTATGAAAATTGGATTTGTATTTAAAGAAGCCATTTGGGACTTTGTTGGATTATTGTAAGGTTTTTATTTTTCATTTTCCCCCCCTCAAAGATTTCACTTTGTTTTTCTATTGAATTGTTCACATTACAGGTCACATTAAAGGTGGAAAAAGTTCTGACATGATTTATCTTTGTCTCATTATTTTACATCGTGAGAACCTGGCATTTTAACAGGGGTGTGTAGACTTTTTCTATCCACTGTATTTTAATGTATTTGTCATCCCGACCCGTTCATTTTGCAAAATTAGTTTTTCTGACAAGCCTTTCTATTGAACATTTCTGAGCTTGTGGAAAACATTTGTTTTATATGGCAGTGACTCATGTAACTGTTGACCTTCAGGGTCTCCCCCAAGACACTGCTGACCTTCTGCACCAGTGGAGTCTTCCTCAGAACGTTGATGGCTGGAGATGCCAGCTTGACAACTGTAACACATGTCATTGTGGTGAGCATCAAGACTTTAAACATTCAGGACACAGTCCTGGAAACTCACTGAACTCACTGAGGAAACATGTTAAAGTGACTTGCTGTGCTTTAACAGGACGAGGTACATGAGCGTGATGGTCTGACTGACTTCCTGCTCACTAAGATGCGGGATGTGCTTCAGAAGATCCCAACACTGAAACTGATTCTCGCCAGTGCAGCGCTGGATATAGACCTTTTCCTTCAGTACTTTGGCTCTTGTCCTGTTATCCACCGTAAGTCCTCTAGCTCTGTGTTCATTAAATGAATGCTCATTCCTCCCGCAATTCTGTGTTTACAGCAACAGGTGTGCTGCATATGGGGGAGGCTTGTTAATGACGTAGACTATCTAAATTATCTAAACCAGCGTGGTACCGAATGACATCTGCATTGGTGTGCTGTCTTGTCCTTTACCTGGTCTGTGCTTGTAATAAATACTGAATCAAGTGTGTTAGATCCAGAACCCATTTCACCAGTTCATTCCAAATTTTCAGATGGGTTATTATTAAGTGAAATTTGTCATTTCTGAATGTGGAAGGGCATATTAATATTTTAATAAATACTTTTTTTAATGTTTGTAGTCAAAGGAAGACAGTTTGAAGTGAAGGAGTTCTTTCTGGAGGACATTCTGAGGCTGACCGGCTTTAACAATAAGGACATGAGGAAATGCAAAGAAGAAACACAGAGAAGTATGAAGCTTTTATTAATTGGTCCACTGAGTCAGACTGAATAGAAAAACAAGGCATCACAGCCCTCTAATAGGCTTTGTCTTAACGTTCTCTGTGTGTATCGCATGCTCTGATTCTCAGAGGAGAAAAAGCAGAAACGTTTGACAGAGTGGTGTAAGGCAGTGGAGAACAGTACTGTTGAGGAGGAACGGAGGACCCCTGTGCCGTCCCCAGGTTTCCTCCTGGACAGCAGCTCCCTGGACAGAGGGGTAAGCGGCTTTAACAAGCTGGTTATCCAGCACACACATACACACACACACACACACACTCTCAATATGGTTCAATATGCAAGCAACTCTCTACACTGCTCTGATGGGTCGGATTAAGTCCAGTGTTCCTGTGTTCAGCTTCTCATTTCGTTGTCAATGTAGTTATGAGATGGTGGTAATGTGGCCTTTGCCATCTGATGTAGGGCAACTGCTTGTTTTCCCTGAAGCCTACATAATATTGCACACTAAAACACTGCAGGAAGTCCTGCAGGAGGTGTTTGTAATCACTCTGCATTTACTATGTAAGGCACACACTGCAGGGCTTAAAGTTCTCTGACACCGTGAAGGGCCATTTTAGATTTTAGAAAATAGATCATTTTTTGTCATTGAAAAATATTCTTGCATATTTCTTTTAACCCTCTTGCTTGCCACCAGACTCAAACTAGTCTTTAGTAGGGCTGGACCTGAATATTCGATCATTGGTTACACATTCCATTTTTAATTTTGAGATTTTAACTCTTTCCCCCATCCGATCCTCCCTCAATTGGTAGAACTTCTTGGGCATTTATCCTTCTTCTGCTGTTCTGCTTCTATCTATAAAATACTTAGCTGTAGCTCATAACATGACAACCTCTGTCCCCCGTGCAGCCTTAAGACTCTCTGATCACTGTCCGGTTCATCTTATCACGACTTACAGGCAGCGACTGCAATCTGCTAAACCTGTTGTAAAGATTAGGGCTGCAGCTAACGATGATTTTAGTATTCGAAGCTTCGATATATATTATTTTAACATTTCATCTATGCGTCGTTTAAGAAGTACGGATCAGCTGTGCATGTTTATAGGTTATAGATATTTATTAGTCCTTTCGGAAATTCATAGTGTGTCATACAGCAAACAATCAGACCAACAACCAGACAGCTGCTTTACAAACACAAACATCACCCGAGTGCTATACAAGTTATACTAAAGGCTCGTACAGACTACAAGACTTTCAGCGTCGGCTGATGGCCGTGGCGTTCACACAACTTGCCGTCTGACGGCATATGACGGCACTCTTAATGTCGAACAAGTTGTTGTGGCATTCACACTACATGACTGATCGATGACAGGCACACACACACACAGAACAGGAGTTGACAGCAGCTGTGTCACCCGGCGCTGGTCTCCAAACCACATTTTGTCAAGAAAACCCACGGGAAATGAGCGATCCTGCTACAGAGCACTGTACGCCAAAACCAACAGACTCAGGAACAGTTTCTTCCCACAAGCCATCACTCTGAAAAACAGCTGATTCTGACTCACAGTGTCAGGAACAGTTCCTGTGCAACAATCCAGTAACTCTGTCTCTAATCAGCCACCTGTTTACCACTTATCATGTGTTCATCATTCTCTGTTTCAGAGCTGTTCATACTGTTCATATTGTCATTGTATATACTGTAAACCAAATCCACCTACCTCATGTACATAACACCTGCACATGATACTTATTTATTCCAGCATTCTTTGCACTGTGCTCCATCACACTGTGTACATGTATGCTTGTATGTGTATGTGTACCTGTATATTGCATCCACCGCTGACATGTACAGAATAATAACAATAATGGTAATAATTAATGTACTCCTGTATCCATTGCACTCTGCTCATTGCACTATAGCACTATTGTCTCAATCTGTCTGTTTTGTTCATAGTGTGTATATATGTGTTCTCTATACTGTAGCCTGTGTTTGATTTTTATTACTGTAGTATTGTGTTATTGTATAAGTAAGCACATTGTGAGCATTTTACAAATCCAGAGTGAAATTCCTCATATGTGTACACATACCTGGCAAATAAATCTGACTCTGATTCGGATTATTCTGGACACCAAAAATTAGGGAAGAATATATCATGCCCACATGATTGTTGAGTTAGCGGGGATGATATTAAATGAGAAAAGTTGATCTACAGGAGAATAGATATTTGAAAGTGATACAGAACTAACCAGAATAAAGGAAATGAAATTTTAATGCACAAAGTTTAATGGGCTTGGACCACAACCCCGCTTAATGTGTCCCCTCCAATGGTGATTCGAAACCTACACCCTTATCTCCATAAAGACAGCTGAGTTGCAACTGTGTGAAGTATCTCCTGATCAGATGAAATCATCTCACCTGGCGGCCTCTACTGTTTCACCCCTGCTGCTGCTGAAAACCTGATGAGGTTTTGTTCCACATGTAGTTTGTTAAAGTCAGAAGATGAAGACTGAAGAAGAGTTCAGTGTAAATGACTTCCTTCAACTTTCTTCTTATAGGAAAGATCCCTGTATGTCACCAGAACAGCCTGTAGTGTTTGTGGCATTGATTGAACAAAGTGCTGGAAACATTATTAGGTCCCTATGATTTCTGTGCGCTGGAAAAGATGGACGGAATTTGATAATAGAAATGGATTAGACTGTAAACCACAGAATATTGTGGAATTTGCCATAATGTGGATGCAATTTATAAAATAGGGTTTTCCCTAGTGTTTATTTCACAGCAATAAGCCAAATGAACAGAAAAAACTATACATTTGTATTGTGTGTCCTTTACATGATGGATTATCTGGATTTGTATATGAATTGTCCCCATAAATTATTTCACATACATTTACAAATGTCTATATGCATATTTGCATTTATACATCCAATTCATTGATATTGATAAAATTTATGATAATTTCTTATTGAACAACCTGCAGTTCTGATGTCGTATACTGGTGCCTTCAAGCAGCTTGGGTTGAGTGTGATTACATTATAGGGCCAGACTCTGGTGCTTAGAGATTCTGTTAAACATACATCAGCAGGGACCAGGCTGAGTCACTGTGTGATTTTGTGTCACAGAATGAGGATGGCACAGAACAGCTGGAGCCGTGGCTGGTGAAGGAGATGGACTCCTGCATTTCCAATATTTTCCTCTATGAAGACCAGGATGCTTTCATTCAGCTCTTCAACCTCATCCTCTATGAAGGCGTTAACGGTATGACTCTCCTATTCTTAATCTTACTTATTCATACCTGTATTTGTCAATATACTGATATAAAGTTGTGGCTGAAAATATTGGTACATTAGCATTTCTTTCAAATAACATCTTCCTGGAAGTTGTGAAATTCAAACCTTTTTAGGATCCAAATATGTATTTATTTGGTTCACAGAGGAGCAAATCAAAAAAGATTTGAAAAATTCTGAATATTGGCTTATTCCACGCAGAAATCCAAAAATAACATGAACAATATTATTGCCACCTTTTTAGAAGTTGCAATAATTTGCAACTACGACGTTGCAATAATCAGATTTCGAGCAGGTGATTCATCTTGAATTCACCTGTGGTGAGTCACAGATGCCTGCAATCTAATATTCACGCAATCAACCAGTTTAAATGAAGCAAAGTACCTATTCTGTTGTTTTGTGTCACTGTCTGTACTACACTGAACATGCACTGAACATGAAGGGGAAAGAAAAGAAAAATAAGCAGAGAGTTGTCTGAGAAGGTCAGACGGCAGAAGATCGTAGTCAGACACGGACAGTCTCATTGCCTGTGTCCGCTGTGTGCAATGACGTTTAAGGCCAGTGGTTCTGTAGCCAATTGCAAGGGAAAAGTTTATCAGATTTTCCGCAAATGAATGTTTAAATGGTAAAGAAAGGTCGTCTGCTAAACAGATTCAAGCTGACCTTCAGACACAAGCTACACATTATGCAGCCCTTTATTGTAGAATGACAAAATAAATGTACAAAGTACAACCGTTCCAACTCGCAGCATCCATCGCCAACTCCAGGATTCCACTGCTGAGAAAGAGACATAAGAAGGCCCAGCTGGCCACATATAAATATTGTAATGTAAAATTAGATATACATATTGCCACAATTTACATCACAATGATTTTATCCATAATTCCCATACTCCTAACTGCTAGTTACACATAACTCCCTACAAAACAACAACTTGTTGTTTTTACACTTTTGGCTTCAACTAAACTAACCAGATACTAACTAGATGTTGAATCGTGAACTTCAGAGGTGTTAGTATGTGTATTTATGAACTTATGACAGAGGCAGGCTAGCTGTTTCCCCCTGCTTCCAGTCTTTATGGTTCTAGCTTCATATTACCCGTACAGACATGAGAGTGATATTGATCATCTAATCTAACTCTCTGCAAACAGGTGTACTCCCAATGTCAAACTGTTCTTTTACATACTGATATTTTATTCTAGGGGTGGCCCTGTGCTTTTCTGAAGACAAAAAGAGGTTGTGAAAAATCAATAGCAGTTTCCTCATACATGTATTCTTTTACCTAGTGGACTACAGGCACAGTGAGACAGGGGCCACACCTCTGATGGTGGCAGCAGGTCGAGGTTTCCTCACACAGATGGAGCAGCTGCTTAACATGGGGGCCGACATCAACGTGAAGGCATCCAATGGATGGTAGGACATCGACGACGTTGTAATAACATGCTCCCTTTCACTTTGTGATGAATTAAAAAGTTAATGTAATTCACAACAATTTTTGATCCTTCCAATGTCCCTGGATATGTATAAGGCCTGTAACATTACAGATTTTTGCACATCTTCACTATATGACCAATAAAGTAGCTGTATGAACTGCAAACTTTAATCTCAAGCTCTAGGGCACATTTTAATTCAATTCAATGTTATAGCGCCAAATAATAGAAGTTATCTCAGGGCAGTTTTCATTTAGAGCAGGTCTAGATCCTACTTAGTTATATAAGATGCTTTGAATGCATTGAACAACTGTGGTTTCATCTCATTTCAGGACAGCCTTAGACTTTGCCAAAGACTTCCAGCAGACAGAAGCTATGGATCTCCTCAAATCCTCCTTGTAAGTGTAATGTTGACCTCAGTGTTCAAAACATTAATGTGAACTGAAACACAACTTAAACTCATATTTTACTCATCCTAAGTTACTGTGTTAACATTTTTGAGTTTGCACCTGAATGGTAGCTCTGGCTGTACAAAATAGAGAGTCATAAATATGAGTAGCACCCTGATTAAACTTTGTTTAAAGACAGAAAGCCGATTCAGGTGCACCGATCCTCCCTTTCTCTCCTGATGGCAATTAATCTGCCAGTCAGCCTGACCTGAATTACGGAGTGGACCTCAGAGGAAAAACCCACTCTAGGTTTAAACAGGCAGTACACTTGAATAATCTAAAAGTACTGTAAATCTCAATAACAAAATAAAAAATCAATGTTAGGGACTGAATGAAAATGGTTGTTCGGGAGGGATCAAAAAGCCAGTTATCTGTTTGTGTTTGTTGCCAAAAAGAGGCAGCATTATTAAGCATTTATTTAGCAGCTGTCATGTCAACACAAAGTGCGTGGAAGGTTTAGTGAAGAGAGGCGTGATTCTCATGTTTATCATAAATTTAGAATTGGATTTGCATTTTCCTTTTTCTGTCATTGTAAAATGACCTCCTCCCCACCAACAACATGTTTTGTACGGACTAAAGAAACATGAGTGAAGGTTTTTCCACATTGAAATACTGTTTAAGGTTTACAAACTTATAAACGTCTTGGACTCCTGATCATTTACACCCAACCTTCCTGTTACTGTGCAGCCCTTTGGGAGACGTGAGCAGCCTGGACGAGTCCACTCTGGCGCAGTGTGGCGGTGTAGAGCTGAGCACTGAAGAGCAGGAGCTGCTCAAACTGTATCACCACAGCTTTGATGATGAGTATGTGGACCTGGACCTCATCATGGATTTGCTGCACAACATCTGCTCCACCAGCAGTGACGGTGAGCCTCAGCACTTATCTGGATTTTAAAAACACAGTGTATTTCATGGCTACAACCGAAGATTGCATAGAAACCATGACTATTAATCACAGGCAGATTTCAGTGAATATGGATGCTGTTTCAGGATTATTACAATGTGAGCTTTAATCTGTTGGTCTCCAGGTGCTGTCTTGATTTTTCTTCCTGGATATGATGAGATAGTGGCACTCAGGGACCGCATCTTGTACGACGATAAGAGATTCTCCACCCACTCTGAGAGGTGAAGTGTATACTGTGAATTTAAAAATGGAAGACATTTGAACATCATGCTTTATATATTAGATTTTATATATATAAGTACACACTAACGTTCAAAAGTTTGGGGTCACCCAGACAATTTCATGTTTTCCATGACAGCTCACACTTTTATTCATCAAAGGAGTTGCAAAATGAATAGAAAATATAGCCAAGACATTGATGAAGTAAGAAATACTGATTTTTATTTGAAATATAATAATTTTGTAATCTGAAGAAATTTCACCCAACTCTTCCTGAAGCACTGCCCACAAGTTGGATTGGCTTGATGGGTACTTCTTACGTACCATACGGTACGTAAGCTCCTACAACAGCTCAATAGGGTTTAGATCTGGTGACTACGCTGGCCACTCCATCACAAACAGAACACCAGCTGACTGCTTCTTCCCCAAATAGTTCTTACATAGTTTGGAGGTGTGCTTTGGGTCTACTGTAGGAGGAAATTGGCTCCAATCAAGCGCTGTCCACAGGGTATGGCAGAGCGTTGCAAAATGGAGTGACAGTCTTCCTTATTCAAAATCCCTTTACCTTGTACAAATCTCCCACTTTACCAGCACCAAAGCAGCCCCAGACCATCACATTACCTCCACCATGCTTGACAGATGGTGTCAGGCATTCCTCCAGCATCTGTTCACTTATTCTGCATGTCACAAATGTTCTTCTGTGTGATCCAAAGACCTCAAACTTTATCTGTCCATAACACTTATTCCCAATCTTTCTCTGTCCAATGCCTGTGCTCTTTTGCCCAACTTAATCTTTTCCTTTTATTGGCCAGTCTCAGATTTGGCTTTTTCTTTGCCACTCTGCCTAGAAGGCCAGCATCCCGGAGTCGCCTCTTTACTGTGGACGTTGAGACTGGTGTTTTACAGCTACCATTAAATGAAGCTACCTGTGAGGCGTCAATTTCTCAAATTAGAGACTCTAATGTACTTGTCCTCTTGCTTAGTTGTGCACCCGGGCCTCCCACTTCTCTTTCTATTCTGGTTAGAGCTTGTTTGTTCTGTTCTCTGAAGAGAGTACACACTGTTGTAGGAGATCTTCAGTGTCTTGGCAATTTCTCGCATGGAATAGCCTTTATTTCTCAAAACAAGACAGTCGAGTTACTGAAGAAAGTTCTTGCTTTCTGGCCATTTTGAGAGTATAATCAAACCCATAAATGCTGATGCTCCAGATACTCAACTAGCTCAAAGGAAGGCCAGATTATAGCTTTTCTAATCAGCAAACAGTTTTCAGTTGTGCTAACATAATTGCACAAAGGGTTTTGTAACCATCAATTAGCTTTTTAACACGATTAGCTAACACAGTGTACCATTAGAACACAGGAGAGATTGTTGCTGGAAATGGTCCTCTGGACGCCTAGATATTCTATTAAAAATCAACCGTTTCCAGCTAGAATAGTCATTTACCACATTAACAATGTCCAGACTGTTCTGATTAATTTAAGGTTATTTATTTATTTATTTATTTATTTTTTTTAATATGACAGTAAATACAGCATTCTTAAAATACATATATCTATAGTTGTAGACTCAGTCCTGGATTTGTGTTAAACAATATACACATATATTTTCAATATGGGCCTCATTTTTGTCATCTGTGCCGTCACATCAGTGGATTGTGACAAGTATAGTATAGCGTAGCAGCATATTGTCTAATGTGTCTCTGACACGTGTGTCTCTCAGGTACCAGGTGTTCACTCTACATTCAGACATGCAGACTCTGGATCAGAAGAAAGCCATGAAGACCTCTCCACCTGGTGTCAGGAAGATAGTGAGTCTCAGATGTCACTGTCTTTTTAATGTGTCATCTCAATCCCCTGCACTCATAATGACTATGAGCAAAGCTTTACTTGGGCTATTAGGTATATGAAGAAAAGTTTTATTTCTAAAGACTCAAAAGATTTTGCTATTTAAGGGCAACACACACTAGCAACGTAATCTTTTATTGACCCCCACTGGGTAACTTCAGGTGTTACAGCAAACATCCGGACAGAAATTAGTAAGGATAAATAGAGAAACTATGTTAAAAAGGAAAATGAAAAAGGTATATATAAATAGGCAATAGAATAAAATAGAAGCCATGCAAGTGCAATTCAGCTCAAAATTGCAGGCAATGGCAGGACACACAACTAAACCCAGTGTCGTACTTGAACTAATGCACTGCAATAATGTCGCCAAGCTAAGTGACAGTAGTCTTTCTGTAAAGCCCTTGATCTCTTTTTTAATCCACACTTTATTGTTTTTGGAAGCAGCAGACCTTTTTGGGGGTACAATGGTGTTCCTCCCAGAAACAGATGTAGTCAGTTATGCAGTGAAAGAGACCACCTCCATTGACACCACCGTAGTCCTCCTGGAACAGTTTCCAGTCTGTGACAAGGACATATAGGCCCAGTCCTTGTGCTGGCCACCTGTTGCTTCACCAGTGACTTGTAGGTGGCAAAATGTATCAGTTTGTAGTCTGATTGATGAGATTCCTAACTGGTTAACTGTCTTATTTCCCAGCATCAACACTAGCTACTATACACTACTTTTCCAGCCCTAGGAAATGTTTTTTTACTGGAACTTTGAAGGAAATTCACTGACCATCAAACTAGATTTTAACTGGTTGTTTTTTCCTTTCAGATTCTTTCTACTAACATTGCTGAGACGAGCATCACCATCAACGATGTGGTCTTCGTCATTGATTCAGGAAAGGTCAAAGAGGTACAGTTACCCCGGATGAGTTGGATAGAAAAGTGACATGAAGTCCAACAATTGTGTTCAGTAATGAGACATGTCTCTTGCGTTTGTAGAAGTCCTTTGATACCGTCAGTCATGTGTCCATGTTAAAGACTGTTTGGATCTCGAAAGCCAGCGCTCTGCAAAGGAAGGGAAGGTAACATTAACCATGTCCATATTCTGTCTTCTTGATCTCCTCAAAAGATGTTCACTCTTCCATCTCACCAGATATTCTATGCTTGTGACTAAAAGTGAAAGCCGTTGTTTTTTTATCCACTGGAATAAAGCTACGTTTGAATTATCTGAAGAATCTACTGAATGTGTGACGTGTCCACAGAGCTGGGCGCTGCAGAACAGGGATTTGCTTCCACCTCTTCAGTCGACTCAGGTTTAAAAACATGCTGGAATTCCAGGTTCCACAGCTGCTGCGGATGCCTCTGCAGGTAGCGACACAAACACACACACCTTTTTTTTTTTTTTTTTTTCCTTTTTTTTTTCTTTTTTCCCTTTTTTTTTATTTTATTAACACTGTCTTTACAGGTTAACATGGGATGGTGTTGAATCACTTACGTATTTTATTTGTCTACTATAGTAGAAATTCCCTGAAAGCTGTTTAACACAATAATAACAACCCAAAAATCATAATAATTTAATGCAGTCAAAATATAATTCACAGATGTGTTACAAATAAAGTAACAGGTTTACAAACAAGTTTTCTGTTTTACTTACTGAGTTCAAATACTCATTTCTGACACATGTACATTTGACATTCAACTCGACAAGAATTAAAATTGGAAGCTAGTTACCCAGGTTTTATCAATATTTGAATTTTTTCAAAAAGCGAGTTAGCATTTTGTTAAACCTGAGGCTGGGCTGTTACAAACACCAAGCTGTCTTCTACATCCATAGCTGTTTCAGTTGGTCTAGTTTGAGGTAAAACAAAAGGGTAAGTAAATTAAAGTTCTGGTTACTGACTGGCATCTCTAAGAGTAGAACACAAGAACAACACACCTCTGATTTAACTTAATTTCACTTTGTAATGTTATGAGAGCAGTGGTGTGATTGACTGAAGTGTATTTAATAATCACTGCACCCTCTGATTTATATTCCACTTCCCTCAGCTCTTTTGCAGTTTGCGCTTTTCCACCTACATGAACCAATATAGCCACAGTAAAATATAGCCTAAGGTGTTATAGTCATACAGAGAAAGAGCAGTGGCTGCTATCACTGTCAAATCAGTATGTATTTTTAGAGTGTTCTAATAGAATTGAGTAAATCTTGATAAGCACCAACACAGCACTACTTGTGCTGCATTATGCAGTAGCCTTAGTAATTGCCTGCAGCAGTGATAATATGTCATGTTGTGTGTCTAAGGAACTGTGTCTCCAGACCAAACTGCTGGCTCCTTCATCCTGTCCGGTAGCGGAGTTCTTGTCCAGAGCTCCACAGCCTCCTCCTGCACATGCCATCAGGAACGCTGTGCAGATGCTAAAGGTAACAAGTACCAACAATACTACTATATACCTCACTTAATTCTGATCTCTGACACAAGCCACTACACACACACAGACAAGCCTGCACATCCACTTACAGTATTAAGTCATTGACTTAGTATTGACTCCCTCCACCTTTCTCTTCAGACAATAGACGCTATGGACCAGAATGAAGACCTGACTGATCTGGGCTACCACCTGGCTGATCTGCCTGTGGAGCCCCACCTGGGCAAGATGGTGCTCTGCGCTGTGGTGCTCAAGTGCCTGGACCCCATTCTAACCATTGCCTGTACACTGGCCTATCGTGACCCCTTCATCCTTCCCGCCCAGGGCTCTCAGAAAAGAGCTGCTCTACACTGCCGCAAACGTTTCACTTCCAGCTCCTTCAGCGACCACATGGCCCTGCTGAGAGTCTTCCAGGTAGGCGGGGGTCCATTTAAGATGTACATTTTGGGGTGAATGTAGGAAGTGCTTGATTTAAGGGAAGATGTAAGTGGGTGCTCCTGTCCTAGATATTAGGACCCTAAGTGGTGACAAATTATTGAAGAAGTCATAAAATGATTAACAAGTTGGGAAAGAAGAAAAACATGTAGTATAAAATGACAGCTGATCTTGTGTCCCTGCTCTGCACTTGGTTGGTGTGAGATCGCCAGCACTGCTTCGTAACGCCCCTAATCACCATGTGTGAAAACCAGTATCAATGCTTTATCTAACCACCAGAAAGAACGGTTGGACATTTTCATCGACCCTGCATGCCAGAAATCATCTCTTATCAAACTGGATGTGTATGTGTGTGTATGAGGGAGTGTGCTTCCCACACAGAGCATATTTTTAAGTGGATCACTTGTTATCACAAGGTCATGAAAATATGCTGAAGCTTGTTGTAAAACACTGACACAGATTTTTGTTTTTATTCATCAGCTCAACATAAATGAGAGATTATTGTTCAAATGACTGCTCATATAAAACAATAGAAGTTGTTCTTGTTTTTTAAGGAGAACCAATTTTCTCTGTTCCTGCTCACAGCCATACAACAGTGGACCTGTGTAGCATATTGTGACATGTCTCTTTGTAACTGTTTGCAAGAATTTCAGATCTAGTAGGTATCATTTTATTGTTATCAATGTAATGTGTGACAGTCTATCATGTTACAGGTATGCAGCCACATTCCTTAGCCCTAGTTGAAAGATAGCATTGGATGTTTTTCTTACTTTTTGTCCTGTGTGGTTCAGGCATGGCAGAAGGCCCGCAGTGATGGTTGGGAGAGATCCTTCTGTGAGAAGAATTTCCTGTCCCAGGCCACCATGGACATGATTCTTGGCATGAGGACACAGCTGCTGGGACAGCTCCGTGCAATTGGTCAGTACCACGTTCGTTCCTTTATATTGTCTGGGGTATGACCCAATATCACCAAACTGCCTGTTAACTATTGTTGGCCTTTTGGGTTTTCTTGGTGTCATTACATTAACTATGCTGCAACAAAGTCATTGAATCACTCATCAAAGTCCTGTCATGCAAAAATACAAATATGGAAGTCTGTATTGGTTGAAGACTTGGACCAGGGACAAAACACTTGATTCAGATTTTTATAGTTTGAAGAGTAAAATTTGAAGTGGCCTGTTTGTCCTTCAGGATTTGTGCGGGCCCGTGGGGGCAGTGACATCCGTGATGTGAATCTGAACTCTGAGAACTGGGCCATGGTGAAGGCAGCTCTGATGGCTGGCATGTATCCAAACCTGGTCCATGTCAACCAGGAGACTTCCCTGCTTTCTAGTAACAGGGAAAAGAAGGTCCATTTCCATCCCACATCTATCCTGAGCCAGTCCCGGTGCAAGGAGGTAGGATACCATATCTTTTCAGTAATATGTAATTCTGTCCTTGCATTGTGGTCTTATAACAAAAAATGACCTTAACTCACCTGCGCTCCACTGAGCCCTGCCCAGAGGGGTCAGGCGACCTTTACAGCAGTACAGGATCCATTTCTACACCCATGACTACTCATGACAAATATTATGAACCTATATGTTGTAAAATATTTTTCTGTGCAGGAGGAAAGGACACAAATATATACATTTCAGCATATTTGTTTCTTATATTTATTTGTCCACCTCTTACATGGAGATAGATAGGTGGGCAGCTTGTTTGGTGTCTGTTGCTTTTGCAAATGACTTCTGGAAGCAAACACAACACTTCCAGTTGCACTCCATGATAAAAATCCTTACTCTTGTTGAGAGATTCTTTGTACAGACTGAAGTTATAAAAAAACAAGCTGTGCAAATCAAAGGGTTTTCTTTGGATGACTGTGTCTGTTTTTGTGGTTTAGAACGGCCCAGCCAAATCGGCCCAGGCCCTTCCCACAGACTGGTTGATCTACGATGAGATGAGCCGGGGCCAAAGGATGGCCAGTGTCCGCTGTTGCTCCGTGGTGACTCCAATCACTGTGGCCATATTTGGAGGTTGTGCCAAACTACCCAGCTCTGCGCTGCAAGAACCTGCTGCACAGAAAGCTACTGGTAAAAAAAAGTCAAAACAAGTTCTGTAACAGTTATGTGAGCCAAGTTAGTCATCAATGCACCTTTTGTTTACTGAAAAGCATGTTGTTAGTAAAATCTCATGCATGTTTTTTACATTCATACGTCTGTAGCACCAATACCCTTGTCCACAGCACAATGTTTTGATTGTCAGCCAGATTGCAATGAATTTGCTATGATTCTTAATGATACTGACCCCTTGACCATGACAAACCCTTTGTCTAACCCAGCTAGACTGTGTGAACTCACTACATAATCTGCAAAAAGCTTTGCATCTCAAGCTCTTCATAGAGATTCTGTCCACAAGCTAATTGGTGACGATGTACAATCCTGGTAGAACCAAACACCCATATAGAATATGCTGTGAGCCCCTGATGGCTCATAGTATCAATTGCAGCATCCCCCTATATTTGGGCCTACTCCAGTCCAAATATCACATGCAGACTGGATGAGCAAACTCCCATGACCTCTCCAGAATCTCTGCAAGGGTAAAGGTGCTCCACCCTTCCATGTGAATCTGTGTTGTTCCTCCTAAATCTAAATTCTCTTCCAGCACCCTGGAATAAGTTTTCCCGGGAAGGCTGAACATACTCTCATAACTGAACTGCCTGTAAACCAGGTCATCCCAATATAATCCAGATACTTCAGCATTTTCTCCCAGTGAGATGGGTCTGGCTTAACCCTTTTAGTCTTCCAACATTGCTTCCATTCCTAGCGATGTAATGACACCATCCGACAGGTCTCAGAGGCCAATCGAAAGGAAACTTGACCTTCCCAATTTCCTCAACTCTCGACTATTGTTAAAATCACTTTTCACAACATATTTCATGTCGGTGAAAGTAAAGCTGGGCATACACTGTGCAATTTAAGCCTGTTTCTGTTTCTGCTAATGACTCACTTTAGAGTCAGGCCGAATATCAGCTTCATGTGGCGTTGTTTGCTGTGCAGTGTTCGGGGAACGAGGACCGCTCAGCTTCACCGAGTGGCCATCAGATGTTTGATATGTCAGAAATTTTCGTCAGCCATAGAAAGGCTTTCACACAGTTGAAGTACAGTCACAAGTGGATTCCCCACCACCAGTGCCTTTTTTTTCTAACCCTACCTGCACAAGGTGGTGAACAGCGGCTGAAAGTGCCATGACAACGCTAGCTATTAAGTTAACAATCTATACAGGAAAACATAGCTAGCTTACCTCCATTTATCTCTGCAATGCTATGCTGTCCTCATCTACCCCGCCACCTAGTCCAAATACACTCGTCGACTCTGTTATTTATTTAGTTGTTTATTTATTTATTGTAGACATTTCAGCACACAGATGATGATGGCAGCACTTTGCTGCCCTGTTAGCATGATTGCTAGCCAAAACCTGCCTCAGAGTTTTCAAACAAATCTTTGACTATTGTCAATAGTCAGAAAGGTCCGCAGGGAGTGACAGGCCCTTTTATACACGTAGGGTGTGAGCACTCAGGTAGTTGCTGACCATCGCACTGTGTACAGTGTTGGCATGTAAATTGTTAGCTTTGGCTTTACGTCTCAGAGGATTTACTCGTACAGTTTGAGCTGGAATTTAAAATTTCTAAAATTGTGCAGTGAATGCCCAGCCATTTAAGATTTTGGATTTTATGATATTTTACAAAGCACTCTTTCCTGATGCGTGTTTTATGACAGATGTCTTTGTCTTTGTGTTCTCTCCTCCAGACTCACTGGATGACCTCAGTGACAGTGAGACAGAGGACCTGGCTGAAATGAGGATTGATGACTGGCTCGTCTTTCAGTTGGACGTAGAGGTGAGGGAACACTACAGTCAACATTGACCTTTCAAATAAAATTTTTACTCACTCAATTTCAATGTGATTTTCCCTCATATGACACCTGTATTGTGTTCAGTGTCAGTGGTTCCCAACCTTTTTGGTATGTGGCCAAAAAAAGTCTACTTGTCACCCAGCAGTGTATATTACAAAGATCTAAGCGTCTATGACCGGAACGCTGCAACATTTGGAAATCTTTGGAAAGCTCTCTGGCTTTGCTGGATCTTAGCTCAGCATTCACACATTTGATCACAGGACTGTCACTGACTGGCTAAGCCTATTTGAGTTTGCTCTTATTTGGTTCAAGCCTTCTATTTGCTTAATAGATAACAGTAGCTGTTGATGATAAGGGAAAAGAGACTGGAGCACACTGTCTGTGTGTTGCTGTCTATAATTGTGCAAACAGTCTAAAGTTTCGTTACTGGATCAGAGTCAAAATAGACAAAGGCAGAATCACACACATAAACACATATAGAACGGTTGTACAGTAGTCATTGGATAATTGATTTCAAATCTGTTGCATAATGGATACAAGGGTGGGAGTTGCCATAGTTACTATCCAAGATGAAGGGGGGCTGGAGCCGATCCCAGCTGACATCGGGCGAAAGGCAGGGTACACCCTGGACAGGTCGCAATTCCATCGCAGGGATATAGTGACAGTTTTAGCAAATATGTCCTTCCTATAGGTCCTTCCCGTCCTATATCCTTCCCTCGCTTTGTTTAAATGTTTGTTACTTATTTCTGTTCTGTTGCTCATGTGTTTGTTTCCATACTACCTCTGTGATATTTTTTACTAAATCTTATCTTAAATACACACAGTTTTATCTCATGTTGTGCATCTTGTTGTCAGGCTGCAGGACTGGTGTTTGAACTGAGGCAGAAGTGGCAGAATTTGTTCATAAAGAGGATCCGTTGTCCTTCAAAACCCTGGTCTCAACAAGACGAGGCCATCATCCGGACCCTGGTTTCTGTATGTCGCATTGATCTTTATTCCTCTTAAGTTTCACTTGGTTTGGTTTGCAGCTTCAGATGAGTTGTCTTCTTCTTCCTCACACCTACCTCCATCACAATGAGTAGAACATGTATTATTTATGTGCACCTCTGTTTCGGCTGTGTGTGTAATTTTACTGCATTCATTTGTTGATGTAGATTATATTAAATTTACATTATATCTGAGTTAGAGTTCTCTTCATGTCATGGTAAGACTTGGCATGAGAATGTAGCTTTGAATGTATTATATAGGTAACAATGTCTGTTACCGGCTGAGGAGACTTTCACTGATGTGGTTTGTGTCCCCTGCCTTGTTTCATCCATGTGCTTAACTTTGCACAATATTTCCATGATGCTACATTTACACTTTGTTAATACATGCACTTCTTTTCATGAGCACCGTGAAGGTGGTTTGGGTGGTACGATCTCTATCTGCATCCTTTGTGTACTGACATATGGATATACTGTTTATGGCTTTGTTGTTTGCAATATGGACACCAGCATGCAGTTTAATGACTAGAGCTCAAACTGACCTCCCACAGGTGCTTGCCGCAGAGGAGCAGGGGGCAGGTTTGCAGCAGCCCACGGGGATTGGCCAGCGACCCCGGCCCATGTCATCAGAGGAGGGGCCCCAGGCTTCTGTGAAGAACTTCAAGAACAGCCCCCAACTACCCACCAATGACAAGTAGTCTCAAAAACATTTCCTTTGCAGTGTGATGTATTGTGATGTTTTAGGAGGGCTATTTTGGCCATTTTTGAAAACATGTGTCTAGACTACATGCTGGCCAGGTCAAGGAACAGTTTGGGACTGGTGTAGAAATTGTCCATTTAGTATGATATCCAACCTGAGATATGATGGCTGAATGAGGTCCATGACAGCATTATGACACTCCATGCACACTGGGTCTGTGAGATATACCCATGTACACGTTGAAGTTGATTGTGTAGCAATTGCTTGACTCAGCTAACACAGAAAGCTTGATCCCCCATTAATTGGTTTGTCCTTCATATAGTGGGTCGTGCCAGTTTTCGCCTTAGTTGCCACCATTCTCTTATTGACTGCAACCTTTAGTGGTAATGAGCCTGGCAGGCGTTGTGAATGTCATTAATATGATGCTTGATTCGGAACATCGTGTCGTAGTGTGGCGTTCCCTTCTTGTCATTTCAGACCTCCTCCTTTGGCTCACTGAGGTGGATGTTCCACAAAAAACGCCCTGAATCTGTCTTTTGTCATGACAGTGGCTCCTGTTTCCAATAGTTATGTTGGGCCTAATAAATTTTACGTTATAATTATGTTGACATGTCTGCAGTGTGGAAGCATTTTAAAGTGTCCAAGAAAGATGCAAAAATCACCGTTTGCAGACTCTGTTCTGCTGAATTGTCTCGTAGCACATCCACTCCATCTGTGGCTGACTTCTTGGAAAAGGCAAAACATGGTCTGAACCGCTTTGAGTTTTCTGTCACTTGTTTGTGAGAAGGCGATTAATCTAGCCGCACCTAAATTTGGAGTGCACACGTATTTAAGCCTTTATGGTAAATCCATTGAAACAGACCAGAGTGAGCAGAGTTATTTTCTATCTTTACAAATAAGAAGTGTTGCAGTATGAGAGTCCTACCTGAAGAGAGGCTGTGAAGTCTTCATGTTACACGATACGAGAACCACATACAACATTATTTATCAAATTGGGTCGGACTTTTCAACAGTTCAAACAATTCATTGATTAAATCGATTACTAAAATGCATTGATGCAAATTCTTTGCATTGAGGCGTCGTTTAATCCATATACTTCCATATCCATATACATAGCTAACTCTATAGCACACTGTTTTGCACGGACATTTATTACTGTCGCACATCGCGTTTACGCTGTGAACACGCGCGTGATTATGATGGCGCTGTTTGCAAAGTGGAGGAAGAGAGAGAAAATAGCGAGGTACGAAGAAGAAAGTGCCCGAAGTATGGGATTATTTCAAGCTAAAAGAAAACAACAACTCCGTAATGTCACAGTCTGTCCATCGTAAAACGAAACTTATGTGGCCTACCAACAGCACGACGGCACCTGATCAGAAAGCACCCGGTGTTCTGCCAGCGGACCTCAGACAAGGTAACATTAACAGCAACTTTAGTATTTAACTAAAGGCCAAAGTAAGCCGCAATACTCAGCTGTAAATATACACACATGCGTTTGTTGTTCTTCTGTTCGGGCCGTGAGTTTGGGTTGTAACGTCACAGTCATGAGTTAACTGGGTGTCGGGGAGCTGCACCACAGTATAACTTGTATAGCACTCGGGTGATGTTTGTGTTGGATAAAGCAGTTGTCTGGTTGTTTGTCTGTTGATAGTGCTGGTCTGATGTTTGCTGCATGACATGGGAATTTCCCAAAGGACTAATAAATGTCTATCATCTAGCAACGTACACAGCAGATCCTGTTACCACGGGGTAGGGACGGTGCTAGCAAAGTACTTCTAACGCGCGATCGTGAAATAATCTGTAAAGCTTTGAGTACTAAATCATCATTAGCTGCAGCCTACGATGACAACATCCAGTTTTCGAAATAATACTAGTAGTAAGGCGTCTATGCAGTACGGAAATAAAATCACTCGGATTATGTTCGCAGAAGCATAAAACATTACATGTGTTTACTAAAGTATATGGACATTGTAATTTACTTTACCGGACCCTCTTGGGCCTCAGACCCACCGACCGTAGTCTTTCCAAATCCTGTGGGAAACACTGAGTAAAAAGCTCAGTTTGACTATTTAATTTATGCAATGGTAAAAAAATGGTAAAAAAAAATTGAAAAACCTTTTGTTGGTATTTGGGAAAGTTATTAATTATATTCGGCTTCGAATTTGGCCATAAATTTTCATTTCTGTACATCTCTATATATGACAAGGCCAAAGAATTTGTGTTGAGTTCCTCACTGTCATCAGCACGTTTGTACTTCTTCCCCATGTCCTGTCTTGTTTGCTGCCTGCTTGTTTATATTGAGTGTCCTCATGGTATCTGTGGTGTTTGCAAGATGGTTATCTCGAGTGCAAAAGAAGCAGGAACGTAAAAGGATTTTTAATCTCTATTGTGGATATAGGATAGAGAGAGATGGACGAAATGAAGGAGAGTGAGGGGACGATATGCAGCAAAGGAATTGAACCAGGGCTTCTGTGATAAGGACATTCCCCCACTTTTTACATCATTTAAGTTGGGTTTAATTTCATTTACATGACATTTACATATTTAGCTGACTTTTATCCAAAGCGACTTATAATTGCTATGTATGTCAGAGGTTGCACTGCCACTGGGGCTAAGTCTCTTGCTCAGGGACACAGTGGTAGATGTGTCACAGTGGGAATCTAACCCAGGTCTCTCACACCAGAGGCATGTGTCTTATTTGACAGACAAACTCCAGCAAAGGTCTCTACAGCTTTTAGAGCTGATCCAGCTGTGATCAGCTGCTGCCGTCATCACAAACGAACATTGCTTGATGTGACACTTCAGAAGAAACATATTTCTTCATTTCATCTCTTCTCGCATTGTTTCTATGCTTATCTCTATACACAATGAAAATGCAAATAAGGGAAAAGTGGATGCAATCAAGAGACTTAAGATGCACCGATGGAAACAGGAAGTGTTGAGTATCATTGACAGAGGCTTGAAAGTACTCATGACAAAATAGAAGCGATAGGAATTAATAAGAGAATAAAAACAGGATTTGTGTCAAAAATAGAAACTCAGTGGTGAGTTTGACGTGACTGTTGTTCCACTGCTGGAATTAGGGCATTAGGGTAAACATGAAGGGCATGTTTGCATGAACAGGAGCAGATCAGAAATCATGAAGACATCTTACTACAAAATAAAATATAATTAACATAGGAAAAAAAGGCCTGTGTCTAATATCAGCCCAGCCTGTTTCATATGAAGTCCTGACTCTCTGTGCAGCCGAGGTAAATAATGGCCCAGGCTGGTGTTTGAGAATTTAGGATAATCAGTCATGTTATATTTTCATGTTTCACTTCATGCTCATACTGTTGTACCGTTTCGCCACTCTCCCCTCAGGTCGTTACAGGATACCTGCAGCCTCAGGCCTGCTTCAGATGAAAGCCCACAGCAGAGATGAGGCCTCAGTTCCCATAAATCAGCTCTCTGATGACCTTCACTCCTCCAGTAATTCTTCCTGCTCTGTCAGCTTGGACAGTCCCTCTGACAGCCCCTGTCCCTCCTCTTCAGGAAAGGTACGCACTGTCCCCATGGATCCTCATGGAACATTTCTGAATGTACCACTTCATTAACTAATTTGTCGGCTGTCCTGTAAAGCTCCTCATTTGGGCCGGAGGTGCAGGTCCCTCTGAGAGCCTTCAGTGTTTTGGGTTCATATATTTCATTTAGCTAGTTACTGTCTCATCAACAAATAATTCAAATGAAATACTTTTTTGTCAATTTAGCTATCCTGTTATTTTCCTTCCTTTGTTACCAGCAGGTCTCGAAGCCAGTGTCCCCGCAGCTGGCCTTTTCATCAGTGCGATACTTCATCATGAAGAGCAGCAACATCAGGAATATTGACATTTCTCAGCAGAAAGGTATCTGGTCCACCACACCAAGCAATGAAGCCAAACTCACTAAGGCCTTCCTGGAGGACAACCTCATCATCCTCATCTTCTCGGTTCAGGGCTCTGGACATTTCCAGGTAACACTGCGACAATAAGTAGAACTATATGTGCCAGAATACTGGTGCTACTGTAAAGTGCAATATAAATAAGGATCTTTATACGAAAAAGCAAAACTGATGTATTTTGTCTTTTTTTCAGGGCTATGCTCGCATGACATCAGTCATTAGTCGGGAGAGCTGCCAGGACTGGGGCTTCATGGGGCTAGGAGGAGTTTTCAGTGTAGAGTGGATCCACAAGGAGAGTCTTCCCTTCCAGTGCACCCAACACATCCTCAACCCATGGAACGACAACAAGAAGGTCCAGATCAGCAGGGACGGACAGGTGAGATCTGAGTCTGCTTCATACCAAGAGGCTGTTTCACTTCATGATACAAACAGCTACACGCTGACAGACCAGCTGCATGAATTGTTTGTCCCAGTGGCTCCCTGCTGCCAGCAGATTAGGGAACAGTTGATGACAATATGATAATTACAGGAAATAAAATACATAATAAATTTCTAAAAATTGATCGGCTCTAACAAGCTTTTATTTCATAGATAGATGTGTTTTATTGTCACCAAGGTGAAATTTGTTCCCTCAGAATGTGCGTTATTAGTAACAAGAGCCTGAATCACTCTTTGAAGAAGATGATGGCGCCTGTGTTTGACTTGGCCGCTGCTGCATCGCATCTGTGCGAATTTTCTGTTTGTACTCGTTTGCTCTGTTGTCATATCAGCTCTATCGTCTAACGATTGTGTCTCTGCTGCTCGGACTTATGATCGACCCTCGTTGTTGAACATCAGTGTCTATAGAAGGACTCTTTGAATGCTGGGAAAGTTTGAGATAAACTTTTCCAGCCCCGCTCATGTGTCCTCCCTCCTCACCTGAGTACCAGCTCCTGTTTATTAGGGGTGGGAGAATTCATCGATTCTTCGATGCATCGCGATGCGGACGTGGAAGATTATTAATCGATGCACAAATGTCTAAAAATCGATTATTTAAATGTTAATTGATAACTTAATGTTGACGGAACGCATAAAGGCGGAACTTCAGCGGAAGAGCAGCGCCGGACCGTCTGAGGAGCGCACACAACAGAGAGACCAGTGTTCCCCTACATTCGTCACCGCTGTGGAATGAATAACCACCCCAAAATGTCACACAATCATTAATATCAATGCGCAAGTAATTATTTTAACTCGCACACTGCGAGGAGGGTGACGCTCTGCAGCTGTGTGTGAGGCCGAGCGAGTGAGAGAGCGAGCGGCAGAAGTAAGTTTCAGTCTGGTAGTAAACGTGCAGCGTAACGTTAGGTCGCTGTGTGACCGTTAATAAAAGTCTGTAGTTTCCCCAACGGCTGGAAAAGTGAAGGCTGTTAGCGCGAGCTAACATCTCCCCGTACAAGGGCTCAGTCTGCCCCCCACACCAGACTCCGCAGCCTTCAGCGTCACCGCCCCTCTGAAACTCATCCCACAGAAGCGCTCCCTGTCTGGACACTTTCAAAGATCTACTAAAACACAGCTCTTTACCCAGGCATTCAATCCTGAATGACTATTTGTTGTTCTGTTACTGTAACTATGTGTAAAGTGTCCTTGGGTCCCGTAAAAGTTGCTAAAAAGATTTATTTATTAATGTAACATTAGCTAAATTAGTAATGAAGTAATAATAATTATCAGCTGTATGTCATTACTAACTAACCTACTAGTCAAGGGTTGAAAACATCAGGTACAAGCTGAGACTGTGTACAGCTCTGTCCTGTGTACACATACTGTACATGCTGATAATTATATTTCAGTTTTCATAAGTCCGACTACTGGTTGTTAATGAAATGGACCATGGAGCTGAGGTTAATAAAGTAAACTAGGGATGTAAACTAGTCCTTTTAAGCTAATTAGCCATTTTCTTTTGGATTTTAATGTGCAAATGAAATGCTTAGTAATTATCCAGGGATCCTGTATAGAAAAAAATATGATGCATCAAGATGCATCGATAATCGTTTTATAATCGAATCGCAGCCCTCTGAATCGTAATCGAATCGAATCGTGAGGTGCCCAGAGATTCCCACCCCTACTGTTTATGCGACCAGGGGCCCTGGTAATCCCAGGTCAAGATGAGGCGACATTCTGGACGGGTTGCTCGGGCCTTACCTTGGAAAACAAACCTGTTTGTGGGTTGAAATGCTCCCCAGCTGCAGCGCCCCCTTTGATGTTTCTACCCATCAGACGAGTACCTCTTCTGTCCCAGCGACATGCAGATGGGAACGCAGACCTGCCACTACCGATCGTTACGGTGTTGTCTGTCCTTGGAGTACCACTCTAAACAATTAGTCAGAAACTGTTTCTTCCAGCTGTTAGTGGTTCCCCACACTCATTTTAAAACCAGAGAGGATCAATCATTCCAAGCAGGGGCACCTAGGCTGTGGAAAACACTGCCTCCCTTTCTACCATGTGGGATTTCTGTCAATACTTTTAAAAAGCAACTGAAGACTCTGCTATTCAAGCAGGCTCTTAGTTAGTATTGTATTTAAATTTTCTTAGTGTATTTTACTTTGTTGTATTGGATCACATTTTATTGTGAAGCACTTTGTGATTTTTTTATCTATGAAAGGTGCGATACAAATAAACTTTACTTACTTACTCAACTATTTGTGCTGCCGGAACAAATACACATTGTCACCGTTAGGATAGGCAGAGCAGATCTGTGAAATGGTTTTAAAAATAAAATTAAAAGGTACACTGGCTTACGCTTCAGGTTGATGGCAGGTACAAGTCAGAACAGGAGGGCAGGTCCAAAAACATTGTATACATTTGTACTGATGGTTTCTCTTCCTGAAATATGGATCTTTAGAACTAGTGTAATTAATGCATATAAAACTTTTTCCTATCTCTTTTCCTTTTGTCTAGGAGTTAGAGCCCCAGGCAGGCAGCCAGCTGCTGTCACTGTGGGGGAGAAACTCTGGGAATCAGGTTCAGTAAGAGGAAGCAGCAGACGAGCTGTCACCACACTCACCAGGTTTTGTTCTTACTCAACCAAATCTGGCTCAAACTACATGCACACATTGTACATGGATGGAAACATATTTTTCTATCAATTAGGGACTGAATCGTTTAGATATTATTACATGTTTGGACTGCACTGCCTGTTAAGGCAAGATGGCAGGACAAGAGGCACTGATTAATTTGAAAGCACACATTCAGTTCTAAACTCAAGTTTTCTCCTGTTTCTGTTTTATCTGTTAAATAAATAAGTTTTCATTCCGTTTTTTATGCCTCGTATTCAAAATGGTACTTGTGTTTTTATCAGTCAGTATAACCGTAAAATGTCTGCGATTTAAAGATGAATCTGACATGAATTAGAAGGGATGAAACAAATGTCTCTGTTTTACTAATATAAATATAGACGTGATTACAGTTCTTTCAGATTGTCGCATAGTTGGACTTATTTGAACACATTTTTGCAAATATTTCCTGGATGAAGACAGAAACGTCATACAAAATGTAATATATGTTGTTAGAATTTGAAACTTGAAATCGAAGCTTGTTCATTGTATGCTGCTGCTTGAGGAGAGGTGAAAAGTGAACGTTTGACTGTTGACTTAAGGCATCCTCATGATTGTGTTAATGGAATGACAAAAAATAAAAGGTGATTTCATCCTAAAACCCTGTTACCGGTGTGATGTCCTCACTCACTGTCAGTGTCCTCTGTCTGTCCAGCTGCCAGCTCCCCACGAAACAAGACGAGAGCTGATAAACCTGTTGATACATTCACCTAGGTTCCCTGCAATTATTACTGTAAGCTCACAGCAATAAACTAATAATTTATCCTGGATGTCACCTCTCAGGCTGTACTAGACAAGGAGCTCTGGAGACACTACTAAAGGCTGAATAAAACCAACTTTACTTTTTTGGGAAACTCAATAATTTAATCTGCATTTTGATTGACAAGTGACAATGTAATCATTCTCCTCACTGAACTTCCATCAAAGATAATTCAATAAAAGACAATGGTCTTTTTAGTAAAGGTGCGAATACATGATTATCAGCTCAGGTCAACATTTACCTTAAATGGAAAACATTACATTTCATAATGTGCAGTTCATGCAACATGTTTTTTTTTTTCACCCACTGTGATGGAAATGACAACGCCAGTGGCACAAGCAGTACAATACAAGTTAAAAGACGGTGGCACCACAACTATCAATATTCGATCCAGTTATGTTTTATGTTTAAGAGGTTATTTTAAAAAATGCTCTGTAATCTATATATATATATATATATATAGATTACAGAGCATTTTTACAGAGCAGCTGCAATCACTGACGAGGTGGCTGTGTCCGACCAAACAGGAAGAAAGAGCTGAAAACAGAAGAGAGAGAGAGAGCAGGCCAACACCACACAGTCCAAAGGTCCCAGGCGATCACAACAGGTCATTCAAGGACGATACAAGAGGGCTTCACAAACACTCTGTGCAGAACAGAATGTCCGATGAAACATTTATCTGCCTGTGCAACAAACTGTGTCCAGTGATGAGAGAGATGGGACACAAACTTTTGCAGGTGTTTACGCCTAAAGCAGTAATTTATGGGATGAATATCATACCATATATCAAAACTGAAAAATAAAGCTTCAAAACGTTGAAACGCTTAAAAAAGTTTTTGCAAGATTTATTTTTAAATTGTAGGATTGGCTGCTATTGGATTTAAGGGTTTCATTGAATGAAATTTAAGGGTTTGTGTGAGGACCCAAAAGTATCTGGCCCATCTGAGGAGTTTTTCACCCACTATGTCAGACCATGCCCCATTTAATCTCAATTTACAGTACATATATGGACACATCAACACAACCCTTAAAAAAGCCCAGCACAGGATGTATTTCCTGCACCAGCTCGGGAGGTTCAACCTGCCTGGGGAGCTGCTGATCCAGTTCTACACTGCAATCATCCGGCCTGTTCTCTGTTCATACATCACTTACAGTGTAGAGAAAATCCCTGGTGCTAACCTGTCCTCTATTCCGGACTTATACTTGTCCAGAGTTAGGAAACATCACTGCAGACCCATCACACCCTGGACGCAACCTGTTCCTACTTCCCTCTCTAGTAGGACGACAAGAACAGTTTCTTAACATAGTGCCAATAACCTTGTAACACCAAAATATCCACTTATAAATTATATTTTTATATATACAGTTTTAAATACAGACCGCGCTTTAATATCATCCATCATTGTTGGATATAAATTCTTTACTTAACGTAATCTCTGGTGCTTCGATAACAGAGTGAGGTGATTCTCTATTGGAATCACCTTGGTGTGACCAACTACGGAAGCTCCATAATACCTCATAATACCACAGTCAGCCGACCCATTTCACATCATTCTAGACCAAGGAAAGTAGTGGTGAGACACCTCGCTCTGTTGCGAGGAAATGCAGTGTTTATAGGTTTGAACCAAGGATGAAGACTAGTCCTACAGAGCTATTTAATGTTTGGACAATCAACGTAAAAGGCAACACCTGGGCTACAAGAAACATCTGTCAGTCACATGTTCCAATAGTTTTTGCTCACTTGAAAAATGGGTGCGTTCAAACAAAGAGTGGTGTGTCCTGAGTTGTTTAACACATCCAGATGTGAATACCAGGAAATAAAAGCTGCAATTCTGAACTCTTGTCTCATACTCATCTTTTGATCTTAAACCCAAATGTCTTCAGTGAACAAAAAACAAAGGAATTTGCCTTATGCTCCAATACTTTTGGAGGGGACTGTATTTATATATTGACCTATTGTACTTTCTTGTATATATGTAATAGTTCTATGTTATTTATGTTGTTGGAGTCAGAATTCCTTCTATGTGCCCCACATACTGTCCTTGTCCAATGAAGGTGATTCTGATATGGTCAAAAGGTCAAAGTCTATGTAGAGGAAGAACTGTAGCCAAGAGGAAACTAAGGTGTGAGCAGGGCTTGACATTAACACCCGCCAAATGGGGGTGGATTTCAGTCGTGGTGAACACTTTGGCTTGTTCAAAAAATGTAGTCTTGTCAAAAGGCGTCTGAAATAACAAACGAATTGTAATGTGACTCTACGACATAGTATACCTGCTCATAATACCTGTTTGCTCATTGGTCCATTAGTGAAGCCGCTTCTGGCCGACAACACTGTCGGCAGCGATGACAAAGCAAGCTTTTTAAATAGCAGGAGAATCTACACAACAGGCGCGTCTCACTCGCGAGGGTGCGCTCACCATCCAGACTTCTGCCAAACGAGAATAAAAGTTACATCTGTCACTGAACAGCTACAGTCCATACCCTGATAGTACGATCTCTGGCAATCACACGCGACTGGTCGCACGCGCACACACATCTACACAACATTTAGTCAGTGCGTGAGTGTGCGTGGCAGCGAGCAGTGTGGAGAAAAAAACGCACCGGAGAACGAAAGAAAGAGAAAGGGCAGAGCTGAGACAGAGAAAAGCCAAAAGGGAAGTGCGGTTAAAAGCTGTAAAATCACAAAAACTACAAAGACAGCAGGGCTGCCCTCATATCGTGATAACACATCTACCTTTCCAGAGTTGATTCTGTGTTTCAATAAAAGTTGTTATGCCATGTAGGAAAGCAGAAGGTGCGTTATGGGAATAATCCGGAAAAAAAGACCTGTATTACTAAAGTGGACATATCTGCAGTTACTCAGAGCTTCATGATGATAAACATAAATCCATTCACAACTCCGAGGAAATGTAGATGCAAAACAATCCAAAAGTGCACACATTTTTCTTATAGACAAACATTATATTGTTCTTTGCTCTTAGTTTCTAATACAGATCGTTTCCTACTCTGTATAACACTATTTACTGCTGTTAAAAAAATAATAAATATTTATATTTATTTTATTTTTAGTTATCTTTTCAATTAATCTTTTACATCCATGCAACACTTTTATTATGTTCAATAAGAAGCTACTCTTTTTATGAGTTTATCTTAATAGACTAGATGTTTTCAAAAAAAAAAGCAGCTTTACACACAACCTTAGCCTATCAGAGCTAAATGATAATATTGGTAAATTTTAGCACGCCATAGTTAATCAATAAATGTAATTTCCCAACAACATAAATGTGGTTAGTGAAAATGCAGTGTGGCTAGTAACTTTGGAAAATCACTACATTGGCTAGTGAGCAAAAATGTTTGTGACAAGCCCTGTGAGTGAGTGCAAGAAGGTCACACACATTTAAATATGTTATGTGGCACCAGGTGCAGCCGTCACAATTTGTCTCATTTTCCCATAAGACAAAATAATTGACTCAATTTCTGTACTACGTATAATTTTAAGATACTTAAACTTACTTGAATATTACTGTGATATGCTACACATTTTAATTTACTGTCAGTTTATAAAATATGAGGCAATTTTACACATCAAACATTAAAATGTTGTTTCCACATTTGTACATCACAATCCCATATACACTATATCACACCCGTTCTACATTCTGCAATGAAGAGGGTACTTTTTTACTTTTGGCCCCTTCATTGTATTTTATAGATAATAGGCTACGTAAGTGCATTTGTTTAGTCACTTGGTACTCTGTGGCAAAAATGAGTGACATTTAGAAAGCCTCTCACAGATTGGCTGAACTAAACCTCGGAAGTAGCCTACTGCAAAATGTGTATGACTGTTGGGTAGAATGCAGGAATATGTTATGTTAAAACAGCATTTGCATCATTTGTAACAATCCACAATGGCTTGAATTCAAACTTTTGACTGGTACTGTAGTGAATGAATTACATCTCTTTGCAATAGAGTTCTTGCAGTATTAGTACCTCGGTCATCACCGGCAATATTAATAAAACATATTTGTATAAAAGGCAGGACAGAGAACCCACAGACTGTTTGCATTCACACCTGTTGCCATGGAGTGTACTTCACGCGCAGCCCACCCTTGGGTCTTCCCATAGACTATAGAATATCTACCGCGCCAGGAATTACATTCCCAGTCTGATTGGCTCCTTCTCTCTCACCAGACATCGTACAACTCACACCATTGGACCGCCTTCACGGCTATGGCGCGTGGTTGAGAGTCCTAATCTCCGATTGGCCAGAAACCAGCGGAACTCGGTAGCGCCGATGTCGTCTGTGAGCTGTGATTGGACGGGAAGCCAGGTGCCGAAGAGCAGGCTGTACGCCGCGCTGTCAGCGTCAAGATATATAAACACACTTCTGCCGGAGCTAAGAAGACTGGTGGGCTGGACACGAATAACAACGTAGTAGTAACTGTTACCATCACTGGAGTTAACTTCACGCACAGGTGAGAAGCATAATAATACGCGGTCTGCCGCTTCGTATGTTTAATTCATAAGAAAGCACACAAGAATATCACTGTGTATTCGTTTTAAATGTGTTTTTAATCATAGAGGATAAGTCATCAGAAGCTTGGGATCTCTTGTGTCTGTGTGACATTAGGCTTTTATAAGAAATGTTGCTCATTTATATTATGCTAGCTAGCACATTTCTAATACATTTTGTATACCAATGTCATTAGACACAAGTCAGCTTTCGTTAAATCAAGCTGCTGTAACGTTAGGTAAATACTAGCCCCATGAGTTTGATAGGAAGAGGGTCCGTCCGCTATTTTGTCCGGGTGAGTTGATGCTAGCAGTCTAACTGGCTGAATCATGTTTCGGCTCCAGTCAAATTCGGGTTTCTTGACTAGGGATTTTATCCAGCTAAGCTATATTTTCCTTAAACCATATTCACATAACGTTACTGCTTTAAGCAACAAACTAATCTTTTCTTACATGTTGACAGTCTGACAAGTCTAACGGGTTAACTTGCCGATCATGAACGACTTAAGTTCTTGGAAATCCTGTTGCCCTTTCCCCCAGTTTTACTCCCCTCAATCGATATCTGTCTCCCAAACACACGCTTTATGAAGCTGTTTAGGTACGTGTAGTAAGCAATATCAGCTAACAGCTAGCTGTCAAACCTAGCTAACACGTTAGACCTAACACACATGCTACATCAACCTAGCTAACGTTAGTTCAGAAAATGTCCCGCTTCTGCCTTTTTTATATGGTTTATATGTGGTTTGCTGTCTTTTTCTAAGTCAGTGGCATGCGCGACGAGACTGGCGTTGAGTTATTTTGGTTCGTGCGTAAACGTCAAAGTGTCATACCACCAGTGCGAATATCTCAGCTAACATGCTAGCTAGACATGTTCTCAGTAACCTTGCTAGACCCAAACCCTTAACCCTGTGTTTGCTAAATAATGTTAGCTGGGACATCTCTAAGCTAACAGTAAAATAATGACACAAACTTGATGTCTCATGGCTAATGTTAACGTTACCTAACGCCTGATACTACTGCGAAACACCAGGGTTATTCGTTTAAATTGTTTTAATCATCAAACTGCAGCCTTCTGAAACCTGTCCAGTGGAAAAGAAAAGCTAATTTGCCAGAAGCTGCTTGGCTTTTTGATGTTATTCAGAAATTGCTGATGCTCTGTGATGGTGTATAACATTAACCTTCTGGATGGATGTATTAGGCTAGTATTCTTTAAGCAGTGTCAGTATGTTGCACTTTGACCTACTTGTTATAACAGTTGATAACGTTCTGGGAGCTGGAGCCTGTGCATGAGTAGTGGTATGTTTATGAGTGAATGTATCGACCACCCTTTTTCTTCACCCATTCCAACATTAGTAGTCAGGAGGCATTGCAGGCACACAGTCAATTACTGTAAACTAATTGTAGTACTGCAACACTATCAACACACAGCGAATGAACTTAAGAAGAATAATGCTGAACATGAAACCCTTTCTGAACCCTTTCAGGATGCCTGGATCAGCTTCAATCAGTTGCTTGGGACCATGGCCCAAAGATGTGGGTATAATTGCCATGGAGCTGTACTTTCCATCCCAGTATGTGGACCAGGCAGAGCTGGAGCAGTTTGACGGTGTGCCAGCTGGTAAATACACTATTGGCCTGGGCCAAGCTCGCATGGGCTTCTGCTCAGACCGTGAGGACATCAACTCTTTGTGCCTGACCGTGGTCCAGAGGCTGATGGAGAGGAATGGCCTCTCCTATGACAGCGTGGGTCGACTGGAAGTCGGCACCGAGACCATCATAGACAAGTCCAAGTCTGTCAAGACAGTCATCATGCAGCTGTTTGAGGACTCGGGCAATACAGATGTGGAAGGCATTGACACCACAAACGCCTGCTACGGTGGTACAGCTGCACTCTTCAACGCTGTCAACTGGGTGGAGTCCAGCTCGTGGGATGGTGAGTGAACAAACTTGTTTTTACTATATGTTGATGTCTTTTGTTTTTACATGGATTAATTGCTTTGTCTATAAAATGTCAGAAAATAATGACACATGCCTGTCTGAGTTTCCAAGAGTCAAAGGTAGAGCCCGACTGATGAGATGAGATTTTTAAATCTGATCCCGATTTATAATCCGATATTCCAATATGTTGTTTCCTTTCAGAAACTTATAAGATAAAGTGATTGTCCCTAACAATCGAGATGTGTCTCTGAGACTTCACTACATAACATAATGCAGTTTAAAAATAAACATTTTTTATTGATATAAATATAACTTTGAACAAAATAGAGTTCTTTTTTGTGCTTCAAACTTGTGTTGCCAACAGAGGAGTTGCAGAGTTCCCTCTTCTGGACAAACTATAAAGCAACAACACTCTTAACAGGATCAAAGGATCGGCCTTCTGTCTCTGCATTTCTTTTCTTTTTTTTTTGTCATTTATCGACAGTTATAAACACCAATACAGATTTTATCTGCCATTATGTCATATTTGGCCGATAATATCGGCACACTAGTTTATCAGTCGGGCTCTAGTCAAAGGATACACTGACTGTGAACTGAACAGTGTTCACCAGACATTGCTTTTCGGGGGTAACGGGTACAAGTTTTAGCTTGCCTTTTTTGGTAGAGTTAAGTTTTCATTCAGTTACGTCAATGAAATTGAAGTGTCTCATATCGATTACTGCTACAGCCTGACTGATTCCTTTTAGCCTACAGCTTCATCTCATCAGCCTTAATCATTGGAGCAAATGATCGAGTAAAGAGATTTGTTTCCTGTCTGCAGGGCGTTATGCTTTGGTAGTAGCAGGGGACATCGCTGTCTACGCCACTGGAAGTGCCCGACCTACAGGGGGTGCTGGTGCCGTGGCCATGCTGGTTGGGCCTAATGCTCCTCTGGCTTTTGAACGAGGTCAGTAAAGTTCAAAAAATCTTTTTTTATGTGCTCAGTTTGTCGGGAAGCCCGCTTCATTGACTGACTTTTTGATAAGAACCCACTGTTAGACCCCATCATCTGAATGTTTGGTGATTACGTCACTGAAGTTTTAAATTAAATCTTCCTAGCTGCACCACTGACGCGCATATCGTTAGACACTTAATTTGTGTTATTGCATGTGTTAATTAGGTGTCGATTGAACTGTATATCTAAATACCAGAAACTTGCTCAGCAAATGTGGACAAGTTTGTTAGCAGCAGGTGAGCGTTAAACCAAATCTAATCTGGGAAAAGATGTCTTCAGAAATGTAGCCATCTTAGTGCAGACTGTGCAGTCAGTCACGCATACATAGAAGGAGCTGAATTGAGTGTGCTTCTGACGACTGCTGTGGCTGTGATGCAGGTCTGCGGGGAACCCATATGCAGCATGCATATGATTTCTACAAGCCAGACATGGTGTCAGAGTACCCTGTCGTGGACGGCAAGCTGTCGATAGAGTGCTACCTGAGTGCCTTGGACCGCTGCTACTCTGTGTACCGCAACAAGATCCACGCACAGTGGCAGAGAGGTGAGTTAAAACGGCTGTCTAGAATCAATACAGATGGATCCGCCCAACATTTTATATTCTGAAAGTTAGAAGAAGTAAACTGAAAGCTTAAATCAGCTCTTCATCAGGCACAGATGCATCAGACACTTAATACTGCCTTATAATATAAGAGTGGTTGTAATATACAGTTGACAGTAACACTCTGATGCATCTTCTTTGCCTGTTGTATGTGTTGGTCAGAGTTCCTTTCTGTCCTGGTCTGATAATTGCCTAATAAGTTAAGAGGGTTTAGGACATTACCTTCTTGCTGTGCTAAGAAGTTTATTTAAGTTCAGTGACCATAAAGTTAAATGAGATGAGCCTTTTAACCTGATGTGCCAACGTGTGCAAAATCTGAGACCACAAAGCTATTAAAGACCCAGACTAAACCCCTCATAAGCAGCAATACATTTCCTCTGGGCTTAATATCAGGGGCTGTGGACCCAGTGCAGCTGCACATCAGCTCTGTGACTTACTGGTGTGTTCCTGACCTTGAAATGGGTATTTTTGGACCTAGCACGGTGTGCATGTAGCGGAGGTAAGAGGAGAGGTGCAACAAGATGAGAGTTGTATGCAGATAAAGCAGAGCACGGCAAAGTGTTGGGATTTGAAAACAGTTCTCGCTGCTCTTTGCGACGGTGCCCATTAAAAACGGAGCCCGGTGTGTTAGGAATCCTTGAGACCAACAAATCATTTAAAACAGGAACACGTGTTTTCCAAGCTTGTGTGGTCTAATCCTCCTCCTCCTTCTTGACAGAGGGTTCAGAGAAGCGCTTCAGCCTGGACGACTTTGGCTACCTTGTGTTCCATTCCCCGTACTGCAAGCTGGTGCAGAAGTCGTTGGCCAGACTGATGCTGAATGACTTTCTGAGCCACCCCAGCCCGAACACTGAGACAGGACCCTTCACAGGCCTTGACGCCTTCAGGTACAATCAGAACAAAGTAGCTGCACAGAAGACAGGGTTTTGGTCCTTGAATCTAAAAAGCCTCTTGATTATCGTCCTGCTTTTAAGGACTAATAAAGGATCTCTGCATGGAGCACTCCCACACGTTGGGAAGTAGGCTGTCTTAAGCCCCATCCACACTCTCTTCCCTAGTTACAGAAGATTTGGCTAAAAAAGAATAAATAAATACAGACAAAGAACCACACCAGATATTTTTGGCATGGACCAATAACGAGCTGGGACTGTTACTGAATGTAACACGGGAGTTTAAAGCAGCTGTGGCGCTGGAAAACAGACTGAGAGTCGTCGCAAAGTAAACGGCGACATGCACAGTACAAGTGCAGGCTGTAAGTTTTATTTGCACGGTACATAATATTTGAATAAAAATACCAAATCAAAAACTCTGTCAGTAGCATCGTGTTTTTGTACATTGCATGACCCAATCAGAGAGCCAATCGTGAGCGTCTGCGTCATCATTTTTAAAGTCCTCCGTTTTTTTCCCCGTCTTCACTAAAACGCTCTCCGGAGTTTCAAAACGAAAAACAAGGTCGTCAGCGTTTTCAAACTTCTCCTTTTTAGGTCTTTGTTTTTGCTATTTTAGTCTGGACGGGAGGTGCAAATGTAGCAAGAGGTCTCCGTTTCAAAAAGAAACCACAGTAGTGTGGACGGAGCCTTAAGATGTAGATTCTGAAGTTCCTCTCTGTGTGTACAGTAAAAGACAAAAGGCTTTACAGTCAAAAGCCTCCCTTCCACATTGATGGGGTCAGTCAGTATCTGACTGTTGTTCCATGATGGTGAGTCGGTCTGCCTCGGCCACTTAAAACCTGCTCCTGATTAGTTTTGGCTGGAAGCTGAAGTTACAACAGTCATTAAACTGGAGTCCAGCTAAGCTTGCTTTATAGCCCGAAGATAAACATGTGGGAGCTACTTCATGAAACCATGAAATGTCTCTCTGGTAGTACATGTAGAATACTAAACTTTGAAGACACTACAGTTAACAATGTGTCCGTGTTGCAAACAAAAAAGTCCTCAGGGAAAATCTGTGGAAGCACAACTCAGTTATTTTGTGACAACACAAACACTGCGTGGGGAGTCTGTTGCTAATCTTGTGTCTGTGTTTGGCCTGCAGAGACATACAGCCAGAAGAGACTTACTTTGACCGGGATGTGGAGAAGGCCTTCATGAAGGCCAGTGCCGATCTGTTTGAGAAGAAGACCAAGTCCTCCCTGCTGATCTCCAACCAGAACGGGAACATGTACACCCCCTCTGTCTACGGCTGCCTGGCCTCGCTCATTGCACAGTACGTCTCAGTGTCTGACTTCATTCATTCATCCACTAGGCCTCAACAAATCAGCAAAATATTATCGGAAGTTGGAATATCGCTATGGTTATGATATCTAAATTGCAGGAGCTGCAAGGTAAATGTGTAACCATTATAAATTGGTTACACATTTACCTTGTGTAAAAAAAAAAAAAAAAAAGAAGAGTTGTGGTGCTACAGATACTTCAAATCATGTTCTGCAGATGTAAGGGAATGTGCTAGTTTGGTAGACCCCAGCGAAAAAATCCAAAGATTTTTAGTGAAAATTAAATGACAAAAATGACCATTCTGATTAAAACCACGACTTAATTGCAAAATCTGTCAAAATGATCGAATATATTATTATTTTTTTTTGCATAAGCTCAGCCCTATCATCCTCTTTATTTGATCACTTGCTACAAATGTGTTCAAGAAACAGGAAGAACAGTGTGAACACCAACCTACCTGGAAAACAAAATGTCTCTAGAACGCGTAGGCAACAAAGTGTCTGTGTGAAAGACTTGAAGCAGAAACAAAACAACATAAAATGTGTCTGCTGAAGAACAGACTGCTGGAGACGCGCAAACAAACTACTTTTGGGCTACAAAATTACTACTTGCCAGGATCAAGGGCAAGCTGATTGGAACAGCTTTACAACTGAGTCTCAGTGTTGCAGTGTGTGAGGAGAATTGTTGCCTCTGTGTTGCAGACACACGCCGTCAGAGATAGCAGGGCAGCGGGTCGGCGTTTTCTCCTACGGATCAGGATTTGCTGCCACTCTGTATTCTCTCAGAGTCACACAGGACCACACGCCCGGTGAGTCGGCCGCGGCTCAGTCCAGATGTGGATAAAAATAAAACGATATTGTACAGTCATTATAAAGTCGTAGAGACGAATGGTAGCGTTTTCTTCCGTGCGACTTGCTGACTGTTTCTTTGTTTCAGGATCTGCTCTGGACAAACTTGTGTCCAGCCTGAGTGACCTGAAGGTCAGGCTGGACTCCAGGAGGAAGGTTTTGCCTTCTGTCTTCTCTGAGAACATGAAGCTGAGAGAGGAGACGCATCACCTCGGTATGACCCTGCTGTCGCTGCTGCCCATGTCTGATTCTGAAGGAGCCATTCTGATTGGCTATTTGCAGTGACCATCCACAAGCCTCCTACACAAGTCTGTCAGGAGGTTCTTTGAAACTTCCTGTCTTTTGGGAGATAGTCACAACTACGTAACCATGACACCAGTTGATCCAACGTAGTGGCTATTGGCCAATTCCACCAAATAGAGATGAGATAGGAGTTTGGTGATCATTTCAGTGTTATGTGGTTATCAAGTCTAGAAACGGGCATATTCAGAATATATAGAGGAGAAAATTGATTTTGAGGTAAGAAAGTAAATTTTTTGACTAAGACTATTTTGCAGATAGAATTGTTTGACTTATAATAGATTGAAATGTTGTTTTATCAGGCAATATGTGATGCATTATGGACTATAGTGACCACTATGGAAACACAGCTTGCTAAACATTGCTGACAGGGGTGGGGTGGGTTGTAACACTTCTTTAAAAAGTTTTACAACCATCCACGATACAGAAAACTAGGTACTTGATTTTAATATTTTCCAGATTGCCCTTTGCAGTCTGGGTCCACCAAACCCGCACTGCATGGTTACCAGGATTAATTTGTCAGCACTGTGACCAGTACTCCATATTCACATGTTGTTCACATGTTTGCGTATCGTCACTCGACCTTTTCCATTGTTGGTCTCTGCAGGTGGAGAGGGTAGAAAAGCGAATGGGCAGCTTGCCTGTGCGCAAGACCACGTCCCGGTCTATTTTTGATTCGTTTGTGTGATTGTTACAACCTACCCCAATAGCAGGGTAGGTTGTAACAAGGGAACACATTGCATTTGACATCAACTCACGAGGTCTGTGATAATCTTGTAGAGGATTGAATTGGTGCCATTTGTAGTGAACAAATGTTGGTACTTAAAAATTTGAGAAGTCTTGCTAAAAAATTCAGTGAGCAAAAACAACCACACCCGGTCTCCCCTACACTGTGACCTATTACAGAAGAGACTCACTCATCTTTAGTCCACTGCAAAATGCAACATGACTGGCAATTCAAAATACCGTATTTGACACATAAAAACACACAAACAAATCAATACAACATATGAAAATCCAAAGTTACCAACAGTGCAACACCATGAAGGTCAGAAAGTGCAACCACAAAGGAAATGTTTAACACACAGGCAATCTACAGCCATTACTGATGGCAGAAGCTGAAGTTAAAAGGACACGTGGGGCAGCAATAATCTCATGTGCCTTTTATTATCACTTGTTTTGGATTAAGCTGGGCTTAGGGTTAGTTACCAAGACACTGTGGTGTTCCAATAATAAGGTTAACAACACCTTCGTGTTGTCAGTCCGTGAACCCTTTTTCAAGACAAAAACATGACAAGTTAAAATAGTTACAGAAAAGAGGCTTAAAATGTCGGCAATGTTTTCACTTATCATCACTTATTTTAAAAATGGCAACAACGTCAACAAGTAAAACATAGAAAAGTGTGTTGGGAGGGTTGTTTTCATTACAGAAGTGAAGGTAACTTGAAACACGGGAAGCATAATTGTGTTCACAGCCTTCTGCAGTGTTGTGAATAATGATGCCATGAGATTGATGGTAACATTACTTCCCAAAGAGTCCTTTCCCAGGAAAGAACACTTTACTGGCCCAAACTCTGGCTACAGGAGCCCTGACATTCTTGATTTAATCTCACAAACGAGACTTGAGTTAAAATTAAGTATCCTGCATGTCTCATGTCTGTTTTTTTTTTGTTTTTTTATTCCACTCTGTCCGTACAGCCAACTACATCCCTCAAGGCTCGGTGGAGGATCTGTTCCCAGGGACTTGGTACCTGACGCGAGTGGATGACAAACACCGCCGGGAATACGCCCGAAGATCTCTGGACGCCGACCTGCCAGCAGAACCAGAAGTCGTTCGCTGCAGCACTGCCACCGAGGTACAGGATTAACAGACGTCAGGCGTTTCCTTTGTTTTCATTCACTGATTATTCCAAGTTGCTTTTACTCTGCCGTTTCAAAGGGTGCTCCATCGATTTGTCACTGCTCATATTTAAATCTGCCGCCTACGTTACCCATGGTGCTACTCGGCCTCGTGGCCAGATATTGGGGTGTGTTATGTTAGTAGTGGTGAATGTAGCCTGGAGACACTAAAGAGGAGGAGGAAGAGGAAGTGAAACACATCCTGCACATTGCAAATTAAAAGCCTGCCAGAAAGTGGATGAATTATGCCTTTTGAGCTGCCATATGGCTTTTAATGTGAAACATCTGAAGGAAGGAAGTGATGGGTTTCATTAATGATTGGGGGGGGGTGGCAGCAAAGTAGAAGCAACTGGAAATAATTAGTGAATGAAAACATTCTTTCTGTGAGAGAAGAGGAGTTGATTGGTGATTGTGACGTGATTGTTTTTACAGTGCTGGAATTAGTGCTGTGTAACTGTACACATGCTGATTTTATCAGGGTCGTATGTTTTAGGATAAACATGGAGGATGTGCTGTTTTTCTTGGATCGACAGGGCAGATCTAAAAACAGGAAGACCTCTAACTAAAATGCTAAAAAAAACAAATACACATCGGGGGGAATCAGAAATAAAAGCCTAGCTCTAATGAAAGCCTGTTTTGAAATAGTTCTCCAAGCAATAGAGGCCACTGTTTGGAACTTGCAGCCTTAGAATTGTCAGTGCTGCATGTCGAAGTGCTGCTGCTCACATATTCATGGCAAGGCATGTTTATTTCTATAAAAGCTTATATATGAAAACACTGTTCAACAACAAGGCAATTCCTTTTTATAAGACATAAAAGGCAGTAAGAAAAGTAACACAAGATTTAGATTAGACTGACTTGATTGTCCACCTATGTGGAAATGCGTCCGTACAGCAAAGTTATATACAATGCACCAAACACAGCACACATTAAAACATACAGAAAGGACAGTGCAAGATATGAATCACCTGTCCCAAATTGAAACACAAAGGTCTGTAGCCCTGATGTGAAAGAACTGGGAGTTGGAGGTTTCTGGGAGTTGTGTGTTGCATCAAAACTGAACGCTGCTTCTCCATGTTCTGTTTTGCCTCTGGGGACAGTAAGAAGACGACCTGAAGAGGGCTGGGTGGGACATAACAGAGCGGCAGATAAGCTGTCAGTGCTTTATAAACCAACAGTTCATTCATGATGTTTGCGATCTGTTTTTCCCCTCCAGCACATCCCCAGTCCAGTCAAGAAGATGCCTCGCATCCCTGCAGCCGCCGCCGCCGGCCCTGAGGCTGCCGTCAGCAACTGAGAGCGCTCTGCTTACCTCTGAGAGGTATCAAGGTCCGACCGTTTGTAATAACTAGACAACACTAGAGGTCAGAAGGCTACCAAGAGACGACAGTGTCCCCTCTGAAATCATTATACGGCAACTTAATTAGGTTGGAGCAGCTGTAGACACTCATGAACTCTGCCTGTACCCTTCCCATCATCCCCCGGGTGTCCACATGTAACACTGTCGGACAGTAAACTCACATATTTGACCTCAGAGACTATTTAATCTCAATAACTGTTTGTTTTAGCAATCCTCTATTTCAAAGTTTACACTTCTACATATTTTCCTTTGCGTTTGTGCAAAACGGACAGTTGTATATTTGGGAGGAGCACAGGCAGACGTAGATATCGAGTTACACAAGCAGACTTCCTCCTGGCAGCTGGCAGCCAGGGACGGGAAGAGGAAATGGACATAATTAATGTGGCTTCGGACCTCCTGCTGATAAAAGAAGAAAGGGAAGTGGGCCTCAGCTCCGTTTAATGGATCAAAATAGCGCTGCCGCCACGGAAACCCAGCGCGAGACGGAGCTCATACCCCCACTCTGCTGTTTGTGTTCAATACCTCAGTTTTCTATAAAAAGATATGGTCACTTTTCTACAGGTGAGTCTGTGACCAAATATCAAGAACAGGACTCAAGACTCAATAGTGGTACTCCACCCAGAAGGCTTCAGAGTCCTCTCTCAGCCTGCACCCAGAGGGCGGAGTCTTACTTTAAACTGCTGTCGCTGAGCTCATGTGGGCGATGTGTGAAATTGGTAGGAAACATTCATTCTGTTCCATAGACGTGTGATACACCACCAGTGTCCACCATCATTGTAGTTTTTCTGCTTACCTTTTACTGCCATGAAATGTCTAAACCCCTTGCGTGCTGTCATCACACATCACCTTGGAGCTGGACATTTTCACTTTTTTTGTTTTTGGTAATGTTTTTGCAGGGATGATTTCTCCTGTTCCAGAATTATTGGTTTTAACTATCAGTTGCGGCCCAATTTTTTTTTTTTTTTTTTTCTTCGTCTCCAAACCACAAATAGTGAAATATTTCTAATAGAAAAAGAGATGTGTGTTGTCATCGCAGCATTACAGACTGCAGTAGTCTCTTATTGTAATGTTGCTCAGCAGGAAACACACAACAGTGTGGGTTTAGACTTTTCTAAACTAACAACTAAACGGAAAAATATCACACCAGTGTCAGCCTTAAAAGGTGCAATCAGCAAAATATGTTTAGTAGTGACACTACAACGCTGTCAGGTTTAAGAAAAAAAAAAAAAAAGAATTATGTTGGGACTTGACTCAAATATTAAACTCATAGCAGTGTTAGAGAAACTTACAGCCTTTATCAAGCTTCTTATCCGTTTGAATGGTTTATGTTCTACCGGAGGTGTTTCTAATATTCTGGTCACCCCATCTATATCAGTGAGCGCAGACAGACTATTAAACGCCTCGTTTTGTAATGCGAAACGGCCGCGATGTTGAATCACCATCTCTAAAATCAACCAGCTTTAAGACAGACCGTACCATAGAGCCTCGATGAAAATTGGATTTATTGCATTTGGCTTGCATTAGTTGAACAATAAACTGGAAACAAAGTGTAAACATGACCTGTGCCACGCAACAAGTTTCAACTGTGTATTTGTTTCCGGCATAAGCTGACAGGTGCCGAGCAGAGGGCGTCTTAGGTTCCTCACCCGTCCTGCGAACATACTGCGCCTTTGCTCCAGTTTTTACTCTACACTAAACCGAGCTCAGAGGAGGGGATGGATAGTTGAGGGATCTCCAACAAATACACCGAGCTGCGTTGGCTCAGCCTCAATAAAGAGTCAATGACATATTATTCATTGCACCTTTAAGGGTAAACACTGAATCAGACAGCTAATTTCAGAGCTGTTTGTGTTGGGAAACCACATTTCCAGACAGTGTGACTGTTGTCTCTCCTCATTACACATTCCCATCAACCTGTCACATTGAAACAGCTGCTGAGAATGTGAACTCCGGTGTTGTCGTCTGTCCCCCCATCTGTATCTTTCAGATGGCTGAAGTGTAAACCTTAACTCATACTAAAGCCTTAATTCTAAAGGGCTTTGTTTTGTGACGTTATAGGTCAGGAGAATTTAATGCAAGAACTGTTCTCTGTGTGTTTTAAATTTGTTGTTTTTTTGATTTGAGAATAGCAGCTGTCAGCAAGAAACCAAATGTCGAAACTGATGGGGCTCAGGCAGAACACGTCAGCCTTAAAGTAACAGTGTTGCTTTTTTTTTTCCTGTCAGAGGTCGGACCGACTCGTAGACTTTGCACGCAGGGATCAGAGGAGTCGTGACAGTTTATGTCAGGGTGACTGCGTTCTTGAGAAGCCTTACAATAAGCATGTATGGACTGTAAACTACAAAGCTCGTCTTCTAATAATGTACAGATATTTTTTTTTTTTTTAAATTGTACAGTCAGAGTTGGTTCCTCTGGAGCCGGGCCATGCTCACTGTCGTGTCACGGACACACGCAGTGTCACTGAGAATGTCTTGGTATGACTAAGATTATATCTGTGTGGCGTCTGTAGGGCCCGTCTCAGAGGTCGCTTGATCTTTACCAATGTTGATGTCCATGTACATCTGTAAGATGATGTGTAGATATGAATGAATGTCTCAGATTAATTTTATCCAGACACTTTGTGTAAACATGTAGATTCAGAATAAATGAACACTCAACCTGTGTGGTGTGTGTATGTTTAATTTTTTCAGCAACAACCGTAATCATGAAAAACATTCCTATGAATGTTGTTATGTCAGACTTTTATTGAGACAGACATGTGCTCAGCAGCGTTTCTTAACAGTGGGACACAAACAGAGTGAAGGTGCAGCCCCACACCACACAGCTTACACTATTCTTCCAACACCATTCCCACCATGGTGACATGTCAGAATTACCCTACCACAAAGCTATATAACCTCAAAACTTAAAAAAAGCTCTGATCCCTTTTCTTCCCGTTGTATCTTAAGGATCCAGACATTTTACTAACAATTTAAAAGAAAGAAAACATGAGTTTAAATATTTTGCAGAAGAGATTTCACATTATCATTTATTCAACCACATATGAAATACTGCCTCACTTTATTAGCCACAGAAATACCTATACCCAAGTTAACTGTGGCCACATTCCACATATAGTGTGTAGAAGCCGTGTGACAGACCGGTGATGACCACTTCAGATCTGAGCTTAGGGCTTAGGATGGACAGTTGAACTGTTCCCCTCTTAAGAGGAATCTCTTAGCTTGTGGTGCCATTTAGTTGGACCCCAGTGGCTAAGTAAGATGTGACCCCAGAAAGACACAAGACACGCTTTTATTTAACCTCGTATGGTTCGTAGCATCAAACTCATAAATCCAATAACATTCTCTTTGCTAAATGATTGTTTACAGCACAAACCTTTTTTGCTTGTCATTTTTTATCTAGTAGTGCTTATCTGTCCATAGATCCAGTCCTTCACTTTGTGAATCTATCATTGCTATAGCCTCTCGGTCAGAGACACTCTGGGGAAGTCAAGTGCCAATTGGAGACTCAAAACCGGTCAGAGCAGACCTGTAGTGGGAGGAAGTTATGCTTAGTCCCTATGCGTGAGCTGTACCACATGATGGCAGCATTCTGCATCTTCAGAAGATCCCCATGGACTTACGGTGGAGAGCGTTTGACAAGAATGTGAATTCATTTATAATCCCCATATATTCACCTTGTTCCTGTTCTCCAGGAACACAGAGGAGGACGCTTTTGTCATTTCAGGAATGTCTTGTGTGACCAGTTGATGACATTCTAGCCAGTCCTTTGGCTGCTGGAGCAAATAAATATAAGCCACATCTCTCAGTGAGTTTGAAAGACTGGCTGATTGGACGAGGCCATTTTCAATCTACTAAGCAACTAAAACAAGACCTTTGTTTCATGTCTGTGCTGTAGCTGCGGTTTCTTCCAGTGTCTGATGGAGAAATATTCAAGGCAACTCTAAGATTTCTGATTTTTTTTTTCCACAGAAAAATGATGCAAACTCAAATGACTTATGGACCAAGAGCAGGTCAACCTATGCATTTATTTCAAAAATTATAAATATAATTAAGACTCTTAAAAGTGTTTCTCCAAGTTGCTTTCTGTTTGCCAAAGAAGATCTTAACATGGACAGGTAAACCAGCCCCAATGGGAGACTCCATGGAGCAGCAAAATGCTCCAGGACACCTGGAAAACCTTTTGGGGCTCAGCAAGTTGATCATGGACACCAGGGTAGAGCCCTCACTGGCTTCCGGTACACCAGTACAGAGGGTTAAAGGGCCTTAACCTGCTGTCTCCTTTCCCACATGAAGCTCCATTTCCTGTAGCATATGCAGGGGCTGATGTTCATGTCCATCAGTGTACTGAGGAGCTTGATGGTTTTCTTGGTGTTGTAGGCGGAGCTGAAATCTCTGAACATGCATGAGGGTGTAGGTGTCGAGATTCTCCAGGTGATGCAGTGCGCGGTGAGGAGCTCGGCTGACAGCATCCTCAGCAGATCTGTTGGGCAAACGGAGCATTGTTGGAACGTCCCACAGACTGAGCTCCTCTCTCCTCCTCTCCCCTGCATTTGTTTCTTATGCGTGCATGTTAACTTCTTCCCTCTTCCGTAGTTTTGTGCTTTCTCGTCCATCTCCTGTCTCATTCTGTCGCTTTCTGCAGGTGTTTCTGCCACCTGTGGCCCAGTGTTTCCGGCTCGACACCCACTGCTACAGTTATTATTATTATTGTGACCATTGCTATCATTATTATTGACACTGTGGCCAGGTGCTTGCTCATGGTGGGAATTGTAAATTTGCTTGCTCTATATGAAAAGTGCAATGAGATAATTTCTATTATGAATTGATGCTATATAAATAAATAATTAATAAATAATGAATGAAAGGAACACTCAAACATTCAGCATCACCACATCTGGAGGAGGTTTTCGCTGGACAGGAAGACGATGATAAAGTGTTATCTGAGAGGTAACTAGTAACTAAAGCCGTCAGACAAATGTAGGGGAGTATAAAGTACAAAAGTGGAGTAAAATTAAACAGTTGCATAAAATAGCAAAACTCAAGTACATGTACAGTTTTTCTAGTTGAAGGTCGGAAATTTCCCAGTTTCGAGTTGCCTGGAACGCAGCTGCGTTCCAGGCAACTCGGAACTGGGAAAAATACCTCCAACTAGGAAAAGTACCCCGAACGCCACTTGAAGTCGGATTTTCCTACTTGTGAACTCGGAGAAAAATTTGTACCCCGACTTCACGAGTAGCAGCTGAATGACGTCAGAAAACAATGTCAGCGCCCATGGAAGCACACTTTGTAAATGGTAAACCATAAACTAAAGGCAACAAAACGTATATTTGCATGTATTTGAATTAAAATAATAAATACGATCATGCAGTAAAACTTGTTCTGCATGTATATTGATGTAGAAATATGTTTTACACATACGGTAGCTGGCTACAGTAAAGAATCTCATAAAGTCATCTTTTCTGCATAAAAGTTATTGTTAAAAATGCCAAAACATTAGGAAGTGTAACGGACAACATTGACTTACTTCAGGGCTATCAACTTGGGGTACACATAACTTGTAACGTATGGGCTATTTATTTCAGTTGTTGCAGTTAAACTGCCATCCTTTTAATTAACACCTAAAGCACTGCTGAGGGTGCAACTGTGTGTTCACTTTGTCACGGTCACCCATGATTTTCCTTCACTTTCGGCGTCATGCACCACCATGCACCTGGAACGCTTTGATGTCGGAAGTCGGAAGTTTCAACTGGGAAATATCCCAGTTACGACCAGTCTCGAACGCGCCATAAGTCCAACATGCATCAAAGTCAGCCATGCGCAGCGCCGCATGAAGTCACCTAATGTTTTTTTTTTTTTTACTCCGCCCGGGCCCGGGGTATTATTATTTAATAACGCGTGTTAAAATACGGGAGATTTAAGGGAACATACTAATACGGGAGGACGGCGGAAAAGAAGGGTAAAATACGGGAATTTCAAAAAGTGATGGGGACTAAATTAGCCATTTCAAAATGTGATGGGGGCAAGTCCCCCGCGTACCCAGAGTAAATGACGCATATGGGGTCATGCCTTTGCTGTCAGTCAAGAGAGTTAAAGGGTGAGGGAGGGAAAAAAATAACGCCTAGCCACTTCCCCTAGTCTATGCCACTTCCCCATCAGTGCCACCAGATGGCGCCAAAGTCAGGAACGTTCAAATCCTACAAATTGGAGCTCAGCCATAGTTTTCATATTTACACTTTTATTAATACGTTTAATAATATCATTTAATTGCGGAATTGCTGTTTTTGGTGAAATGATCTGCATCATCTCATCACCAGTGGCAGTTTTCCCTTTAAATAAATCTTGATTACAACCCTATTTCATCCTCCTGTTCATTTATAAAAATGCTGTTGCTCTATACTGTATACTCTTCTCTTTGAATGTATTTATTTGAATCCTTCATCTAATTTACTCACACACCTGCCTTCCTGGTACAAAAGCGTTGATTTTTATTTGCCACAAACCGTTGACTGAACAGTTATTCGTAGCAAGACCCGCCTGCCTCGGAGTAGCAGTACACTAACGCAAAGATGGATGATGGATGGATGAACCGTCTCATGAAAAGCTCCACTCTACTTGCGACACCGCCCCACTGAACGACGACGCAGCCCGCCGGGGTGGAGTTTAAACACTACCACTGCTGAGAGCGGATAGGGAGGGGAACTAAGAAAGAAAACTCGATCTCTGGCCTTTCCCCTTGCGAAAAAGTAGCTTTCTGTCGGGGAATAGTTGAAACATCATTAACCGTCCTGGTTTTGGAAGTCGGAGAGGCCGCCGGCGGGAGTGGATTCACGCGCTCAGGTCAGACTGAATGTTTCTAACTTTGAAAAGTTTCCACCTTTCTAGCAAGAAGTCCTTGACGTCAGCAGAAACTCGATGTGGAAGCAGGGAAACTTGGTAAAAGTAGGCAGACTTAGGCCTGCTGATGTGTAGAAGCAGCACAAGGACTGCCGGGTACATTACTTATCAAAAATAGGAAACGACGTGCACGCGCCACACAGACAGCGAAATGTGTCCTTTCACCACATCCCCAGCGGAACGTCCTGAGGGCCAAGCCTCTGCTCCACCAGCAAACACGCAGTGTTGTGTTCAAGTGGCCGTACAATAACTTAGGGCGTCTGGCATTTTGATGAGGTGAAGCGTGTGTGTGTGTGTGTGGGTTGTGAAATCTTGTTGCTCTCTCAAAGTTCCCTATTTAAAGAAGTTGTTGTCTTGAGACCACCTCCACGCCTCGTCTGTTCCCGTCCTGACCAGCTCCGCGTCATAGCCCACCCCCTGTGCAGGCTGGAGGAGCTGACACACGGCCTTCTGTCACCTCTGTTACTTCTGGTTTAACAAAAACGGACTGTTGGGCGTGTACCGCAGCTCCAGACAAGCAAGCAAGAAAATGCAGCCTCCGGCCGTGCATTCTTCACACCACTGTGATGTGGTGTACGACAGAGTGGAGGAATTTGCATGGAGACGTGTTTACTTTGACCAATAAACAGCTGTTAGTAATAGGCTTGCAAGACAGCTTTGCATTTGAAAACTTGCCAACCCCAGTGGTGCCTGTGTGGGAGGATTCTGTGGGGGCCTAACAGCAAGCTTGTACTCGGGTGCTGGAGGGCACGCTGCATGCTGGTGCATGCGGATATCCAGAAACCAATAATTCCAGGGTGATTGCGACCCAAACTAACACCGGGATTTAAAATGTCATTGCAGCAGCCTCGCACGTTTACTTTCCGCCCGTGCAGTGTATCATTATGCTGTAATAGTGCTGGTACAGTGCAATAGATGGAGATGATCAGGATGTTTGAAATGTTTGGAGGTGAGTCAAGTCCGAGGTCTGTCAGTGCAGAGTCTCAAGTCGAGGCTCAGGTTCGTCAGGGAAGGTCCAGGCCAAGTCTTTCAGGGTTACAGGTTTCAGGGTTGAATACGGACCAGGGTCACTGATGACATGGCTCAAGGTCTACTTTGTTGCCCTCCCCCATTTAAACTTCTCTTGCTTTTTTAAAATTTTTTACTCAACATGTTTCTTCCTGTTTCTGTGTCTCTATTGTATTCTGTTGATCTTTTTTTTGATGAGTTACTGATGTCATAATCGTCTCAGGTGTCAGGGATTTGACACCACGGTGAAGATGTAGTGTACATTTGATGCTTGATCAAGGTCCGTGACTGAAACGGTGTATTTCTAAGACACAGACAGTGGATTTGAATGCAGCATCTGTCTGCCAGGTGTGCATTAGACGACACTTAGCAGGATGTGTTTACCCAGCAAGTCATCCTCATGTCTGATTCTTGCATAAGTAAGTCATTGCTCTCCTAAACTACTTCTCTGTGATGACGCAGTGGTTCTATGCAAAGACTGGAGTTATCCCACGAGGCCGCCGCGCATTTAATAATACGTTGATCGGCTCTTGGTGGCTTTTAAACATAGAGAGGATTGGACCTGATGGATGAAAGAGTGAGTGTAGTTTGCATTGAGTTTAACTGTGTGCACACAGGGGAAAGTCTGGATTGAACTTTCTTTAAAGAGCAGCTGATTTAGCCAAAACACGACGAGCTGTTGACTTGACTAAGTGTTTTGAGTTTAATAACAGCAATTTTTCTAATTTGGTAAATCCTTTCAGACAAGATAAAATGCTCCAGCCTCTCAAATGTGTGGATTTTCTGTTTTATATCATTGTGAATTGAATATATATTTTTTTTATTTTGGACTTTTTGTCTTGTTAAAATAAACATCAGGTTAATTGATTGTGAAAAGGAACATTAGTTGCAGCCCTGCAGTGTTTTAAATTTGGATTCATTGTTTGGTCTATAAGATATGTCCAGCCCAACCCTTCACACGGGGCGATACTTAATTACTTATTTTGCTGAGCAACAGTCCAGAGCCTTACAAGCATATCAAACGGAGAAAGGAAGCAGATTGGTGAAGCTGGAACCAAAGGATGTCTGCTGGAGAAATGACTTAAATGATTAAAAGACAATCAGAATAGTTGTTGTTGTTGTTGTTGACACCCTCACGTCGACTTCCCCTCAGTATTTCGAGGAATTCCAATAGCCACCTTCAGTGACTCTAAAAAGTGAACTCGTGTAAGACCAACCCTTCAATGACTAAAGAAGGAGCGCCACCTCTTACCCACAATCCACTGTAATCTTTCAGTTTTTCCTTTGCACAATATGGGAGAACCATTTAGTGACATATGTGTAAGTAAACAATCAGCATGAAATGTTTGACAGTGACCCACCTGCCGCACTGTATTGCTCACCTTTCTGAGCGGGTGCGGTCATTGCCTCTGCAGCTGGCCATTCGTCTGTTTGATGCGACGGTATGTGTTGCTTAAGGCGCCACTACACTCTTATCAGAAGAGTTCTCCCCCCACACCTTTCCTATATGTTTGCATCACTGCAGCAAGATTCAACCACAGGAGGTCAGCAATGACATGATATTCAACTTAAAGTTAAGTGACACCCCAAAACTGAAGAAAATGAAGACCCTCGGAGAAACCAAAGAAAAACTATAAGAGGGGAGGAAAAATAAAACCATTGGGCCACCATTGCAAAGGGAGGAGGAGAGAGGATGAGTGTCTGTCACCATCTAGTCAAATATTTCAAATCATGTTCTACTTAAAATAGTTTTAACACTGGCCAATCAGTGATCAGCATTAGTTGAGGAAGGTTTTGTTGTGGCAGTAGTCCCAGTTAAGCCCCCTCAAGCAAGTCATTTTTCATTTTTATATAAATAAATATGTAATTCTGTTCCCAATCTGATCCGTGTGTGTGTGTGTATGTGTGTGTGTGTGTGTGTATGACCTGGTGTGTGCTTTAGGCTACGTGTACATTTGTACATTTTCAGCATCAAGTTATGATCGTTTGCAGAAGAAATATAAACACTCAGATTGTGATGATAGTCAGTTTGTTTTACAAGTGTGCACAGTTTAACAGCACAGACTGAATGCACTGCACGTTGGATATTATTCATTTCATTTCTGACATTTAAGCTAAAACATTACCAATGCACAGATGTCTGGTTATGGCTGCCTGGGCACTGTCCGGTGCTGAAGGCTGTCGCCTTTGCATGTGACAGAAGTTTTTTGTCATTGCCTTGTGCTCACTTTTATTAGGATTAGAGCTGTTAAGTTGGATATTCAGTGGCCCAATTTAGTTAAAAACTACATTTATATCAAATGTGCTGTGTGCCATATCTGCTTTCATTAAAAAAAATGAGAACTAAGTAACACCGAAAATCAACTTCCCCTTAGCACCTGGAGAGAAAAAGTCCCGGTACGGCCGTGCCTGCACGAAGAAACACAGCAAATGTCATGGTGCTGCTTTCAAAAATTTCAATAAATTCTAAACTAAGGTGGTTTTAAAATTAGAGAAAATGTATCTGACGCAGCTTAGGTGACAAAGAACTGTCCATCATCTCATCGTACATTCACTGTAATTAATCCGAGCAGCAGGCCACAACGTGAAGAGACAGAGGAAACCTGAGGTTTATTCCAGATAAATCTGAATCAGCCAGTAAAGAACAAGCAATGTCTGTACAGAAAAGGCAAAAAAAGGCTCTGTTTTAAATTAGGGATCCGCCAATTGTGAAATTCTGGGACGTGTTCCTGCCTGTCACAGGAACGTGTCTTGTGCTGAGCGTGTCGCTGATTTTTATCCCAGGCAGAGTGAAACAAAACACGTGTGCGCGCAGCACCTGTTGCCCTCTGATGTCGTGCCAGAGTCGTGTCCTTGCCAGTGGCTTCTTCTCGAATCTAGCTTGTGTGCTAGCTGCTGTTGTCGGAGTCTGACCGCAAATAAATAACAGCGCATGTAGCTGCCGTCCCTGAATGTCTCGCTGCCTGGGAAGGAAGCTGCTCTGCAGTCTGGTGGTGCGACGGGGGATACTTCTGTAGGCAGCAGCAGGGAGAACAGGCTGTGGTGGGTGGGTACTGTCCTTTAGTATCCTCTGGGCTCTGCGCAGGCGGGGTACCAGTGATCTTCTGAGCACTCACACTCTGTGCTCTTCAGTTAGACTTGGAGGCTGAGTAGTTTTAGTAACTGGACTGCTAATCCACCAGCCACGCATATCCAGCCTCCGGAGTGAGAGCTGTGTTGAATAGGTGTCGGCGTGTCGCGTCGTGGCCCGCTCTCACACCAGTTAAGGAGAGCTGCTTTTCATTCCAGCGTGCTGCCGAGATCACGCTCTAGTGTTTTCACTCGGCCATATTTGGTCAAGACAACATGTGCTGCCACTCCTCCAGCACAAGAAACTGTTTGTTTTGCACTTGAGCCAATTCCCCAGCCTGTGTCAGATGCCTGGGGAGTTCAGTCAGACCAGTGAGAATTAGCTTAAAGATCACAGGAAGCAGTCAGGTTGTTTGGAGAAATAAAATACATTTTACTGAGAGCGGTAATCTGAAGGAGGTCCTGCCCCTTTCAAAAAGTTAAGGTGAGACGTTCTGAATTTGTGAGACGCACTTATTCACCAATATTCAGGTTCCCATGAACCCTGGTGATTCTCTTTGACCAATCACATGCTTAACAGTCTTCTAGTTTATTTATTCACACAGAAACTAGTTGCGGTGAAGAGAGCGGCAGAAAACAAGCATTTCATTTCCTTTTCCAAACGCGCATGTGAATTCTGTCAAAGTGGCAGCTGCTCATGTGCAAGGCCACAGAGAGTTACAACAGTGACATATGTGCTGTGTTTCGCAGGGCACAAAACATTAAAGAGCACTTCATAGCATGCAAACTGCGGTCACACGAAAGAAATACAGTCCAGCATGCGCTTCAGAACGCCTGAGGAGTGGTTGGTTCCCTGAGCTCGACTGCTGTTCAGACACCAGCCCTTTGACGGATCTGCTGTTAGGGCTGGGCAATAAAACAATAATAATAATTATCACAATATAATTTTCCTCAATAATAATATATTAAATGAATGTTCAATATATCATCAATAAATATTTGCTTTAATTCATTTGAATCACAAACAAATGAGAACTTATTTTTAAAAAATATAAAAATATTTATTTTGTTGAAAAAAGAGGCCTGAAAAAAGATGAACTATTCATATTTGTGGAAAAAGATAATAGTTTTGAATCATCTAACTCAGATTTGGAAAGTGATCCTCTGTATGGCATCAAGTGTTTGTGACATTCTGACCATAAAGAAAAGTTTCAACACATAATTAACCGTCTGGTTTCTTCAATTTTTACTCAGGAGCGAGAATCAGGCTTTAAACTTGAATGAAATAATGATTTGACATATCGTGATAGTTATCGATATCGAATGATATAAAAGGTTTTTATCGTGGATAACGTTTTTGGCCATATTGCCCAGCCCTCTCTCCTGTCAACGCTAAAGACTACGGACAGTCTTCGTCACTGAGTGTGTATAGCAGGCACGTCATAGCCCGCAGCATTCATCAAACTGCAGGCTGAGTTAACTTAATATGTCTAAACTTGGTGTTTACCTGTGTTTAGTGTAATAACATGGCCCGGGGCTGAAGAATGTGCTGGGTTTGGGGGGAAAAAACTAAACATAGAGATGTGTAAAATGCAAGGCTTTCATTTTAACTGGGGCTGAGGGGACAGGCAAGGCTAGATGTCCACTCCAGTCCTGCTCAGCAAGGTGTCTCTGCAGCCCGGCCCTCAGCTGGCCCTTCTGTCAAAGATGGAGGAAACCCACCCTGCCCTAATAATGAAACACAGTTTTACTGTAGAAGCCTTATAGAGTCTAGTTGAGTAGCTAACTCTTTATGATATGGTTTGTGTTGTGCATCATGTCTGCATGTGATTTGAACATACAGAGTGTGTGTGCTTATAGTCACCACAGGTGATTTGGGCTCTACACCCATCAAGATGTAGAGCCCCTCCCCCCTCTGGAGATCTGCATCCCCTATAACTTCGGTTTTGTTATAAAACACCTGTTATACACCTAAATTCTGAGCGTTTATACAGTACGTCTTTAGTACTGGATGCTACTGCGCAGGTCCACTGACTGGATTCTCCAGCTCTATCTGGCCTGTAGTGCTACAGAGCCCGGGCCTGCAGAAACACGTACACATAATCACAGAGTGCGCGTACAGGGAAATTTGAAACTTTATCATGCTGTAGAAAACAAAAAGGGAGGCAAACCCTTGTTTTGAAGTGGTGATCTGTGTGATGCCTACGGTGACACTGCCTCTTCTATAACTAATTTTGCTTTTCTTTAAGTAAAACTTTCTTTAAAGCAGTGGCTCTCAAACCTTTTCTGTCACGTACCCACAAAGCTGAAAAAAAAAGTTCATGCCCGACCCCCCCACAACAGCAAAGGAGGTTTTCATCTTTATCGGTCATCACCAATACACCAATCTTGCTTTTACTCTTTGCACTCCTTACAATCATTTTTTGGAGCAGCAGTGAGTGAGGGAAGTAAACAGAGTTCTGTGAGAATGTGTGAGTGGTAGTTTACGGAGAAAATAGGAAATGCTATATGAAGTACAATAACCAATTTCATTTCAGTGTTGTAATTGCCGCGTTTAAGTGAATGTAAATATAAACAGGAAGTGGCACATATACTGTAAACAGCAGACTTCCTTGGAGTTGAAAACTGTCTCAAATTGTAGACGAGATGTTATCTTCCCTCTGCCGCAGAATCTCTCCGTCTTCACATTCCTGTACTCCGCTGGGATGGGCCGCATTTAGTTCCTGCGCTGGCTGCCAGTGACATAAGGCTGCATAAAGCCTCCCGTCCTTCTCCCTCTGTCTCCATGTTCTGATGCTGCTATTCCAAAGGAATGCAGAGTTGAATTCCTCCGCAGCGCCCGTGGCAGCAGAGCGGCTGTACAGTCTGGGGGCTCATGTTGCGCCTGCTAAATATGTAGCAGGACCGAATTTAAAGGATGCAGAAAGACCTGGACTGAACTGCCAGGATACACTGTGTTTACATGTAGGAGGGGTTTCACCAGTGGTGGAAGAAGGATTCAGATTATTTACTCAAGCGTAAGCAGCAGTACCAAAAAGTACAAGGCTGCAACATGTCCATTATCGAAAGGTACAATATTTCCCTCTAACATGCCTGGAGGAAAAATATAAGTTGTGCAAAATTCAAATACTAAAGTCAATTAAATGTTTTACAGATATGACTAATAATTATGTATTTGGACTGAAGTGGGCAGTTGGTGATAGAGCGTGCTTATATCTCTGCTGACCATCATACTGTCAAACAAAGTAAACTAGCGGAAACTCAATACGTGTTCAGCCGGTGATTATCGAACTGATTTCAGTGCAGCTGACTCATTGAGGTCTCTTTTTTTTTTGTTGCAACATTGCAACATGCTGCTCTGATGAGCTACCTCAAAGGATATTTGATTGATAGCTCAGTCCCCTGCTTGAGCTGGGCGATGTCAACACTGATTGCGATAGACAATTTCCTCCATTATCTACTGCTGTTTCACCGCTGGACAGCGACCTGCCCCGGCACAGAAACGAAGCTGTTTCGACATAACGTGGCGGCCTTCCCGCAGCAGGGTTGGTCAAGCACTGCTAATGACACCACATGATTATGTTTTGGTACCAGAAGTCAGATAGTTACACAGAGGAGATGTCTGCACAGAAAAATCTGTCATATATGTGTAGTATGGAATATAATCCCTCCACTTTGTCAGATGAAATGAACATATCAGAGCCTGTGATATCGCTCAGTCAGCTGCCATGAGCTAATGGCCCGAGAGCGGTTTTATATGATTTGGGGGCTAGTTGCTATCAGTAGTGCCATCACATTTGATTGGATAAATGTCTGTTTACGCCTCTGAGCTCAGGACGAGTCAGCACAAATATTGTACCATTTTGCAGGAAGAGAAAGGAGAGGGGTTTAACTATAAAAACACTCAAAAACAGATTGCTGAACAGCTGACAGGGACACAGGGTTAGAACTTTTTATGTTACTGCGTCTAACAAAAGACACGCTGCTGATAGCTACCGTCACAAATGAGGCAGTTTAAGTGATGGAAGTAACTGACCCGAGATCAGCTCCCTGGCTGGGAACGTTTCGATTCACGAGGACTGATGTTAACTTGCAGCTCATGTAAGCCCAGCAGCAAAAGTGACTTTATTTATATGATGACAAATAATGACAGGGTTTTTTTGCCATACCCCCCAGCCCCCCACCCCTCACAGATCACATGTCATTATCAGCGTTCTAGATTTCGGTTTGGACGATTCCCTCAGTAAATATGTGGCGGATGGCGTGTGTAATTCTAAATCTATAGATACTATATTGCCAAATACCCCACGGGTGTTTAAAATCAAGCACCTATGCATGCAGACTGCTTCTACGAACATTTGTGAAAGAGCTGGTGGCTCTCAGGAGCTCAGTGAATTCAAGCCTGGTACCATGATAGGTTGCCACCTCTGCAATAAGTCCATTTGTGACATTTCCTTACTACTACATATTCCACGGTCAGCTGTTAGTGGGATCATAACAAAGTGGGAGTTTGGGAACAACAGAAACTCAGCCACGAAGCGGTAGGCCTCTTAAATCACAAAGCGAGGGTCAGCGCATGCTGAGGCGCACAGTGCGCACAAGTTGAGTCAAAAGCTACAGACCTCTGAACATTTTTGGACAATTTCATGCTCCCAGCTTTGTGGAAACAGTTCGGGGATGGTCTCTTCCTGTTCCAACATCCAGCGAGTTTGATGCGGAGAACCCGCTAGAACACCTTTGGGATGAATTTGAGCGGAAACCGTGAGCCAGGCCTTCTCGTCCAACATCTGCGCCTGACCTCACAAATGTGCTTCTAGAAGAATGGTCAAAAACTCCCGTGAACACGCTCCTAAACCCTGTGGACAGCCTTCCCAGAAGAGTTGAAGCTGTTGTAACTGCAAAGGGTGGGCCAACTCCACATTAAACCCTGCGGATTATTTATTGCAGGCGAGGCAGTGCAGCCCAGTTATAACACTGGAATATGACTTACATGTTCTGTTGTGCTCTGTGGTCCTTTTTTAACAGCAGACATTTTGCTTGGCATTGTGGGAAAGGCGTTGAAATGTGCAGTAATATGTCAGAAAATAGAGGAAAGAGCCCGAGTTGACACATAATGCATATACTGCGTCATCACTTTCAAACACTGACTCTTCTCTTCTTCTGATACATTTAGTAGATTACAGTTGGTAAAATCTGACCGATTCTAGTGGCTGCATCTGTGGATGTTCTGCCTTATTGATTATTCTGGTGATTAATGTAGTCATATGATAAGAATAAAGCCTTTCTTTAAAGACCAAGAGTCTGAGTGAAATGAAGCAGCACAGGTCTCTGTTCAAACGACCAGGTACTGCTTTTCTTGTATAAAAACACTATCCATTTTAATATTTGCAGTAGTGAACAGAATGTGTGTCAAACCTTTTCTGTTGCCTGATAAAACCCCACGCGAGCAGCACGTAGTTCCAGCTGTCTGCGAGACGGCGACTGTTTGCATCTTATAGTTCAACAGAATATTATGAAGCATCAAAGCACCCGCTCACTAGTCTAAACGCCTCTTAAACTGTGCAGTCCAACCCCCAAACAGAAAGAATCAGCTTCAGGTTTGAACAGGTTTCCTGTTCACTCGGGGGTATTATGTTATATCATATTACATTGATTGTCCAGGGCTCTGGATGTTCATGTCCAGATCCCTTTCGACGGTGTCGCAGCAAGGTAAACACAGCTGCATCCAATGAGGTTAACTGATAGCTGAAGGACTACTGTACGTGCTGCCTTGTTGTTCATCAAATAGAGCTGCAGCTGTGTCTACTCTGCTTTGACACAAGACATCCTTTGGCAGCACAGTGGTGCCAATTTTTCAAGTGTAAGTATTGTTACAGCTACCTTTTTATCACACAGTCTGCACAGTCATCAGGCCCTCAGCAGCCAGAGCAATGCGGCCCAGCGATGACTGCTTCCTTTTTCTGTGGCAGCTTGTGATGGCAGCGCACATGTCTGGAAGTAAAACACAGGAGCTGCAAGTGTTTTAGTAAATTTGACGGCACGTACAAAAAGGCAGGGGAGTCATGTAATACGGTTTGATGTGCTGGGTGCAGGAGGACTGTGAGTCAGTGTTGCTCTGCTGCATGAGGCCACAGGATGTGTGAGTGCAGCTGGGAACAGAGACAGTAGAGCACATCGGTTGCAACGAGCTGCATGAACTCTGCAGCACTGTGAACTCGTGGTCAGCAGTTCACCGCGGCTTGTTTTACTTCTGCTACGCCGCTTCACCGGCAGCGCTTTTATACTTGTCGTGAAATGAGGTAAAGTGTTATTTCACCTGTTTACTGCCAACAGATCCCCTGAAGATACAGAACCAAAATATTTTCTGGTGTTCTTTAAGAGTCAAAAGTGAGATTATAATGCGGCTGAGTAAGCTATTAAATCTGAAATTCTGGTAATTCACCACCTTGGGTACTGGGGACCAATCTGAGACACCGTGGTATCTGTGAAACATGCAGTTACACTGTATCAGGAGGATACATCATTAATACTGCTCTGATGTGCTGAACTACTTCGTTGCTCAGCAGCTGTGCTAATAGCACACAGTAGCCATGTCTCCATCTGCTTGTCATGCGAATTTTCAGCGTACTTTTGAAATACTTCTGAAAAAGAGTCAATGCAAAAAAGAATAAATAAATAAATGCGAAGAACTGGGCGTTTCCATCAGCTGGTTTGGAGCCAATAAACCAGGCTATGACAAGCGTAGCTACGTCAGTAGTTGACGTTAGTCATGACTGTAATAAACAAGACGTATGGGTTCAGAACCAGAAACAAAACCAGCCACATGGACCTGAGGACCACTGATCTTAGAAAAATGGAGAGATGTCCTCAGAGATGTGCTTCAAGCTGGCAAGTTGCTACCAGTGTTATGCCGAGTTTTGCATGCACCTCCAGATAATGATTTAAAAAGCTCTAATATCCTTTGTTGGGTTCATCAATGGTGATAAATGATTCAAAGTATAGAATTTTATGAACGTTTAGAGTCGTTAATATTTTATTACACTCAGAAGTAGCATTCATTGAGATTCAGCAAAAAGATGCGGTGATAACGCCGTTTGATCAGCGTTGCAGAGCGAAGGAATCTGAAAAGGACCTTTTAAGAGGTGATTGCAGAATTCAGCAGAACAGATGATGAAGGCTACCTGCTGAGATCTGCATCCACCTCTTTTCTCAGCACAAATGAGCGTTACCAGCCGCGAGGTGCAGGAAATTCTCAGTAGGCGTGCAGAACTCTGCACAACCGGGAATGACGCCGACAGCAGACACAGTCCTGAGTTCACTACGTCAGAACTCATTCGGAAAAAGTGTTTCCATCTCCCGTTTAGGCGTTTACTCTTTTTCTACAAAGGCGAAAACCACCTCAAGCGAGCGTAAAAACTTTTATTGTGAAATGAAGAATTTTCCCCCCCGAATATATCAACCTTTTCTGATGTGACACAAAAATGTGCATTAAAAAAACTTTGTTTTTCTTATTACGAAAATTGTTTTTATTATTACGTGATAGTGAAACTGTGGCGCTCATGGCGTTAGGAATCTGGTGTACTGACAAGTAACAAAAGCCAGGACACAACGTTTCAAATCCAGAAAGCAAGAAAACGAACAAGCCTAGCGATGTTTTGATGTGATGTTTGGTGATGTTTGGCAAACACTGAGTGATTGACACGTGGATCTGAAAAGTCGTCGTCTTCCTCCCACACAGACAGCAGCTGCAGTCAGCAGCTTGGATTCACAACAACTTATATTATCTTATCGTCTCCATAGGAACGCACCCCGCCCCCCCCCCTATTTTGGGCAGTTTTTTTTGGTAGGAGCAGGAGTCAGTGGAGAGTCATAACGTGAAAAATGTCTTGTTACAGTGTTAAGAGGATCTTTCCTTGTTATACTGAGCATTGCTTTTGATAAAAGAAGTGTCGCTCTGTCGCACCACTGTGCCATCAGAGTGTCTCTGTGATGTGCCTTCTCGCTAGTGTATCTCATGTCTGTCTCAGTCACATGCATTCTAAACTCTCACTCATTTCACATCAGTAATTTATGCCGATTGACCTATAGTATACTCAGAATTGTGCTTTTGAGTCAGTGGACTATTCTGACCTCTGAGGACTCTCTCTTCAGGGCTCTGACTCTATTCTGACTCTAAAGACAGAACTCTGACTCAAAATCCTATTCATTTATACAAACATTTTGAACACGCACGGTTACAAGCGTCTGGCATAGGCTGATGTTTGCAGTAATAGAGGCTGGAGGCAGAGGATCCACAGTATCACACGCTGGGTTTATCAGCCTGGAGAGCAGCTGTGACAGTAAAAAGTCTTGTTCTGGCACAATAAGATAAGTTATTGTAATATTCCTCTGGTGTGCAGCGGGCCTGAAGGACACGAGATAGAGGCTGAGATGTACAGTATCTGACTGCTGGAGATAGACAGGATGCTGCTACACAGGATGACAGTTGACTGCTTGTCACTTTACAATAGAAGACCGGACTGACAGGAAGTGAAGTCAGCTAAGAAAGGTCTTAAAGCACTGATGCTGCTTGGAGTTGGGCAGTATATGTAAACCTTTTGTGAGCACATTTGGACAGGTGGAATGACAGAGCAGGTCAGTTGCTGTTTATTCCAGCCTTCTACTCACCAAGGTTAGAGCTTTGGTCTGGTGAATGGGTCAGGAAACCGCAGCAGTCAGACAGGTTGGGCACAAAGCGACAGCTCGTCCAGATCCACACACATACAGACGCGCGACCGCCGACCACTGACATGAAGCGCATACCAACTTTTTTTAATCAGGTCAGAGACAGTCACAGACATCATAAACGGATCAGAAGATGAACATTTACATTCTTTAATTTGGCCTTGCGGAGAAGTGGGGGAGAGCACTGTCTTTGACGTAGCTCCACAATCTTAGGTTGGTAGGTGATAGGTGTGAAACTGGGTGGAGATGTGGTGGCTGTAAAGGCTGTAGCATCTTATGAACACACATAGACAGTATATGTATACGTAAGCACGGGAAAATATTGTCTTCGTTCTAAGGTGAAGGTGCGTTTAAGTGCGCTGCTCCCTTTGCGGCTGTGGCTCAGGAGGTAGAGCGGGTTGGCCGTTAATCGGAAGGTCAGCGGTTCAACCACTGGCTCCCCCAGGCTGCATGTCAAAGTGTTCTTGGGCAAGACACTGAACCGCCAGTGGTCACTGGCTGTTCCGCCAGTGTATGAATGTGAGTGAATGTTAGTTTCCGTTTGAGCACTTAGGCTCAGTGTGTGAATGTGAGTGAAAGGTGAATGCAGATGTAGTGTAAAAGCGCTTTGAGTGGTCGAAAAGACTAGAAAGGCGCCATACAAGTACGGAGCATTTACATTTACATTTACATTTGCTTGGAATCAGCTGCAAAATATCCTGAATCGGTTTCACTAGTTGCTTTTAAAGTATTTGTAAATGACTTGGAGGCTGTAGATGTTGTGATTGTTGTTGTTGGTAAATTGTGAATATTTACGTTATATTTAGGGATGCACCGAATGTTCGGCCACCAAAATTAATCGGCTGAAAATAGCAAAATATGCACTTTAGGTGTTGGACCCTAATAGGTCACAGACTAATAAATAATACTGAACAATTACGTTGACATGTCGGCAGTGTGGTGTCTGAGAAAGACACCGTTTGCAGACTCTGTTCTGCTGAATTGTCTCTTAGCACATCCATCTGTGGCTCACTTCTCAGAAAAGGCAACAAACTGTCTGACCCGCTTTGAGTGTTTCTGTCACTCATTTCTGAGAAGGCGATTCAGCTAGCCGCACCTACATTTTCAGTGCACACATATTCCAGCCTTTATGGTAAATCCACTGAAATGCCCCAGAGAGACTGACAGGCAGGTTAGACTTTATCCTGTCAGTTTGTCTCTTTACAAAGACAAGTGCTGCAGTATGAGAGTCCTACCTGAAGAGAGGCTGTGAAGTCTTCATGTTCACGCAATACGAGAACCACATACAACATTATTAATGAAATTGGGTCGGACTTGATGAATTTAGCTCGAGGATGCACGTGACAACGTCCGGTTTTCAAAATAAGGCGTCTATACAGGATGGAAATAAGATTAATTGGATTATATTCACAGAAAGTATAAAACACGATACATGTGTCCATTAAAAGTAAATGGACACATGTAATTTACTTTACCGGACCCTCTTGGGCCTTGGGCTCACCCACCATAGTCCCTCCAAATCCCATGGGAAACACTGATGTAACAAGCACAGTTTGACCAGTTAGTTTAATTTATGGCTTCAGCCTAGAATTTTAATTTCAGTGCATCCCCAGATATGTTCATTATATTTTATGACCTTATAACTGATACTTATTTCCATCGTAAACTGTTGTGTGTTTTCATGTCTGCAGCCTTGTTAATTGTGCCTGCCTGACTCGCTGTCTCAGTGAGTTTTTTTTTTTTCCTGCTTAACTCAAGGTATAATAATAATAACAACATACAGGATAGAATTTGAACTCGAATAAATTGCATGCTGGGACATGCGCAAATAAGATAACAATGTTTTCTAAACAACGTGATTCAGTGATTCAGTGATGAAGATTCAAGTGTTGATGAAAGGAAGTGGAAGAACGAAGTAAAGAAGTGAACAAACTGTCTCACTTTGTGTTGAATCGCAGCTAAATCTTGGAAGTTATGTGGACTGAATGTTTTACTTCCAATGCTGAGAACGTGTCTGAACCACTTTGTAATCCTGTGATATTCATTAATATTATCATATTGTTCAGCAAAAGACATGGATAAGAATTCTTCCTTGTAACTCAGCCTCTCTCCATTGTTTTATTGTGTTTTCCTGCCACACTGATTGGTTGCCGTGGTCTTCAGTGCACTCTTCCTCATTTCTCAGTAACTGCAGTAATTACTGTTGTGACTCAGCACTTCCTCTTTCAGCCAGGGTGGAGTGGGAAGCATCCAAACTATACCAAACCAAACTATATTTTCTGAAGTCTCCGGGATTTGTGTAATTTCTGGTTTGTTACTAATCAAAGCTGGAAGAGTGGCAGGTCACAGCAGCCTCAGCCTGTTGTGCTTCTAAGTGTCTTTCAATAATCGTATTCTAGAGAACCACTGAACATAGAGGGGCATTTTGAACTTGCCTTTGTAGCACCTCTGACCTACAGACTTGAATGAGCCATAGATGAGTCCCCTCTTATCTTTCCTTAAGCCAAACAAACGGCCCTTACATTCACTGCAGACAGGATACACAGCTCCCACATGAATCAGAGCTGGGAGTATACAAATGGCTGAAATGCCCTTTTAAGGCATGGAGGGGCTTTTTTAAAACAGGAAATGACATCAGGACATCTCACAGGAACCCTGTCATTCCAGAGTAGAAGACGATCCAAGACGCCCCCCCACCCCCATCACCACCACCACCACCACACACACACACCAACACACTCAGTCAAAACTAAAATAGCTTAATAGCAGTTTGAATGAAGATGTTATTTCATCTGTGACAGTCTGATGAGAGCCACCAAACAAAATAACAAGCAGAGACGAGGCTCCGGGGCCCTGCCATGTGTCAGCATGTTGCGCTGAAGGACAGCCGCCTGAGAGCCGCGCGTGTCACAGCTAGAGGCCTGAAGTGAGGTTAAACGTGTTGCTGCGGAGAAATCCAGAGTGAGCCAGGGAAATATTTGCGAGATCTGACGACATGATTTGGACTCCTTACAGACGTTCTGAATCTGAACAACGGCGGTTTGGACAAGTTGCAAGAATCCTTCCATTTTCTTTTGTGGATGAGGGACCTTTTTCTACTTATATTATATATTATTAATATACTTGTAGAGTTTCTAAACAGATAATAAGATAATAGATAAGACACACAGCAGAACAGACTTCACTCTGGGACAGTATGTATGCAGTGTTGCATGAGGAGGGCACTGGGTGCATGGTAATGTGAGTGTTATAATTGTGTGGGCTGTGAGGATTGTTGTGGGCTTGACCTGTTATGGCACGGGTGGCTTGCATTCATTTATGTACACAAAGGATGCGGGAGCCGGGGCACAAGCCTCTCACTGTCCCTCTTGCATGTGACAACAAACTTGAACGGGCGATAACAAGACGCTTCTGAAAGTCGCATGCGTTGGCTTTGAAAAGTATTCAGACCCGCTGCACGTCTTGCACACTTTGTTTTGTTATAGATGTAATTAAGCGATCCTTTCTCCACCCAGTGACCCATTCAAATGAATTTACACACAAGAAGCTGTCGTTTGGAGCCGTTATGCTCCAAATTGAGCCGAGGCGTTTGCTTTGATTATCCTTTAAAGGTCTCTTGCACTTGATTGGAGTTCACCTGTGGCAAAGTCATTTGATTGGACTGGATTTAGAAGGGACACACGTTTATGGCCCAACTACAACTTATTGTTTTCACGCTTTTGCTTTTGCAACGGAATAAACAAAAGAGATATACTGTTTCAGTTAGTCAGCTTTAGAGGCTGGAAGTCAGAGCCACGCTAGCTGTTTCCATCTGTTTCCAGTCTTTGTGCTAAGCTAGGCTAACCAGCTGCTGGCTGTAGCTTCGTATTTACGGTACAGATGTGACAGTAGTATTGACATTCTTATCTAACTCTTGAAAGTTACATGTATTTCCAGTAATGTCTTGCATTTCCAGACTACTTGTTCTCCCACAGCGTTTCAGTAGGAACATGGTTGCTTTCTTTTGCAGCAGTTTCGTGAGGATACGTCACAGCTGTGAGATCACAAATTGCCCGAGGGTCTGGTTTTGGTGATTTGATTGTAAGCGCCGTGTCAGTAAAACAGCTTGTAACCTGGTCTGTGTCTCTCCTTTTCTTCAGCCAGAGAGAAGAAACCCAGAGTTCATCGTCAGACTGGACAATCTCTAACACCGTTTTACATCAGGTATTTACTTCACTCAGCTTCTTTCTGCTCTAAATGCACTAAAGTAACCGCGCCGAGTCATATGTTGGACACAAATAAACATCTTTCACAGCAATGTGAAATTTGTTTTTATAGAATTCTAACTCAGACTTTTTTGTCCAACAATACTTTACAGTTAGTGTAGTCATTGCTATCTTAAGACCAGTCTCACTCCTCACTGTGGCTCAGCTTGTTTTGACCCGGTTGAAGTACGATAATGAATTTAAGAGAAAGCTGAACTTTATCATCGCGGAAAGGGCAGGGGTTTTTTTCCCCTGCTTATTTAAGTATGTTTTATCTGTTACTGCAATACCCAGCATTCATTTTGATAGCCGTAACCCGAGGTCAGAGATCTGAGATCGCACCCCGGCTCCATCCGCCTGTCATCGAGGAGAGGCCCGGAAAAAGACGGAGGAGCTGATAGTGATACGGCGTCAGCAGTGTGTGAGGCCGAGGGTGTCGGGGCGTCTGTGTTGTGACATCCGATCCCTCTGAGCGGTGATGCCAGCACATGCCATTGCCGTTCTCTTTCTCCATGCTGCCACCCTGCTGCTAAGATGTCATTTCCTTTAAAAAGACACTCTTTCTACTGATCAGAGTAACACACTCAGACCCTCCAGGGGCAAATAAATACAACTATTTTTGTGATATTTTGTGATTAATTGCACTAATTAAAGCTGCGCTAATAAGATTTTATCTACAACAAAAATGCGTTTAGTGTCAGTGGTGTTGCTCTCCATGTGACTAATTGGTTCTACTTTCTTTGCAATTAGAAGGGATGGGTATCACTGCTCGATACCTTTTATTGTACCGCCTGAAACAGCCCGGTATCGAGTAGAATCGAAACGTCTCCAGTCAAATCAGTACTTCAATTGATACTTTTTGTATGGTTTTGCTTGCAGCCTCACACGCAAAGCAACACACCGAAAGAAAGAGAAGAGCACGCCTTTTTTTTCTTCTTATGTGCCTGGACCATGGACTGTATTAAAAAAAAAAAGGCCTGCATGCGCCGCGTCCATGCATGATTTTAACAGCCGCTCGGCCGCGGTCTCAGGCATGTCCGTCAATGTTGCGAGCTTATCACCACATGCTTGGCTTTCCGGTCAATCGCTGCGTTCCATCATATCAATTAAACGCTTTTGTGGTGCGGCAGCGATCAGCTGATTTTACTCACAGAGCCTCTGGCTGCAGCTGCAGCTGTGGCTGCTTTATGTGTAGTTGGTTTGAACGGCTGGACCTGCAGCCTCTCTTTTCCTCTTTTGCTTTTTTGAGTCTTTAGTGTAGTTTAGGGACTTGTTTAAACAGGCTCCTTACTCGTTTTATACTAGTGACTGTTGTTTTTGGTGGAGATTTGGACTCACCACTAAAGGAAAAAGCACTCACAGAGATCTTTCAATTCAGTTTATTGATCGAAAGTTAACAAAATAATTGTCCCTTGTTTACTTTCAACTTAATTGGCCACTGAACAATTTCACTCCTCCTCTCTTATTCAAATATAAAAAAACTCCCAAGCTGTAGTCTTTCCCCCGTATAACACTACCTGTGAGGACGACCTATTTAGGATGAGGAGGATCTGATACAGTTTCCCAATACGTTTATGTAACAGCTTTTTGAAACAAGAAAAAAATAAAGTGGATCATCTTGCTCATTCATGCATTTACTCAGATTCATTAAAAGCTTCTTTCTTCTCACATTTATTTACAGCATTATATTGTGATATTTATATCATAATAATATCAGAAAAATTATATCATAACATTAACTTATTGGTAGAAAAAGGGTAGTTCTATGTAAAATCATACATAGAACACCCCCATATAGCCAAAATGGCACGTTCCTCCTTTCATAACGCTTCTGCAAAGATTGACTGTGAGATTGAAGATCTGTTGAAGCTCTGAGTTTTCCTACTATTCGGGGTGAGCCCTTCATTATATATTATATTATTTAATTATTACTAATAGATTCGCGTGTGAGCTGCAATGAAATGTTGCAGCTGGTTGAGTGGAGCTAATTGAACTTTTTGACACACTGTTGAATACTTCAACCGATACCTGTGGATCACATTAGACACAACTGATTGTTGACTGAACACATTACTAACTAGTAAAAAGTATATTTCTACTTGACTACATTTAACAGGGAAATATGATAAAGAAGCAGTGCATGGAAGTACAAGTAAGTGAACTGTAGTTAAACACAGTTCTTGCGTAAATGCCATTTGTTTCTTTCCACCGCTGGTAATAGTTTTGCTTGTTGCCAGCGCCGATGGTCAGAGCGAGCTGAAGGCGGGATGAGAAAACAGAGCGTGTGTTGTGCTGCTCCTTTTCCATTCACCCTTCTCTTTTTCTACTAAAGTCATTCTGAAACAAGCCGCAGTGTATAACATGTTGTTGTCATCCTGTGTTGCTATGGGTACAGTGATACGATGCTTGGACAGACGAATTGGGCTCAAAATGGGGACAAATCCCGGATGTTATGCGTCAGCCAATAGATTCCACTATAGATTAACTATACTTTTAAATCATGGCAGCACTGCTATAACAGGGTTTATAGGTTATCAGGTGACTCTGGTTACTGACCATGTGGATTGAAGTCTGTTTTTATACTCATCGTCTTGCAGATGATATAAACATGTAGTGTAACTCGGTTTCCTGTCTGAACTGGGTTTCTCACAGTTCTCCGGTTTCTTGTGTGCGTATAAATATAACTGCTGTTCCTCATTTTAAACTCAACTTAGCACTCTGTACTAAGAAAACCATTTAGAAATCCCCTCAGTAAAGATATGTTGGCAGAAAGATGGAACTGTTGTGATGTACTTCCCTTTACTGAGCTTCATTTAAGAGACTGCCACAGTAATAGATTTCAGGGAGGGGGAGGGGGGGGGGGCGTCCAGATAGATGTCATGGTTTGGGAGGGGTCAGAGAATTCAGCTGAAACAAACTTTCAAATTCATGCTGACTTGAAGGCCAATGTTGAGCAGAAAAAAAAGCGTGTTAACATCCTGTGCCAGCAAGAATCTGGGTGATTATGTGTACACTGCAAAAAAATAATGTAACACAGAGTTCCTCTTTTAAGGGTGTTTCCTTGCCTTTAAAGATTTTGGGCTGGGTCAGAGCTGTTGATGCTGTTTGACACACTGTATGAGGTTATGAGGCCACACAGATACGATTGATTTGTCTTGACTCGCTGCTTTCTTGGGCATCATGCAGGTGTGAGTTGAGTGGAGGCGCAGAGCAGCAATCATGGTGGCCCTGTCACTCAAGATCGGCGTGGGGAACGTGGTGAAGACCATGCAGTTTGAGCCCTCCACCATGGTCTACGACGCCTGCCGTATCATCAGGGAGAGAGTTCCTGAGGCACAGCTCGGCCTGCGTGAGTTCTCTCTCTCTCTCTCTCTCTCTCTCTCTCTCTCCGTCTCCCCACACACACACGCACCACAAGTTTTATGGTGCATATCAGAACTTCTTATCAAATGATGGAAAAGCTTCAATGCCCCTCCAAACACACACACACCCCTTTCCAACATCTGAATTTGGAGGGCAGGCTGTGTCTTAAAGTTTCAACAATCACACCAGAGTCACACAGTGATTGTCAGGGCATGCAGAGGGGAGAAGGAGCCAGGGCTTTAACTACTGTTGTTTTTCATTCTTGATACAATTATGATGTCTAGGATGATTTCTAACATAAGCCAGCCCAAGCCATCTGGATGCTTGTTGTGGAGATTGTTGCAGAGATTAAGAAGTAACTGCCTACAAAGAGGAACAACAAGGCCCAAACACATTAACTACCCCCAAACCGTTTGGGATAATGTTCTGATGAGTCAAACATAGAACCTTTTTGAAAGATGTGTCCTTTTACATCTGGTGTAAAGCTAACACGATATGAACATCGTATGACGCAGTGGTGGTGGTGGTGGTGGTAGGGTGATGGTGTGGGGATGCTTTGCTGCTTCAGGACCCGGGCGACTTGCCATAATTGGCAGAAGCATGAATTCTGCTCTCTACCAGGTGATTCTGAGGGAGAATGTCCAGTTATCAGTCTATGATCTGCAGTCCACCTCTAAATAGTTCAGAAGAAACCAAATTAAGGTTTCGGAGCGGCCTGGTCGAAGCACTTACTTAAATCTAGTTGCGATGCTGTGGCAGGACCTTAAATGGGCAGTTCATGCTCAAAAAAAGCAGCCAGTGTGGCTGAATTAAAGCAATCCTGCAAAGTGTGGGCCAAAATTCCTCCACAGCGATGTGAAAGACTGATCTGCAGTTACCGGAAGTATTTGGTTGCAGTTGTTGCTGCTATCACCTGGTTATTAAGTTGAGGAAGACAATTACTTTTTTATGTGGGTGTTGGATCACTATGTTTCCCTCATGAGCATTTAGAAAATTTATTGAGCATTAGTGAGTTTAGTCTGGTTTACTTTGTCTTATAATAAGTTTTGTTTGAAGCTCTGAAACAATTAAGTGCGACAAATATGCAAAAATAGAAGAGGGCGAATTCTTTCTCACGGCACAGTATAAAGCCATCAGGACTAAGAGAGGAACGCAGGAGAGGATATCTAAGAGCAGATGATCTGCTGCCATGCTTCCTTTGTCTGCTTGATTACAGGCTCTGCAGAAGAGCTGCACTTGAAAGAGTTGCTGTCAGCCGAGAGCAGCCCTCAGCTCCACAGATGCTTCAGCTGTCATGCTTGCAGAGTTATGTCTTTTTCATAAGCTATTTCAACAGCAGCTCTCCGCGTTACTTGTTTAAACCTGTAAGTCATTTTACATTTAGAAAGACGGAGCCGTTAAACCCAGCGTCTCAGACTTTTTGCCAATTTCAGCCGAGCGTTTCAACTCTGCAGCATATTAAGCGTCTAACCCTCTACAGACGTATTGAAATGTGTAGCTGACACGTCTGGAGCAGATGTATGTGTTGAAACAAACACCCAGAGACCCGCTGACCTGGTTAACATGGATGGAGAAGCTAGCGCACATTTTTTCAAAAGCCAGCACAAGTCCATAGCGGCTGAATATCCACATGTGCACCTACGCCAAGACACAAACTCGCAGTGACTCACTCAGTATTTCTGTTTCCTTCTGTAGCCAATGACTATGGGCTGTTTCTGTCTGATGAAGACCCAAAAAAAGGTATCTGGCTGGAGGCAGGAAAGGCCCTGGACTACTACATGTTGAGGAATGGGGTGAGTCACTCTGGCCCACACTCTACACACCACTTAATGTTACCAATACTGAACTTTTAGCACTCAGAGGCAAACTGGAAGGAAGACAAAATGTTCCCAGTACATGCATAAGTCTTGAAACCGGGCAGGGCCTCTAGATCAGGTAACAAAGCAGCCTTATCATGTCAGCTGATATTGTGCTGATTTGTGCTTATTCCCAAACAGATCTTTAATTAAACTACCACATTGCCAGTTAACACAATAAAACCCCTGGTGCCGCATGACTCTATAAAATGCTCTGTCTCATCTAGTAACACAGAGCTCCTGATGTGTCTCCTCTGTCTGTCAGGACACTCTGGACTACAAGAAGAAGCAGAGGCCTCTGAAGATCCGCATGCTGGACGGCACGGTGAAGACCGTCATGGTGGACGACGCCAAGATTGTCAGCGACATGCTCATGACCATCTGTGCTAGAATAGGTCAGCTCCGTCGTTCACAGCTCACAGCTTCACCTGGACGACTGAAAACAATGTCTGTCCACCAGAACGTCACCAGATACACTGACACTGTTTTGTTGCTTGAGATGCTCAACCTGAAAGTTAAGTGTAGTAACCCGAGTCTGTTTGTGTGCCAGGCATTACAAACTACGATGAGTACTCGCTTGTGCGAGACATTGGTGAGGAGAAGAAGGAGGAGACCACGGGCACCCTGAAGAGGGACAAGACTCTGCTGAGAGACGATAAGAAGATGGAGAAGCTGAAGCAGAAGCTCCACACAGATGACGAGTGTATGAACCCTCACAATCACTGCCTTTAACGCACTAAACTGACTCACAGGGTCACTGTTTCACTGGAAGTCATGAATCTCCCGCTTGTTGCAGCTCTGTTGGGTGTGGTGATGTGAATGTATATTTAGAGTCTCCTCTCTGTGACACTGCATGACACTGCTGTGAAACCGAAGCGTTTCCTCTGTCTGGAAACACAATCACAGTCAAAGTAATGAGCTGTGGGGAGATCAGGAGTCATTTCAGAAACAGCAGTAGAGTAAAGCTACTGACAGGTGTGTACTGATTGGTTGCCGACACCATCAGCACGCTGTATATTGCGTATGGCCCGTAAACACACCGTTCCCAACATAGAAATAGCAAAGCATTTCTTGGGAACGCCTGTCAATGTTGTGTCGACCTTTTGCACAAGAGTCCAGGAACCGGCAAGCCTCTGTCTTCCTGAATCAGTTTATCTGGTTGCTTTTGTTCCTCAGTGAACTGGTTGGACCACGGCAGGACGTTGCGGGAACAGGGTGTGGAGGAGACGGAGATGTTGCTGCTGAGGAGGAAGTTCTTCTACTCAGACCAGAACGTAGACTCCAGAGACCCCGTCCAGCTCAACCTGCTCTACGTACAGGTACGCAAAGCCCTCTCTCGGGTTTGTTTACTGGCATGCTTCAGTCTTTTCTACTGGAAAGACTCATTTTCCCAGTCATCAAGGGGTTTTTAAATATCAACAGTAATCAGGCGGGTTCATTTTGACATAAAGGGTAAAGTCTTTATTCACAATAAATATTATTTTCTCAACTCTCCGGTTTTAGAAAGTCCTTATTTGGCAGGTGGACGTGGACGTGCAGTACTTCTGGAGTGTTTTCACCACATAAAAGCCAGTATTACTACATGAGGATAAAAACATATTTGGCCTTTAAACAGGATCTGTGCCAGAACAACAGAGAATGACCCCAGGTCTCCATTAGGGGACTGTATGAGCAGGTTTACTGATGGCCTTTAAGGTGGAATAACCAGACAATCGGGGGCCAGTGCAACCCCATCAGAATGATCATAAATGAATACATGAATGAATGAAACTCAGCGATAATGCAACACAGAAAGAAAAAAGACACGTCTCCAATATGAACTTAACACCGCACAATCTTGTCACATTCGACTTTCAGCTCCACAGATAGTGATAGTATTTACAGAAAACATGGAAGCAGACAAATGCACATGTTACTGTATGCTTGCTTTAGTTTGTGTGCTTGGTCGTTCATACACCGGGTCAGGAGACTGCGAAGCTATCTGAAAACAACGCACACCCTCAGGCCAATCACAATCAAGTATTTATCATGGCTATTGGCTGGACTGCCGGGGTTGTTTGTGAGGCTGTTGTAATGTAGTTTTCAGTTGTTCTCCTGATCGATGACGGTTTCTCTCTGTGTGTTCAGGCCCGTGATGACATTTTGAACGGATCTCATCCAGTCTCCTTTGAAAAGGCCTGTGAGTTTGCTGGCTATCAGTGTCAGATTCAGTTCGGTGACCACAACGAGTCCAAACACAGGGCTGGATTCTTGGAGTGAGCGCTGCTTTCGTATTCATTCATTTTTTTGGGGGATATGTTCATTGTTATTGGACATTTCTGTTTTGAGTTTGCTTCTTGGCATGGTCCTGAGGATTGTTTGATTCCTTTTAACCTCTTACTTCCTCCTCAGTTTAAAGGAGTTCCTTCCCAAAGAGTACATCAAGAACAAGGGAGAGAAAAAGATCTTTCAGGTAAGAAGTGGACTCAAGGTACAGGAGCCTCTCAGCTCTGACCCCTTCATCAGTCCTGTCTAGATGAACAAGACTACATGCAGGTGTTATAATGTTATTTAGTTTTAGTACTCGAGGAAACACTTTTATTTTAGCGTCCAACATTGAAGAGAAGAAGTGCTGAGATTTGGGGTGGTATAGCAAACTTTA